>JAMWYP010000384.1:0-332558 GCA_025563575.1 Acacia pycnantha
GTGTGCAGACTCTGCAGAGCTGATCGTCTACCATCATGTACACCGCGGCCTCCCGAATGAGTTTTCCGACCTCGGTTTTTTCGAGGGGGACACCTCGCTGTTCAAGGTAATCTTCGATTGGTTTCCTCCATCACGCAAATGATATGGCCATGATACATGCTCTGCCTCTAGCTTCGCCGTACCACGGTCCCGTGGTTAGCCGCTCCCTTAGTGCTTGCTAACTTGGAGAGGATGTCGGCCCTTACGTTTCTCCCTGGGATGTGGGAGACCGTCACTCTTGGAATTCAGCTTCGTACCTGCTTTGACTTTATTTAGATATTTCGCCATGAGGGGACCTTTTGCTTGATATGTACCGTTTACTCGGGCAGACGAGCTGGGAGCTCGTGAAGACCAACACTTTGCGCCCCAACTCCTTGGCCCGTTGTAATCCGCCAGAGTGCCGTATTCGGCCCGATTATTTGAGGTCGGGAAATCTAGCCGCAGAGTGTTCCATCGCGACCCCTTTCCGGGATTTTCTATGATTACTCCCGCACCGCTTCCCTTGGAATTGGAAGAACCGTCGACGTATATCTTCCGTGGTTCTAGGGCGCCACGTCCCCCGTCCCGTGGGGTTAATTCTGCACGAAATCGGCCAACGAGATTTGATAGCATGTCGGGCTTCGTACGTAATGTCGAACTCGATAATTCTATGGCCCAACCGATCATTCTCGCCGGCTAAGTCCGGCTTATGTAACACTTGTCGCATAGGTTGGCTGGTCCTGACCGTGATCTTATGGGCTCGGAAATACCAAGTGAGTCTTCTTGCCGTGGTCGAATGGCAAAAGCTAACTCTTTCCAACTTTTGATACCTTAGCTCCGAACTCTTCAAGGCTTTGCTTACAAAATATATGGGCCCCGGCCGTTGTTGCCTTCTGGACCAAAACCGAGCTTACCGCTTCCTCCCCGACCGATAAGTATAGGAAAAGGGTTTCGCCCGGGCACGGCTTTGATAGAACCCGGCGGAGTAGCCTGCATTGCTTGATCTTTCTAAATGCGGCCGCACTGGGTCCGGCCGTCTGTCCGCTTTCAAGAACTTAAAGAAGGGCAACGCGTTTTTCGCCGACTTGGGTAAAATCTGTTAAGGAAGCCACGCTATCGTCAACCGTTGGACTTCCTTTGTTCCGAGGAGCCTCGCATCTCCGTAACCGCCCGCACTTATCCGGATTGGCCTCAATCCTCGATTCGTGAGTAGGAATCCGAGGAATTTCTACCGGCACCCCAAACGCACATTTGGCCTATGTTGGCTTCGGATTTGATGGTCTCTTAACTTTTTGAAAGTTTGCTCTAAATCCCGGATGTGTTCTTCTGAGTCGTGTGATTTGACGATCATGTCGTCTATGTATACCTCGACGTTGTGGCCAATCTGATCCTTAAACACTTTGTTCATCATCCTCTGGTAAGTTGCCCCGCGTTCTTTAAGCCGAACGGCATTACGTTATAGCAGTAGTTCCCTCTTTCAGTAATAAAAGCGGTGGCCTCTTGGTCATTTGGGTGCATAGCGATCTCGGTTGTACCCAGTAGGCATCCATGAAAGACAAAGAATTGAAAACCGAGGAGTTATCCACGAGCCGATCAATGTTTGGCATTGCATAGGCGTCCTTTGGGCATGCTTTATTCAAGTCTTTATAAGGCGTGCAAAACCGCCATTTGCCATTCGGTTTTAACACCATTACTACATTCGAAAGCCAAGTAGTGTATTGTATCTCTAATGAAACCGACCTCCAATAACTCGTCCATGTGTTGGTTTAAGCTACTTGCCTATCCGGTGCCCTTTTTCTCTTCTTCTCGGGCCACAAGGGCCCCTGACAGATGGCTACTCCGGGCAGAAAACCTGGATCAGGGCGGGCACTTCGGCCGCACTCAAGCGAAAACATCTCGGTTTTGTACTAACAATTCTTCCATCCTTTCCCTCAAACTCGGCTCAACGTCCCCGCCTATTTTTGTTCTTTTGTCCGGGTTATTGCCGATCACGAGGTCTTCCATTCTCCTCTCGGTTCCGCCCGGGCGTTCTTTCTTCTCGCTGGTCTAACTCAACCATATTTATTGGGCGTCGGTTTGTTTCGTCTACTCCGCCCGTCGGCCCCGATAAGGGCTCGGTTTCCTCTCGCCTTGTTAATCGAATCTATATAACATTGCCGCGACTCTTTTGGTCGCCTTTGATAGTAATGACCCGGTTGTCATGGTTCACCATCTTATTTTTGGTGCTTGGTTGAGACCAAAGATGTCCCATTTATGGATGGTCGGTCTTCCCAAGATAATGTTGTAAGGAGATGGGAAGTCGGCCACAATAAATCTTACTCGTCCCGCTTTTGAAGCATTCCTTCGTTCCGAGTGTGAGTCGGAGGTCTACGTACCCTTTGGTGGTGACAATTCTCCGTTAAAGCCGACTAGGGTGGTTTTGCATGACTTCAAATCTTCCCGATCGAGGTTCATCCTCACGAAAGCGCCCCATAGGATAATATCCGCCGAGCTCCCGTATCAATGAACATCCTTTTAACTCGGCAGCTTAACTAAGTTCCGGTGATTGCTGCACCATCCCGGTGATCGGGGATCACGTCGGTCATATCCTCCTTTGTGAAGAAAAGCAGGGTCGCTTCCTTCCGCCGGCCTCTCTACCTCTTCCTTGAATCTAGGTCGGTCCCTTATCGATGTGACTTCCTTTAAGTATTTTCTTCGTTGACTCGCCCGTATCCCCACCTCCCCGAAGGCCCCACCGATTACATTACGCCGATCCCCGCCTGGGAACTCTCCTGGACTCCTGCTTTCGCCGCTTGTTATCCTTTCTTTCATCGACCGGCTCCTTCAGCTTGGCCATCGGGTTTTCGTTTTTCTCGCTTTCGCCCGTGTTCGAATTACATATTGACGCAGCCTTTCCTTCCCCGACGAATTTCTCGACGGCGTCCCGTAGCTCATAACATTGATCCGTAGAATGTCCCGGACTACCGTGGAAGGAACAAACGGATTGATCTCGTGTTTGCTCGTTGCCTAATGTGCCGGGTCTATCGATCATCCGCATCTCGGAGATGCCACTTCCTCCACAACCTGGACCTTGAAACATTTAACGGTGTAGTTGCGTATTTTCCCTTTTGTTCGGATCTGACCGAGACGACTTATTATCGAACCTCTCGCCTCGACGGCCCCGCTTGCTTCTGCCGTTGGTTCTTATCCCTTGGCGGAGTGTTCCTGTCCGAATCTTTCCGCACCGCATTCGCTTGGCGCATTTGTTCTATCTCCAAGTACTTCTTTGACCGAGTCATGAAGTCGCTAATGCTCTTGGCCGGCGTTTTAAAGAACGATTCTGCCAGTCGAGTTGTACTGTCTAGGCCGGCAGCGAGAAGGTGGGCGTGCACTTTTTCATTCAGCCCCTGAACCTGCAAGGCGGCATGGTTAAAGCGATCCAAATAACTTTGGAGTAATTCGCCGCCGCCGTTGATTTTAGACAAGATGTATTGGGACTTTGGTTGCTTCCTGCTGGTTGCGAACTGCAACTCGAAAGCCTTTGCCAAGTCATCAAAATTGGCTATCGACCCCGGAGGCAGGGTTTGTAGCCATTTTAAGGCTGGTCCCTTTAGGGTTGTGGCGAAAACCCTACTTATGATGGGTTCTCTAAGACCTCTACACATCATGACTGCCCCGGAAATCGTCCAAATGAGTCGTTGGGTCCCGTGAGCCGTCGTACTTGCCGAATTCGGTGAGGTTCAACTTCGGGAAACGTGCCCCGAGGATCTCGGATGAAAAGGGGCTGCCGCCTTGCCTTCGGCATCTTCCTTGCCGAGAATCATGGGGAGGCCGGACGACCTTCGATCCGGACGACTTCCCTTCTTGATTCTTTGGTGGAAGAGGCCGCCCTTCTTGTATTGTCTACTGTCCTCTGCCGACGGGAACTATGACCTTCCTGGTCGGGTTCCCATGTTTTGTCCTCCTGATCATAGCTGGTGTTTTCAGGTTCCCTTCTCCGGTTCCGCTCGTCCATGCGTTGAAATTGAAGAGTATACCGTTTGTCCATATTCTCGATGCGTTTCATCATGGCGAGCTGTCCGTTATGGAGTGTAAGGAAGTCCGGATTTTGGACCGGGGTTTCCTGATTTACACCTGGGTTGGATTTCTGTGGCTCACGGCAATGTCCCCGCGCTGCCGATGAACCCGTCTCGGATTCGTTTTCTTTTTCAGGTTGATCGTGATTCGGGGTGGTCTCCGCCTGGGTGCCAAGGTGATGGCACACAGATGGAGAGTGCGATCACCGAACACAACCTCGCCTTGGCCGTAGGGGTGGGGTGTGTGGTCGTGTGGCGGTATGTAAATAGCTAGGGTTTAGAACGTGTGTACCTTGGATGACTACCTCAGTATTTATAAGTATACCTGGTGGGGGTGATCTAGTCGGGTATTCGGATAGAATTGTAACCGCTAGCTCGGATTTTCTTCTCTAACGCCTCCGATCCGCATCTATCTTTCCGGGGTGGTTTAGATCCTCCGGATTAACTGGCGTATCTGGGGTGCGTCACCCGTAGTTGGGCCTTATCTTTATGGGCCTCGAGCGAGTCCGTAACAGAGACATTAATTTAGATTGAGTGAAAAATAATCCAATGAAACGAATGCATAATCAACCTATGATTCCCATGAATTTTTCAAATGCATTACATATTTGCATTAGATATTTTCACAAATATAAAGAAGCAAGTTTATGAGATATTATTGTTTGGGATTTTGATACACCAATAATTTTTTCAACTTTTTTTATGACAACAATGAATTTAGGTGAGTTGGGTTTGGGGGACCAACAACGAGTACTCTTTTAAAACAATAAACCATAATTTTTCAAAAAAAATTATCTAAACATTGGAAAAAAATACATAAGCAAGTTTTTCCAAAATCATTGTTTGGTTCAAATAAGCTAATTTTTTCAACTTTTTTTATACAAGAAAGTTTTGCTTTTGGGACTCACGGAAGGAGAAAAAATAATTTGGGAAAAAATTATCTAAACACCTGAAAAAGAAAATACATAAGCCCTTTTTTCTCCAAAATCATGGTTTTGGTTCAAAGAAGCTCAATTTTTTCACTTTTTGAATCAAAAGTCTTGCTTGTGCCTCCGGGAAGGAGAAAAAGGTTGGTTAAACAGTCTTGTCATGTGTTAGAGAGAGAAAGTTTGAGAGAGAAAAAAAGAAAAGGGGAAGAAAGGAAAATAAAAATAAAAAAAGATGGGAAGAGCCCAACCTTGGAGATGACAAAAGAAAAAGAAGAAAAATAAAATAGATAAAGAGAAAAAATTAAGAAGGATAAAGAAGAAAGGGGAAAAACACTAAAAATGGAATAATGTCATATATATAAAAAAAATTGTAATATGTGAAACTGGTATGGATGAAATATTATTTTTTCATAATTAAAAAAAAATTCATGATTAAAATATTATCTTTTTCTTAATTAAAAAAATTTGAAATGGAATTTTATACTTTCATATGTAATTATTACATTAGCTACTGTCCTTTTTGGTAATTTGCACATTAAAAAAAGTGATTCTGATAATAATTAATTATCCAAATACTCATTTTATCAAAGTCACTTATTTTTCCACAAAATATATTTGGGGGTAAAGGAGCAAAAATACACATGTGCTTTACCCTCGGGAGTGCCCAACACCATATGTTTTTTTTTTGAGCAAAAATACACATGTAATTACATTTTAGGAGAAAAAATCACGTCACCGTTAAAATCTAACTTAACGGTGCATTTGCAACAGAAAATGTCATATTTACAACAGAAAATGTCATATTTACAACAACATTTAAACACCTAGATTTTGAACATAAAAATGTCATTTACAACAAAAAAAAAATGTTAGATTTACAACAGGAAGTGTTGTATTTACAACAAAATTTAAAATTTGGCCATTTACAATAAAAAAACTATATTTACAACATGCTAGATTTTAATGGTGGTGTGACTTTTGCTCCTAAAATGTAACCACATGTGTATTTTTGCTCCAAAAAAAGCATATGGTGCTGGGCGCTCCCGAGGATAAAGTACATGTGTATTTTTGCTCCTAAACCCTATATTATGCTCAGAATCTATTATGTAAAATCACTTTTATCACTTTTTCTTCAGAAACTATTATCTAAAAGTTAATCCAAACAAAACCTTTACCAACTGAATCAACCTTTGTTGGTATGTTTTTCAATTCCATGTATGCCCAAAGTCCTTCATGGTGATACGGTGACTTTTTTAAAAATCCGTATAGATATTTTTTTAAAGAAAGCAAAACGTTTCACAATGCTTAAAATCTAAGGCATCTCATAAAAAGTCTTATGAAGATACATATTGTAGGATGGAAGATCATAGTTGTTAATTGCCATCTATTTCAAGGTGTTCTATTGTGTAGAACACAAATGTCTAGCCTCAATGGACTTCGTAATCGATATTTGATCGGTGACTCTCTCCAAGATATCTATGAGTAGATACCGAAGAGAGGATGATTGCTCTTGAGACGTCTATGAAGAAGACTCCCAAGAATAATCGGTGGATCACTTTGCAACACGAGTATGACATTTAGCCAAAAAAAAAAAAGGTGGAGTGTGTTCACAGTGAGACTGAATAGTAAATAGAATAAATATGATCTATATACCTTTTAGGTTAACCTCCTATTTATAGAAGTTACCTTAGAGTTTGAGCCTTGAGCTTTGTGCGCCCTAGCCCATGTGATAGCTACCTCACCTGCAAGTTTCTATATTAGGGTTTTACCTGATTAGTGCCTTGATCATAGGCTAATTATGATCGTCCTTAATTATATGCAAATTATGGTGTGCTAGGCCCTTATTGGACTTCGTGGTGAATGGGCGTTTCACACGGATCCATAATAGTTGCCCCCAGCCCGGGAGTTCAGGTCTCAGAGTTGCCAGGGTGCATTTGTTCTTCAGCTGAGATACCATATCTGAGTCTTTATACTCTTGGAGGTGTGTTCTTCCTTTTTGCTTTTCCTACAGTATTTGTGCAGAACTCATACTTTAATTGGTTGTCCAATTTATCTAGGCTTTGCCTTTGTTCCTGTTGTAAGGATGGACTCCCTACATAATTCGGGCTTTTGACTTTGCCGAGATGCCGAATTAGCTACAAATTTCCCCCAGACATTTGATCCAAGTCAATTTTCTTTAGAAACTGTCTTGCTTTTCATGATGGCTGGGATTTCTTCCGTAATACCTCCTGTCGAGATTACTAGGTTTGCATACTTCCGCCATGGTTCGCCCCAATCCAGGATATCATGAAAAAGTAGCTGCATATGAATCGTCTTTATTTACCTTTACCTTTGACCATCTAATAGGTGTATATTATATCCGCGTAGTGGCCACTTCTATTGCCTTTGATATTTGAGTGCCTTTAATGCCCAAAGTCCTATGATATTTGTGCGCATTTAAGACCCACACCAGTCCGTATCAACCATCATTGCACTTTCTTGGGGAAGTGATGACTTTACCGCTCCCGACTCTTCAAATTCATAATGCCCTTGACTTTTTATCTGCACAACGCCTATATATGTTCACATTTCTCTCCTTTGCTCCCTACTGTTTGCTCAACACCTTCTGTCTTCCCAAAAACCTCTTGCTTTTGTTCTTGATTCTCTGAGGGTGCTTACCTCCATAATGTCTTTTGGGGCCCTTTTCTGATTGTAATCCCTAGTTCTCGTCATCTGGATTTTGAGATGGCGTTGTGGAGTCACTTCGTTTTATCTTCTTCCTTTATTCCCGCTTGCCTATTATCCTTAGGTTGCATCTTTCCCCTTCTCATGAATAGAGGGAAAATCACCGCCACAAAGAAAGAAGAATTTCACCTGATAAGTCAGTATCTTAGGTTTCTATCCCTGCTTATGAACAGAGTTGGCGCCTGAAGTGTTACTAGCTTAGCCCAGAACAATGATGAAGGAGAAATGGTGGATGAAGGGAACAAATCATTGATAATCCCAAAGCCACGACGTTCAAGAATTTAAGCGTGATGCCTGGCAAAGAGAATAAGAGGATGAAGGAACTCAGGTGCGAAAACTCATCCAAGCTTGACAAGCCCAGATGCCTTGTCCTTGGGACAACATTTGCCACAGTTGGAGCATCGATCGCTTTTATCGAGTTGCTGAGTTGGTACCATTGTTAGTAGTTGGAGCATCGATCGCCTCTTTGATTCTGAAGTAAGTTGATCTACAAAGGGGCCGCAATGCCTTCTAGCTAGAGAGCCGGGATGCCATCTCCAATTGTGTTATGAGATCCTCTTCTTTTGTAATTTTTTCCCAGGCTAATAATCCGGTTTACTTTTCTGCAATTCACATTATGTAAGTGATCCCAAAAATTAATGGAAAATACTTACTTTTTCGCAAACTATTTTGCTTATTTATTGATCTTGAGTTTGTATCCGGTTTTCCCTTTATTGCGTTCATCGCATTTTCTTTGACTCCCCCGGGTTTGATAACTCGATCCTTTTTCCTTGCATTCATTGCATTTTTTAGGAACTCGAATCTTGTTCAGAGTTCTGTTTCATGACTTGGCTAGAGTCAAAATTATGTTGTGCAAAATATTCTTTCGATACTAAGACCAGGTATCGTATTTTGGTGGAGAGTCTCATTGATCTTCCACAATATGCTCCAGATTGTTTTAACCAAATCAACCGAAGTAAGGGTGCCTTGTCACACGAGTAGATTCAGTTTTCGTAACCAAACTCTAAACATTTTGACCTGATCAGGGTCGACATGACATTCCACCTCCTTACACGAGCTTTAATTGAATCAGGGTGTCATAACCCGGGATTCATTTTCCAACCATGGGTGTCGTAACTCTTTATTCCATTATGGGTGTCGTAACCCTTTATTCCCATTATGGGTGTCGTAACCCTAATTTGGGGTGTCGAACAATAACCAACAATCCTCAGTTGGGAATTTATTCATTTTCCAATGTCTGCTCTTCGAAGAACCAAGTCACCCTTTTAAAAAGATCGAGGCTTCACCTTCTTGTTATACCTAACCGTAATGAACTGCTTAGTGGTCATATCGCGGCAATGTGCTATGATTCTAACTTCGTCAATTAAATCCAGCTCTATTGCCAAGGCCTCATTATTCTCTTCTTCTCCTCGCCTAGCTTCAGATGTTCTTAATGAGGGTTGGCCAATCTCAACCAGGATCATGGCCTCGCATCCATATGTCAAACTGAATGGAGTTTCCTTGGTTGAAGTCTGAATGCTAGTCCGGTACCCCCACAGCACAGGGTACAGCTGCTCAACCCAGTTGGATTTTGCCTCATCCATCCGCTTCTTCAAACCTTCTATGATGATTTTATTTTCTTTTTCTGCCTGACCATTTGATTAGGGATGCTCAACCGAGGCAAAGTGATGTTTGATCCGAAATCCAAACATCATTTCTCGGAAACCCTTGTCAATAAATTGGGTTCCATTGTCCGTGATAACCTCAGTTGAGATCCCAAAGCGGGAGATAATGCTTCTCTAGAGCCTCTTGTCTTTCTGGACTGAGTTTTCTCTTTTTCTGGGATACTGGCATTGATCCCGGATGAATTTCCAACTTGTGGCAGTAGAACTTTGGGTCTACCCCGGGTACTTCTGACAATTTCCAGGCAAAAACATCCTGTTTCTTTCTCAAAAACTCTTCTAACTCAGCTTTCAATTCCGGGTTCATCTTGCCGATTTTGGTGACTTGCGTGGGCTCACTTCCCAACATCAGGTCCTCTAGTTTACCCTCTGGTTTTGTTCGTTGACTCTCGGTCTCATCTCGCATATCTAATTCCACCATATTTACTGGTCGGCCTTGTTGGCCCCAAATGTCTTTACTCGTGCTTTTGTCCCCTTATCAGATCTGGGGTGGGGAAGAAAATCTGCCTTTGACTTCTTTAACTTTTTCAAAATAGCACTGTCGGGTTCCTTTTGGTCTCCCTTAATGATAACAACTTCATTCTTGCTATTCACCATCTTCAATTTTTGATGCTTCGTGGATACCAACATATCCCAGTTATGGATAGTCGTCCTTCCCAAAATCATGTTGTAGGTGGACGGGAAATCAACAACAACAAACCTGATCCGTTCTGAGTTAAGTGCCTCTTTCGTTCTCAAAGTTAGCCTGAGATCAATATACCCCTTAGGATGGGTGTGCCCCCCATTAAATCTTGTGAGAGTCGTCTTACACGACTTTAAGTCCTCTAGGTCGAGTTTCATTCTCTTAAAGGCATCCCATAGGATGATATCCACAGAACTTCCGGCGTCTACAAAGATCTTTTTAACCCGGTGGTTTACAAGGGTCCTGTAATTACTAGTCCATCATGATGTCCTGGAACAACGTCCTTTAGATCTTCCTCCGTAAAACATAGCACAGGTGGTTTTGGTCTGCTATGATCCTCCTTGAACTTCAGCTAATCCCTGATCGACAAAACCTCCCTCAAACATTTCTTTCTTTGACTTGTTGAGTCTCCTCCTCCCGTAAACGCTTCGCTAATAACATTACAATCGAACCTCACCAAGCATAGAGTATTTGCTACTGTTGCTGGAGAGAAAGCCATCTCCTCTAACCGATTTGGGTTCTTGGGTGGAGGAATCTGGCTATCATTTCTTGCTTCAACCATCGATGGTCATAGGAATCAAAATTTAACGATCCCCACGGTCGGTGCCAATGTTCTATTGTGTAGAACACAAATGTCTAGCCTCAATGGACTAGGTAATCTATATTGGATCGGTGACTCTCTCCAAGATATCTATGAGCAGACACCAAAGAGAGGATGATTGCTCTTGAGATGTCTATGAAGAAGACTCCCAAGAATAATTGGTGGATCACTATGCAACACGAGTATGGCGTTTAGCCAAAAGGGTAAGGTATGTGCACAATGAGACTGAATAGTAAATAGGATGAATAGAATATAATCTATGTACCTTTTAGGGTTAACCTCCTATTTATAGAAGTTACCTTAGGGTTTGAGCCTTGGGCTTTGTGCGCCTCCTGGCCCATGTGACAGCTACCTCACCTACAAGTTTCTATATTAGGGTTTTACCTGATTATGTTAGTTCTCATATGTGTTTTGATGATGATTAACTTTAGAAAGAACATTGGATACATAGGATAAATCAAAAAGTTCAATTTAAGTCGAATCAGAGAAGCATATCAGTTAAATTTGTTGCTGTCAAATTAACTTGAGTCAAACTCTGTGACTCAAGTCAATTCGCTGAGCTTTATTGCAAAAATGACAATTTAACTCGAGTCAAGCCAGAGGGTGCCTCAAGTCTAGGCCGTACCTCGAGTTAACATATTCGCTAACTCGAGTCAAGTCTCAAAATCTCTTGAAATAACGTTTGAACTTTTCAATTGACTCGAGCCAGGAACATTAACTCGAGTCAAGAACATTGACCATTATTTTTGAAAATGGCATTTAACTTGAGTCAACACATGGTGACTCGAGTCAAGCCCTTGGTTTTGAATCTCCAAAGGTCTGTCCTTCAAGTTGACTCGAGTCAATATAGCTGCCTCGAGTCTAGAGGCTGACTCGAGTCAAGCTAAATGCTGCCTCGAGTGAAATAGGTCAGTAAGGTGATTTATTCAGTGTCCTAACTCGAGTCACGTTCTTGGTTGCCTCGAGTCTAGGCCTTGACTCGAGTCAAGCGTGTGTCTGCCTCGAATCAAGAAAGACTTTCAGATATTCCTTGAACGTGGACCATTGACTTAACTTAAGTCACACTTTTGTGTGCCTCGAGTCAGAGCCTTGACTCGAGTCAGGATATGGATTGACTCGAGTCAGAGAAGAAAATTTCAAATCTGATGTGTGTTGTTCAATGCTCTAACTCGAGTCAGTGAGAACGTTGCCTCGAGTTAACTTATGCTCTGTTTCTTCAAATTGATTTTCAACTTATGAATTTTTCTGAGTATCTTTGTGGATTATCTATATCATTATTTATCATTGTTTCTAACATCATTTAATTAGTTTGATGAGCAAGTTTCAAATAAGTTTTGAAAGAAGATTAACTCTAATCTTCATAAAGGACCAACCTGTCAAAAGTGCATTTAATGCAATTACCCGTTAGAGACACCTAACCAACGAACACACATAAAAGCTTCATTCCCTTTGCAGTGCTTCCAACAGTCAAAATCAAAGGAATAAAAGAATGAAAGAATAATGAAATACATTGATGATTCTGCTACTCTACACTTCAACGGATATATTTTAGAATCACAACGGTCATTAACTCAAGAGTCACAATGGTCATAAATGCAACCATTTATAAATTGAAGAAGACTTGAATGTTCAAATGACCGAAACTCTGTGCATTCAATTAGTTCAACAACTACCTACTGTTTCATTAATTACTCTTTCAATATCTTAGGATATTTCTGTACTTCAGTGATTATCATCTATTTACTTAGTGAGGAGCCAAATACAATTTCTTTATCTTAGTTGAAATCTTAAGGTTGTGGAACCTTAAGTGTGGGTGTAACAATTACAACTTGTAAGGGGGAGCGAGACTGAGAGTGAGGTTCGTCTTGTATACAGGGTGTGTGTTTTTTTTTAAAAAAAAGTTAGTGGAAATCCCAAGGTGTGCTTGGGGACTGAACGTAGGTTGAAGATTAGATCGAACCAGTATAAATTGGCTTGTGTCCTTATTCATTTATCTTTATCTTTGTTTATCGGTCTTGAGCAAAAGAATTTTTAGATCACCTATTCACCCCCCTTAGGTGATATTCTGCCTTCATTTGGTATCAGAGCGCGGGTTACTCTATTGGGCTTAACATCGCGAGTTAGATCATGGACGGAATATTACCAGATGGAGCGTCAATCAACCGACCACCAGGATTTAATGGTCAACATTACTCATTATGGAAGAACAAATTCAAAGTATTTGTTATGGCAACCGAGTTTGGTTTATGGAAGGTGTTCAAGAGAGGTGATTACTTTCCTATAGTTATTGAAAATGGCATTAGATCTACAAAACTGGAAGAAGATTATGATGAAAATGATCGAAGAAATGTCACACTTAATAGCAAGGCTACTCTTATGCTTCAAAGCGCTCTCAGCCAGCAAGAGTACTTTCGCATTTGCAATCTAGCAACTGCAAGAGAAATGTGGAATGCTCTGGAGATCACATATGAAGGAACAACCTGCATAAAGGAGAATCGCATCAACACACTGACAACCGAGTATGACCTTCTTCGAATGAAGTCTGGAGAATCCATTGCTGAGTTTCAACTTCGTTATACTCATCTGGTCAACCAGCTAGCGGTTTTGGGTAAAGTGTATGAGCAAGGCCCTCAAGTTAGAAAAATCCTTAATGTCTTGACTAAAGATTGGGAAGCAAAGGTCACTGCAATCGAAGAAGCCCGTGGTGAATTAATGACATCAGTTGCTGCCTTATTTGGAAGCTTATCTGAATATGAAAGCAAAATGATATTCAAGAAAGGCTTGGACGAGATTAACAATGGCAAGAGAAAAGGAGTTGCTCTCAATTCGTGAAGGAAATGGGAGACAAAGATGAAGATGTCGAGGACGATGATGAGATGGGTATGTTCGTGCGATGATTCAAAATGTTCTACAAAAAGGACCAAGGTTTTAGAAATAAATTTCGAAGGAAGCTCAAGTAACAATAGACGCGAATCCAAAGATAAGGACCAAGTTATCATTACGAGTGCGAGAAACTTGGACATTACAAATCTGAATGCCCGCAGCTGAAAGGCAATGAGAAGGAGAAGAATAAGAAATTCAATCGCTTCAAAAAGAAGGCTTATGTATTCGCCATATGGGGAGATGGATTCTCAGAAGAAGAAAGTGAGGAAGAGGAAGAAACCGCTAATGTCTGTCTGGTTGCAGAAGAAGAACAACCTGAAAATAACGATGAGGTATGTGATTCACAACCCTCTTATGATGAGTTATTTGATGAATATAATGAGATACCTGAAAATAGCACTGTACAGATTTTGGGTATTGCGCATGACATGTAGAATTAGGCTGTTTGGAATTGGGCATGGGCCCAAGGTTGACCATATGGGGTTGTTTGTATGTAAGTAGAGGGTGTAGTGGATTTTCTCAATACCGATTGTGTTAACCCATCGGCCGATCTTATCTTCTGGGAAATCTGCAGAATGAAGAGGAAGGTTTGGGAGCTAAAATTTCGGTACATTCCAAGGGAAGTCAATGGTGTGGCTGATGCCCTTGCAAATTCTGCGTTTTTGGACACCTGAGCGTGAGAATGTTTTGTTGATAATATTACGAGTATTATTCAGGTTAGCTGAGCGTCACTCTTAACAGAAATTATTGATTGAATATTACAGCCAACAAAACTTTTAAGGTATTACCATTTATCTTTAGTTTTAATTTTCTAAGTTTCTTGGCAACGATTTAAAAGATTACCTATCAGTATATACGAATGATCTAATAAATCAAATAGAGAGTAAAAATTTAAAAAGACAATAATAATTTTAATTGTCAAAGCTCATTAAACAAAACATCGCAAAAAATGACCCAAAATTTGTAAATTTCATCAAACAAACGAACAACTCTATGACACATTTTTCCAAAAAAAAAAAAGTATTACATATTAATTTAGTTTGGAAAGTAAAAAAAAATGGGAAATTGGGGGAAATTCTCCATTAATAAATTTATTGGTAAGAAAGACTTAAATCATAGTGCCAATTTGGAGAGCATCTGTATTTTCTATGTATAAAAATTAAAAATTTTATTGATGAGAAAAATCGATAAATTTTTATTCAAAGGTACCTTGCAAAGTTTGTAATAATATACTGTATCAAAAAATATAAAAAATAATTACTATTTTAAAAAATAAAGTAAGAAAATTAATACGTGTGTTGCTCTTTGGAAGAAGACTAGGAACCAATGGAGAAAAAAAAATTCAAAACAGGAAAGAAAAGAATCTCAGTGGACAACTATGCGCAAACATGCAAGTGCCCCACACACAAACATATAGTATCTTCAATCCTTAATATAAGACTCAATAGAATGTATTGAAAAAAAAAAATCAAAAAATCAAAGTAAATTACTTATTATTTAATCAAGTAATATGTTGTATATCTTTAGAATATATATCAGTTTATAAGTTATGTAAATTAATTTGAAAAAAAAAAAAATATAAATACTTTAAAGTAATTTATTTAGCTCCTTTAATATCTCTAAATAAGTCAACTAAGTCTTATATTAATGATTAGAGGAAGTATATATAAATATATTGATGTAAAGATAATTTCGCATAATATAACACCCGAGACAGAAATGCTCTCAATATCTATGTACAAATAGTGGTTCTGCCATGGAAGCATAATGTGGTTGTTCAGTATCGTAATGCAGATAATGTGATCAATGGAAAATGTAAAGTTTGTTATGCATGAAATTGAGTCATATATATAAGGGAAAAACACTTCTCATGTTGTAGGAGAAGTGTATTCTCATGTTACACACACATGAAATGATGGGACCCACATATATATATAATGAGAAAAACACTTCTCATGTTGTAGGAGAAGTGTATTCTCATGTCACCCACACATGAAATGGTGGGACCTACATATATATATATATATATATATGGGTCCCACCATTTTATGTGTGCGTAGGAATCTTTTTCTTCTCATGTAACATGAGAAGTTTAAACCCCTATGTATAATTCTAAAACCCTTTTTTAATGCAAGAAACTAGCTGCAATAAAGGTCCATGTCTAGCACACTAAAAGTCATCCACCATGAGAGAATGTCTTGTCTGCTCCCTGGGTTTCACTAGTTTGAATTCTATTAAAAACAGGGTGCATCCTCAATTTTTGTTAAAATCATCCCATGTTATAACCCTGTATCTCTCTGGAAATGATAATAGCTCTACCTGTCATGTGTTCCCTGGAATTAATATTCAAGAAAAATACGATTATCGCTCCAGTCTTAGACTTGGATTTTGTGTTAGATCATGATGTAATATGTATTAGTGCATTGCCCTGTTCCTCTCTTCTTTGTTTATCTTCAGTATCTTTCCCTCTTTCTACTTTGAATCACCTCTTCTCTCTATCTTCCCTCTCTTCTACTCCCTCTTCTCTCTCTTGTCCTTGTTACAATCATCTCTCACATTCTTTATCAGCTAAGCAAAAAGGACATTCCTCAAAATTTGCGATATGGCGCCGTTTTAGGAGCAACGAAATGGGCAAAATGCCTCATGCTATTTTCCATATAAGCAAATATGATTCGAGGAAGAATATTGAGTTTCCAAAGAAGAAGCTGTTAACAAATACAATTAGAGAAGCAAGATGAAGAAATTATGTATTATTGTCATTGAGCAACATGCTCATGCACATAACCAAAGACCTAAAACCCTTATGATCTTGGAAGGAGACCAAGTTAACTCCCTCTTTAAATAATGTGAGGACTCCACATCCAACACTCCCTAAATCACAATGACTAGACCCTTTATACAATAGGGCCTTAACCATCTAAACAACTAATCACCTTATACTTCTAACAAAAGCCATTTGTGTCCATTGATTGCACTGAGATGCACAGAGCTTTGTACCTATTGTTGGGCATGCAATGAACAATATCCAGAGCTAACATTATATACTCCTGCGGTGGCTGCAGCCTGCAGACCACCATAGTTCATCATATACTCCAAACTCCCCATGGGCGCAGTATAAGATCCGAAACTCTCATTGAAGAGTAATCAGAATCTGCCTGAAAAAGAAGGCCACCATAGCCTATTCGTCAAAGAAATTAATGAGCAATCCCCAAGTTGCCAACATAAATGATCAGTAACCAATGCCCTGTGTGAGAGCTATCATCCCATATTTTGTAAGAATTGTCTCAAGAACAAAAACGATAAGATTGCTCTGTGCCTAAATACTTCCTCAACATGAGACGCCTTAATATTGATCCTTCATCATTATTCGTCCTGAATGAGATAAATAGTGCATGAGAGTATCAAGTATTTATATTTTATAAAATACCCCCATATGTCGATAGTTTGATAAAACCATGAACATATGGGGGTAATTTTCAGAACTCTTCTGAGCCTAGGCTCGAATGAGGAATGATAGAGCGCATGTCAAGGATTGAGCTTGAACTAATCGAATTTTCCCCTCTTTACAGCAGGATTTTAACTGTCTAATAATTACACACTTCCACTTTTTCCCACTGTCTCTCTCATAAACTTAATACATACACCACATCAAGTAAGTTTTTAGAAATGGTTAATTAATGCTGCTGGTAAACATTTTTATTTTAAAGACATTTATATTAAGAAGAATATTAGTAGTGTTAAAATATCAAAATCTCCTCATGTATGGTCTGCCAAGAACAGTTATCTTTATGTTTGCTGGATATTTGCTATTCACATGGATTGCAAATTGGAACTCTATATGATGTTATCCTGTAAACAATTAAATTAAACATAATTAGCAAGAAACATAATCATGGAGCATTCAATATTCAACAAGAAATACCCAAAAAGGGGGAAAACAAGAGTTTCTGTATGAAAAGGTCGTGCGCCAGATTTGTTATAGAAGTTTCAATCAACAAGCATTATCACAGTAACAAAACTACCTGCAAAAGCTTCATCAGCTATTCATGTTTCCCAATCAGAACAGAAATTGAATCATTCATTTTTTTCGTTGAAAATTTTATCATATTTCCATCCAACATCATCTGCTTTATCAAATGTTATTTCACCCATGATGTTGGTGCTCAGAAACTGCCATTTCTTTGGGTCTCCTATGGATTTTCCTATTATGTAAACTTCTTATTGTTTATTTCAGTGTGTTCTCATCATCATGCTTAAGGCATTTGGTTGGTGCTTGAACTCACTGCAAGCATAAACAGACTACAATATCGAATTCAAATTTGCTTAGCATATAAATAAGACAACAAATCCAAAATAACACATACTAGCAAGTAGATTATATAACCATGTCAATGGATAAAACAGTTTTGAGAACAAAAAAGGATCACACTGCATCTACTTGTAGCAAACACCATAAATTCATTAGTATTAGTTGTGAGAACGGGAAAAAAAACATAAGAACAGCTTTTGGTTCATTGTTCTCCACTTCATATTCAGTATCATGTTAGCATTTTTATTCAGCATCTATTGATCTTCGAAACAAAATTGAACAAGCTGCAGACAATAAATTCAGGTTTAATGAAGATAGAGACCCTGGAAAAATGGAATTTGATTCCATCATGGTTCTGCAATAGCAATAAAAAATAAAAAAAGACCCATATTTTTCTCAGCATCTGGTTTTTAAAAATTTCTTTTAATCTGGGTACCCCATAAGTTGATTGATTTTAACCTTATCTTTCAACCAATAATGCATTAGGGTCCTTGTGACTTGTGAGGGTTATTGAAATAGCAGTAAATAATAGAGGCACTGTAAGTTGAACTTCACAGGAAACTACTAATACTATTCTCGTCCACAATTGACCAACAGAGCACACAACACCTTGTAAGGTGGAAAACTGTTTCCAGGACCTGGAGAAATGAAATGAAAATGCATGAAAATCAAATTCACTTCACTCATGTTTTCCTCTCTATGACATAAAACCATCAAAAGATACCAAGACGGCATGCCAAATATAATTAAACCATACACCAGCAATCAAATTATAAACACATCTTTAGAACAAAAGAGAGCAACCAGATATTATAGATAGGTCAAATAGAGTTAGAGACATTTGATAATTCTCATTTCTCCATGACATTAAGGACAACAAGAATTACAGGTAAACTATTATGGGTTTGTTTCTGTGAAAAGTGTTCAATATAACCAACAAATCCAGGCCCTACATATATACTGCAAATTTTGTTCCTCCGACTGGTACGAGGCTCTCCACATAATTGAAAGCACCACTAAGGCTGCATGTGTCAATAAAATCCATCTTAAACTCATTGGTAGTGGGATTGAACAGAGCAATTGTTGTGCTTGCATCCTCCCCTTGACGCTCAACATTGCAGAAAATTTCATTTCTCCAAATGGTCAGTGGATCTATGTAGTATGAAAAGGGACCGTTAGCAAATTTTTTAGTCCAACTCCATCTCCCACTTAATGAACCTATAGCCTCCTCCAACACCCACAGATCAATAAATTGAGATTCAAAGTTTTGAGTCATAGGTATAGAAAGCATAGCAAGTCTGCCATCATGTACAGAAAGAGTAGCCTGCCTAATAGGATCTAACACAGGCATTGGTATCAATGTAAACATTTCCATTACTATGTCAAACGAAACTATTGTAAAAGCCACTAGGCCTTGCCACTTTGACTCAAGACCCAACCAAAACATAACTCCATTAATCGTGACAGTTTGGTCAAAAAGATTTGTTATGCCCACCAAGGACCCACATTCTACTTCCTTCCATGCCCCAAAAGTTAATGAATATACTTCCACCCAAGAAACCGCATGATTAGAAAAACCAAACATTACTATCTTGTAATCACTTGCAATTGGACTGAATCCGAATCCTACATAGAACTCATCCCCAAAATCATTAATATTTTTTGTCACCTGTCTGATATCTCTGGTAGCTGGATTCCAAACTAAAAGGGGAGGAGGAGAACAACCACGCTTATAGAGTTTAACACAGACCAACCCATTGCTGGTAAAGACGATCGCATCACGAGCAAAATAATCCATCAATGGTGCCTTCTGAACTTCACGGACTTGCACTTCGCAGTCAAGTAAACATAAGTGCAAAGTTTCATCTTCGTCCTCGTGTTGTAAAAGAATAGAAGGGGATGATTACTGGAGTGGTGGAGGTGGTCTGCAATGAAGGATGGGTTTTTGAAGAGATTTTTCCAATGTTTGCACACACATTGAAATCTGATTAGGGATTTAACAGGAAGTCGTTTGAGAATGTTGGTGATAATTTCTTGGGGAAGAAATGGTGTCATAATCTCAAATCTCAAACAATAAAAAAAAAAAAAAAGTCAGATCTTGCAGGGAGAGATGAAACCCTTCGAAGCAATGGGATCAGGGATTCTATTTCTTTAGCAGAAAACCTCACTAGCTTCGTACTTTTCTTTGTTTGCCAGAATAGCTTCGCGCTTCAACATTGCCATATTATTAACCTCATAACATTCAAGTTTATCGCTCACCCTGGAAAAAAAACAATGATAAAATCATGCGGTTGTATGGAAAATATAATTTTAAATATACAAAATTATATATGTGTGTGTGTAATGGCATTTTTCCTGACATTTACCCATTTTCTTATCTCTATATTTTTTATGGATCAATGAAATCATTTTATCCATTTTTTTCTTTCCTCTCCTTTACTTTTTTTCCTTCTCAGTTTCTCTCTCTCTATACAAACTGAACATAAGGGGTTCTTGTATTTCCAATGCAAACAATGCTTAAAAATATTTTTAAGAAACCAACACATTTTTTTTTTACAATTATAAACTTAACTAATTATTTAAGTTCTATAAATTATTTATATAATTCTTACATATAGATTATAGAACTGAAGAACCACCGAAGGAAGTGTATATTATCAAAGATTAAAGTGCTAAAATAGCCTTCTAACTTTTATCAAAAGTGTAACAATAACCACAAACTAGTTTTTAGAGTAAAAGTGGTCATAAATTTTTAAAATTGGAGCAAGACGTTGCACCCAACTAACTTCAATTTATTACAATGGGAAAAATTAATCTTTTGACCCTTAATATTTTTACTCACTAATAATTCAGTTTCTAAACTTTTAACTCACATGAAATTCAGTCCATGATGTTTCTGAGTCATCTGATGTAGCAAAAAATGTTAAAAAAATTGTTATAAAATTACCTAGATGGATTTTACATAAATTAAAAAGTAAAAAACAGCGTTATCATCCCCATCAACTCACATCCTCCTCCATCTCACCTCACATCCTCCTCCCCCTCTGTTTTATAGAAACCTTGTTGGGTGTTTGTGGCTAAAGGTGGTCATATACATACATACACATACATACATATACATATACATGTTTATACATATGTGTGTGTGTGTTTGGGATGCGGTAGGGATAGAGAGATCTCAATCTCGACTATTTTTAAACATTTTTTGTCATATAGGATGACTCAAAACATTAGAAACTACGTTACAAGCAAGTCAAAAATTCAAGAATTGAGTTATACTAAGTCAAACTTGAGAAACTAAGTTATAAGTAAATCAAAACATAAGGGCCAAAAATTTAATTTTCCCCATTGTAATAAATGGAAGTTAGTCTGGTTTAATGGTTTTATCCCAATTATAAAGTTTATTGCTATTTTTGCTCAAAAAGTAATTTATAGTTAGTGTTGTACCTTCTATAAGTATTGGTGGTTCTTTTAACACATTAACCGTACTATCAATTCAAATGGTTGGCAAAAGAAATATTATTAATTCAAACGTCCATCTACTGTAGTACAATACACATACATACATACATACATACATACATACATACATACATACATACATACATACATACATACATACATACATACATACATACATACATACATACATACATACATACATACATACATACATACATACATACATACATACATACATACATACATACATACATACATACATACATACATACACACACACACACACACACACATATATATATATAAAAAGATGTGGGTTCCACCATTTCATGTGTATGTAGGAATCTTTTCCTTCTCATGCAACATGAGAAGTTTAAACCACACACACATACACACACACAGATACATACATCCATGCATGCATGCATGTATGCAGTGACGGAGCTGCACTTGTGCCTATGTGGGCAAGTGCAGACACAAACTTTTGAATATATATATATATATATATATATATATATATATATATATATATATATATATATATATATATATATATATATATATATATATATATAATTTAACTATAAGCAACAATGGGTCCATAGCTCAATGGTAGAGGATTGGACTGTAGGTCAAAGGGTCACTAGTTCGAACGCTGTTGGGGTCGTTTCTCATTTCTTATTTTTTTTCCTAAGCTTTTCCTCCTTTACCTTGTCGTCTTATTCACCTTCTATTAACCGGTCCCCTTGTAAAATGCTCAAAGTTCAAGGCCTTTGGACCAAACCTAAACTCCATAAGTACGTTTCCTTTAACAGGAAAAAAGCAAACACTTTCATGATCTTTTTTTTTTCTTTTAATTATCCTTCATGAGCCTATTTAAACCGTTAATTGAGAAAAAGAGAGAAAAGTTGATGAAAAACACATGCAGCAATATTTTCATCTGTGATTTCAAAACAACATTAAAAGGACTATTGATCATACAAGACAAGAATGAAGAAATGCTATATAATGCATAAAATGTTTAAAAGTCTTTTTCTTCCTTTTTGTTCTTTTTAAGTTTTTCATCCCTATGAAAAACACTTACGGCAGTATTTTTATTTGTGGTTTCATGAAAAACACTTACAACAGTATTTTTATTTGTGATTTCAAAACAACATTATAAGAACCATTAATCGTACGAGACAAAAGTGAAAAAAAAAAAAAACCATATACAATACCGAAAGATATATTTTTATAACCAACCACAATTTCCATTTTTGTATATATTTTGATAAATTATAAATTAAATACATTTATGATATATAATTTCACTCTTAATTTTAAATAAATCCTAAAAGTAAAAATTAGAATATTACAAAAGTTGTTGAACTTATAGGGGTATCAACTCTGTTGCAGTGATCTATTACATATTTCTTAAGAAGCTCTCGCAAGTATTGGTTTGAGAAATAAATATTTCATTATTCTTTTGCTTGATTCGAGGTCCTATGAAGAAATTTAATTCTCCTATCGTAGACATTTCAAACTCACATTGCATGATCTTAGAGAACTCTTGATACACTTATGTTGGACGTGATATGTTTGATAAGATTGATGATGAAGATATAATGCAATATTTTCAAGGAATGAAGAATCGAAGAATGTTTTTGTAATCGTTCTATTATAATAGCTTAGTTGACTCTTGATTATTATTTTTCTATGTTAAGTTAAAATTTTCTTTTCTTTTATTTTTTATATTCTTTTGTTTTTTAATGCATTTAAAAATTTCCTTTAAAAAAAACATTTCGGGGGCGCTGACCCCGAACCCCTGAATCCCACCACTAATTGTGTAGACACAAACCTAAAATCCTGGCTCCGCCACTACATGTATGTATGTATTAATGTATGCATGCATCTTTGTATGTGTGTGTTCACAGAGGCGGACCCATGTTCATTGTTGCCCCCAAAAATTTGGGAATTTTTTTTTTTTAAAAAAATTCAAGTTAAAGGAGTTTGAATTAATAACTTAAATATAATGGTTTCAAATTTTCATTAGCATTAACATTATTTATCTACTTTCCTTGAATTAATACATGTTTGAATGATTGTTCACCCTTAAATTAAGTGTTCACCTTTAATACATCAAGATTGCACTTTGTAATCGTATTGGGGATGAATGATTGAATGATTGTTTAGTACCTTATGTTGAAAAATATATATTTGATAGCATTGATAATAAGGCAATTATGATGGAATTCCAAAACATAAGGTCTAGAAGGATGTCATTGTAATTATTTTTATGATAATATAATATTTTTTTATATTAAAATATATGTACTTAAACTTATTGAGTACCCACCCTTCATTGTAATTTATGTAGCTGCATTTCTAACCGTATTTAGCCTTACTTTTCTAAATGACAGGTTTGTAAAATAATTTCCTCTCTTATTACATCATCAATATTCTCTTGATTTCAAAAATATTTTTTTGATATTGTTTTTTTTTTTTGTTTATATTCTTTTGTTTTTTAATGCATTTAAAATTTTTCTTAAAATCAATACTGTTGTTATACAAATATTTGGTGTATAACAAATATATAGATCCTCCCGTTTTGGGATCTATTGTTATAACCAAATTGTATCATGTAATCTTTTAAAGGGCATTCTTAATGAGTTATTTCAGCTCCATACTTTCTTTCTTTTGACTCCAAATTAAATGAAGTAGAACTTTAAATTATTCCACTTTTTTATCATTTATTATAATTATTATATATTATTATTATATTTAATAATATATATATTTTTTATGGGAGTGGGGACGAGTGGCGTCCCCAATTGAGTGGCGTCCTTAATTGGGACGCCACTCATTGTGAGGCCATTGACACTTTTTTGTCAGTGGCGTCAGTCCCCCATATGTCATTAGTGGTGTCGCCTGACGTGATGTCACTAACTGCATTATTTTGGTAAAATGTTTTCCACTTGCTTTAATTAGATACAATTTTTGGTAAAAGTTGCTTCTTTGATACTTTTCCCCTTAAGGGATATTAATAGTCCCAATATTCCAGTCGCTCGACAGAACTTGCATTGCGCCTCAGGAGCTTGTGCCACAAAATGAAACCCTCCAATTGCCTCCAAAGTCTGCTTCGCTAACCAATTTGCAGCCATCTTACATTCACGGTTAATATAGGAGATAGTAGTCTCCCAGTCCCTCCTCAAAAGCTGCCTGATCATGAGTAACTCCTGTGAATTAGGTTGTTCCTCCGCACACTCCGCCATCATAAGCTCAATGGCTGTAGTTGAGTCAGATTCCAGTATTATTTTCCGATAGTCCAGATCCCATGCAAGTTTCAGACTGTGTAGACATGAGCTTAGTTCCGCCAATATATAACGTGTCTCCCTTGTCCACCTAACACATGAAACCAATGATGTACTTACCTACATGGTTATGGAGCAGACCTCTGCACATAGATGAGTTGCAATGAAGGGAAAAGGCTCCTTCAACATAATTAATTCTAATTCATTCCTCCGATGGTGCTGACCAACGAGTGAAACATGTAACCTGACTCGCGCCTTCTATTGTACAACCTGCTAAGCGGGTACCCATAGTTTGCATGCAATCCAACAGCTAGTGCTCTCATATTGGCAACAAAGGAGTCATTATAGAAACTTTTCTATTCTCAAAGACAGCCAAGTTACATCTACGCCATAGCTACCAACAGATAATCACAAAAGAAGCACCCACTCTCTACTGTTCCTCGACCCTACTTTCAGGTTCCACACAATAACCAATGTGTGAACTCCAAAACATAAAAGTGCCGCCACTTCTCATTCGGGAATAATTTTCTCCATAGCTACCAGGTCTCCTTATAGTCATGATAAAAATGTATCATATCCTCACTCTGTTGCTAGACCTCTACCGATGGACCTAGGGGGGTTAGGGGCGGCCTGCCCCCTAAAATTACAGAATATGACCCAAAATATTTAGGAAATTATACATTTACCTCATAAAACTTTCAATTTTTTCACTTTAGTCCCTATTAATAGTTTCATGGAAGGATTAAAATGAAAATATTCAAACTTTTATAGGGATGAATGTAATTTCTTAAACACATGGGTTCTACTCTATAATCACTACTAGAAAAAGCAGAAATTGAGACGGAATTTGTGAGGGAAAAATTTTCCGTCGCAAATATTTGTTGATTTGCAAGGGAACTAAAAATCCCTCGCAAATAATGCAATTTTGCGAGGGAACTAAAGGTTCGCCGCAAAACGCTTGCTTTTTGCGGCGGAACTTTGGTTCCCTCACAAAGTTACTTAATGTTGCGAGAGAAAACTTTTTTCCGCCGCAATTAGTTTCTATTCCTTCCCCATTTCACCTCGCGTCCGCCATTGCTCGTTCAAGTCCGTGTCTCTCTCCCTCGGTCCACCTTAGATCCGCCGTCGCTCGTGCGCTTCTTCTCCCTCAGGCCACCGTGAGTCCGTTCGTGAACAACCGCCGTCGACCTCCTCTAGTCCTTCCCCTCGGTCCGCCGCTCTTCCTTCGAAGTTGAACTATTTCCTCGTCTACAGTAAAATTCAGGTCGGTTCCTTCTCTACTTTTCCCGTCTTCCTCCTTTAGGGCTTTAAGCAAGTAATGATTAAGTTTTGAGGATCTATGCACGTTTTGTTCTTCTTAGTCAATTGTTTAGCTCTCAGATCTAGTGTGATTAGTTCCTAAGTTCGTTATGTTGTTTGGTTAAATTGTTGGGAAAATTGTTGCCGTAGAAGAGGAAAGCGATATAATTTTCAAAATTCGAGATGCATTGTTTGGAAATCAACTTATTCTCAGTCCCTATTGAGCTTGAGGCGGATTTTCTTTATTTTAGCTTCGTTCATTTCTGCCCTAACCCTACATTTGTGATTTCTCATTCGGCCTCTCCTTCCCTCCCCAATAGATTTCACATTTCAAATCTCCAATTCTCCATTTCCCCCATCGAAACCCTAACCCAGTGTCCATCTCCGGCTCTGTCTCCGACATTTTACTGCTGCAACTCAACACTGCTCGGCATCCAATTGAGGGTGTACCTTAAAATAATAACCGGTCACACTTTTTCCATCCCATTCTTGTCTTTTGCTTTCTCGTTCTCTGGCATGATTTTACACATTTGGAAGTTATAGTAAAACATAAAAATCAAATTCTTAAAAATCAAGTGGTTTAACAGCCTAATTTCAGTGATTTTTTGTTGCGTGCAAGTCTTGGTGAAAGCATGTTGGCATAATGTAGCTTATGTGTGACCAAATAGCGCGTCATTATTTTAGTACTATTTATTTTTTGTTCCCTTCTTATTTGCTTAGATGCATAATTAACTTGCAAATGCATGCAATAACAACGTTTTTTTCAATTACATTCATTCTGTTCAACTCTTATATCTTAGATGTAATTTATTATTTACTTTTTAGTTAATGATATGGCTGGACTCTGTTAAGAGCGACATGCTATGACCAACACCCTACTCGTGGGAGATGGCAAACCGACTAAAGGAAGATGAGAAGAATGAACAAACAATTTGGGGCCTTTTGAAACTTCAAGAGAATCGTAGATGTATTAATTGCGGCAACCTGGTAAGATTACTCTATTCTGGATTTAGAAGTCCAAAGTCATTTCACTTTTAGTGTCATAATTTGAAATTATGGATTATGTATGAGACTAATCCATAGCTTAGCATTGGATTCATTTATATTAATGTGCTTAGCTTGAGAAAATTTTGTTTTGGAGCACATAGCAAAATGCCAGCACTCTGGTTTGTGTTGTATTAATATATCTTTATTCCATTCACCAATTATCTTGATACTTTAAATTGATTATATAATGCATTCTGTTCTGTTCAGCTATTAGCAAGCTAACGAATCTAGTTGCAAAATGGGATATAAAGGGTATTCAAAAAACATTGCTACAGCCTTTCTCTCCAATAATAATAGCTACTGATGAGAATGAACGGTTCAGGTATGCAAATTTCATTGATTACTCTGTTAGCCTAGTAGAGACTGATTTTAGTGTCATCTGGCTCAGAAAAAGTGTACAAATAATGGTTGAATTTTTTTTTGGGTGCATGTGTTTGGGCAATGTCCAGAGTCATAACGGCTGTTAGCTGGAAAGGGCTACAAGTGTATCATAGTGTGTTATGCCATTTTGATTATTATTGTTGACAAATGTTGTTTGCATTTTTTCTGCAGAGTATGGAATTATGAAGAAGCAACACTTCTGAACAGTTTTGACAATCACGATTTTCTTGAACTTTATGATAGCTTGCTTCTAGCTGCTTCATGTATTGTTCTCCATTTCTGGTTTTTTCCACTTTTTTGAAGCTTTATAAATATGTTGAACTCTAAATTTGGTATTCATTTGTTATGATGCAGCTGATGGAAATATTCGAATTTGGTAAGAGCAGCTTGTTAATCCTATACCTTCTTCATCAGATTGTAGCATTTTAGCTTTGGTAAGCCTGGGTCATTTTATATTGTTTGTCTGGTTATTATTTCTTGCCTATACTTATGCAAACTATCATAGCGTGGAAACTTTGCGACTGATAGCATTTGAAGCATGGACAAAGTTGATGTTACCATACATGAAAAAAAGGCTGTACATTCCACCTGGATTAGCATCACTTTGAGAAGCCCTGTAGATAACTACCCTAATATCTACTTTCTGGGAAAATTTGTGACATGGTTTCTTAGACTGCATGAAATCTTCAAAATTTTGTGTAGTCATCGTATTCCAAAACCAATGCTAATGCAGTACCAGTGCTCGCCAGAAGCAAATTCTTCCTATTGTGGTAATTTTACTTAGGTTTCCTTCTCATATCATAATGGCTAAAAACAATATGAAAAAAATAAATACTCTAAGAAACAAATAGTTAACTATTGGTTTAGCATATGGGTGGCAATGGTTATTCATGATCCGATCATCCATCATTGTTCCATTAGACACCCTATTATTTGGTTCAACTAAGGGGAGGGGAGGGATTTTAATGGAGGGAGGAAGAGACTTTAGTAATCCTTTGATTAATAATGCCTCGCTTGATTGCTGGAAAGAAGAAAAAGCCAGAACATCATGACAGATGTAATTATATTCATGTGCTTAGCTTTCAAATTTTTGGGTTTTGTAGAATTCATAGAAAAAAGTCTCATTGTTGATTAAATTAAGCATGATTTTACAGAGGTGGAGGAAGTATGGCTACTATTGGCTTACTTTGTTGGAGCGCCATTGCCTTCCAATTTTTGAGAGGAAAGAGTGCTTAATCCCTCCCCCAAATGGGTATAAGCCTCCAATTAGATGGCCAAAGAGCAGGGATGAATGTTGGTACAGGTACAAATATGCTTTCTTCAGCTCTAGAATTCCAAGGATAGATTGTTTTTTAGTTGACTGCAATTGAATCCAAGCTGTTCATTTCTTCAAGTTTTATGTTACCCCAATTTCAGGAATGTGCCTTATGATTGGATCAACAAGCAGAAGTCTAATCAGCATTGGTTGATAAAGAAAAGGGAAAAATTTCTCTTTCCTGGTGGGGGTATTATGTTTCCCAATGGTGTGAGACAATTAGATGTTAAATCTCACTACAAAGAAGGTGTTCTTTGGAGGAGTAGATGTCAATCAAGGTCTTATACAAAGATCTAATTTGTTCATTCTGTAGCTATTTAGTTCATTTTGTTGGATTGTTGTTTATATTTTGTTTTTGCTATATAAACTCTTATGATTGTTACAATTTATTTTTATGATATGCAAATTTTTTTTTTCCTAATTTTTTATATTTTTTCTGAATTTTTATATTTTTTTTAAAAAAAATGGATTTTACGAGGGAAAACTGTTTCCCTCGCAAATTTTAGATTTTGCGACGGAAAAAGCATGTTTTCCGTCGCAAAAATGGTTTGCGACGTCACTTTTTGCGACGGACTGTTTTCCGTCGCAAATTTCGTCGTAAATCATTTTTGCGACGGAAAATGCTTATTTTGCGACGGAAAAGTTCGGCCGCAAAACAGTAATTTTTTTGTAGTGAATTTTCACCCCCTTAATTTTAATTCCTGGCTCTCATCACATTAGTAACCAAGCTTTTCCTAAAAGCAAGCTAGACAAGTATCTTGCATCTTTAGGGAACTTTCATCTTCTAGAGTCTATCCCATCCAACGAAAGTAGTCGTGTCACCATCTGACAACGATGCATAAGCGGACATGACAAAAAATTCATCACTACGTTCCCACTTCCATTTAGCCACACCCGTCCCCACATCCAACTTAATGGCGTCCTACTCTAGCCTAGGTCTTCTTAATACCTGCCCAGACATTAGAGCCCTGCTTAAGAATTTCATTACCACATTTTTATTTATCTCGAACAATTCGTACCCAGAATTTTAAATTGGTGAGGAGAGCATGTTAAATTTTTATACACACAACATTATTAATCTAAGAGGGTAAGCTTTAAAGTATTGGTAAATGTTGCCTTTATGTTGTCAGGAATTCACAGATTCAAATCTTGGAAACAATATTTCCACTTGTGGGGATTTAGATGCGTACATCTAACCTTCCTTAAAGGATTTATAAAAATATTAATAAAACATTAAATTATTAAAAAATATTTAAAAATAATATTTTTATAAAAGATTAAATTTGAGCCGTTAAGATTTCAATCCAACGACTTAGATGAAGAAAAGGATGGGAAGTGGATTGAAATTGAAGGAAAGAGGATGGGAGCCAATCCCATAAAATTTGACCTTTGAGAAAAGAGATAGCGATGCTTATGAGAGAAGATAATCAAGGGTAAATCAGGGTTGAAAAAAAAAAAAAAGCCCTAATAATCATAAGTCAAAGAAATGACTGCGTAAGTAGCTCTGCCCCTATTTAGATTTAAAGCAACTTTTGGCCTATAAGCCAAATAGTTTGAAAGCTAATCCAAACATCTCAAATATTCTAAAACACACTTTAAAGCACATTTAAGCAGGTTAAACACATTCAATCGTGGATTCAAATACACACAAAAGAGCTACTACTTTAGAAGTGAATTCTTGTACTAAATGTCAGACTTTTTTCCCCTTCTTTTTATCTCTTATATTTATAATAGGTTTAAAAACTAATTTGCTAGACTTATTTGTATATTATACAAATTTTTTCACCATTAAATCAGAATCTTAATAGTTAGATCAGAATCTCATCTACCTTTATCATTTACCTTTCCTATTTAGATTCTGATCTAATGGTGAAAAAAATGTTAGTGACATTGGTAGCGACAAAAATTGGGAGTGTCAATATCTTATCCCTATTATTAAATGTTTCTATTTACTTTTATTATTTTATGTTGTTAATAATTCATATCAATTTTTTATTATAAAATATTTAGTAAAATAATTTTTGTATTGTAATATATATATATATATATATATAAGTTATTGAGAAATCCACATATATTATATTATAATTTCAATTATAAATGTAATGCAATAATAATATTTATACATTTATATTGATAATATTTTAATTATAATTTTTTATATTTATAAAAATGTTATTTGAATATAAAAAAATTAAAAATGAAGCACATTTTAAATAACATTAAATTGTTTTCCTATGAAGATTGTGTACAACCAAATCCATTTGTTGTGATTTTGCATTTTTGCTATAAGATCCTCCCACCAGATTCGAGTTAACTAATTAGTGCTTGAAAGAAGCTCTTAAAATTAGCGACAGAATTTTATAGGTAATCCGTCGAAAATTAGTGACAGAATATTTTTTTCTCTCTAATTCTATCGGTAATTAACTTCTCTATAACATCAACTACAAAATGCAAGGCAAAAAGTATCATTTGGTTATGGTGTTCCACAAATCTAGCTTCTCTAGTTACAAGTGTGCATAGTTCGTTTGCTTTGAAAATCCTTTTTCTCTGTCTCCAAAGTTCAGGTTTTGCCCTTTTGTCAAATTTCTTGTTTTTTAACCAAGACTTGAAATATAAAATTCATACATCCATCGTCACATATATTGTTTTAAATTGGAGGAGATGGATAATCATGGATTGAATCACCACATTGTATTGTGAATACTGAAGCTTGATACATGACTATCATCAAAATTATAGCTGACTTTGCTTCAAGACCTAGCATATCTTATATTTTAATTTTTAATTCGGCAAGCCTATACCTACTATCCCATGCCTAAAGCTTCTTATCTCATATTTTCCTTCAGTATTAATAATACATCACCTACAACACAAATTTATGTAGACAAAGTGTTAAAATTTATGTCAATATTTGTTTTATCCCACCTTTCTTGATTGCATGTGTTGTTGTTTGGTTTTCAGTCATAACTAAAATAATTTGTGTAATTTTGATGGTTAAAAATATGGATCTCAAGCAAAAATCGAATAGTATACAAATCCTAGAATCAAACAATCTTCGGACAACAAAAGTAGCTAAATCTATGATTTCTTGATATAAGAGCACAAATTACAAATTACAACTCTATCTGTGTATCACAGATCGAAAGCTACTTGTAATTAGAATAACCACAGGGAAATAGATACAATTTTGATGTGCAGAGTGGTAATGTGAGCAACCTGATATTATGGTTAGGTCAAATATAGCAAGAAACATACGGTATTGAATATCTATATTCTTCATTCTACATATAGCTATCTAAAGGGCATCAAATTACTATACATGATCTAAACTCACAAGGATTCAATTCCACCGTAATATTTAAACAGAAGCAGATTTGCTAATTCGTACAAGGCTTTTCTTATAATGGAAAATATTACCAAAATCACATACGGGGATAGTAAACATCTTACACTCGTGAGTAATCATATTGATCAAATATAGACCAACTTTTTCTTCATCATGATCAGTGAATTGTCTTGAATGTTTATGCTTTCCAAAAGAACCAAAGACAATTTCATTCCTCCAAATGGTTTCAGGAAAATATAATGTGGATGGACAGGGATCACTAGTATATTTTTTTAGTCCAACTCCATTTCTCCATAGATGAACCTACACCCTCCTCTAGCACCCACAAATCAATCCAAGAATATAGATAGCGTCGCTCACCAATCCTAGTAAGAGAAAGTACAGCAAGCTTGTCCTCATACACTGTCATCTCAGAATTAGAAATATAATATTTGATAGAGGAGGCCCTGGTATCAATGTAAAGACTTCCATGGCTATGTGAAATGAAATTATCACGTAAATATCATCTTGGCCCTCCTCTTGCATTCGCTTTAAGCCATCCCAAAAGATAGTTCCATTGGCAGTGACGGTGCGTTTAAAAAGATTTACACCCTCTAAGCTTCCAATTTCTATTTCTTTCCATGAACCTGTGTTTAATGAATATACTTCAACTTCAGCAATCGCATTATGACGCGCATAAGTTTTCACTATCTTATAATCGTCAATAATTGCACTAAACCCAAATCCTGTCGTGCACGCCCACTCAGGGAATTTAAGGGTTCTAGTTCTAGGGATTTGTCTGACTTCTCTAGTAACAGGATTCCACAAAATATACGAAAAAGTATCTGTTTCAACACAAAGCAAGCCATTGCTGGAACTGATGATCCTAATGTCTGACAACGAACTTATTAGAGGTGGGTTTTGAACTACAAGGACATGCATCTCGCAATTCATCAAAAGTAAATGGGGAGGCTCACATTGTCTATTCTGTTTGAAAAGGAGTGAAGCATTTTGATGATGAGTGGAGTGATGGAGATGGTCAGCAATGAAAGATGGGCTCTTGATGAGATTTTCCCATTGTTTGGAGACACATTGAAATCTGATTAGGGATTTTATCGGAAGTCGTTTGAGAATTTCTGTGATGATTCCTTCAGGAAGATATAGGGTGTCGCTCCCCATCATCATATGCTCAATAGCAACTCACTTGGAAATCTTATCCGAGTAAAGTAGAAGGAGTTAGAGGCTGAGAATCAAAGCTATATAATATACTTTCTTTTCAGAATATGAGAGCACAAGGAAGGCGCATGCCAGGTATGTATTTCCATTCCGTAACAATATATCACTATTTTTGTGGATCTAGGGAGGGATGTCTCCAGTGAGGCAATTACCTTTTTCTCCACTTACTACCTCAACCATTTAATCAACAGTTGAGATTTAATATCTTATAACAATATAATATATTATAATCTTAACTAACAAAATTATATAAATAAATTTTAAAAACTAATCAAAATTTAACATAAACATTTCAGAAGTGGAGGGAATAAAAAATAAACATGTTATAAAATATTTTAATAAAATTTTATAGAATCAAAGTATTTAGATATAATTTTAAAAATTTTAATTTATTTAAATGTATTTTTATCCACTTGTCAACTCAATCATGTTATTTAATTTAATGTTTTATAAAATATTTTTTGAAGCATTTCTTAATTATAATTTTTTTAAAAATTTATGGTAAAATTAATTAGTTTGAATTTATTTATTTATTTATTAATAATTTATCATTTTATAAATAATTGTATAAAATTTAAATCATACCATTCAAAGTTTAATCTAACGGTTGAGTTAAAAAGTAGAGGGCCATGCATGGATTTGAATGAAAGTAGAGAAACACTTTTCTGAAACCCTTTTCTCAGATGGGAATGAGAACGAATTGCTCTGGACTCGAGCTAAATATGGGAAACACGCACACGGTGAAATGGGGCTATAATCTGACCATACATAAGAACTGCAAAAGTGTATCAAGTTAAAGCTATCCTCAAGGTGGTGAACTCGGAGAATTCTAGCTATCACTACTACATAAGAAATCACGATATATGAAGGTTATTAACTACCATATATGACGGTTTCAAACTGACAGATATGCAGGCGCTATAAAAGCTCAGCACCAGGGGCGGACCTAGGAATTTTACTGACAGGGGGCAAAAATAAAAAATGCTACATCGTAAATAAAAGTATTTGAAATACGATACCGACATAATATACAAAAAATTAAAAGAAATCTATTATTACAAAAATTAAGATTACTTCACTTGACTCTTACTTTACGTATTTTCATATTGTTAAACTCATTTAGAATTGATACATCTTTAATTTTCAATTCTAGGAGACTTTGAAGAAGGAGTCTCAATATTTGACAATTCAACATTAGGAGTAGACAAGGGCAAAGACTCACTATTCTTTCTCTTAAAATAAGTATCAATAGTAGCACTCTTCCCCATAATAATCACCTACAAAGAGCATGAATTATTTCATGACCAATATGATTTTAAAATATTATTAATAACAAAAGTAAAGAGATTAAAATTAACTATTAGTCGTCATCTATATTCTCATAGCCATCTTTTAACAAAACTCAAAACTTGCCCAAAATCCTAATCCTAAAATGTTCTCTAATCAGTATAAAAGTAGTATCATTCGAAAGATAAAATCATGTATAATAAATTTCATGAAAGAACTTTAATGAAAAGAAGTAATTTTCAATATTTTATTGATTCTCAAAATTTATCATAAGCTGTTGAAAAAAAAATGGTGGACGAAATGCAAACAAGTGGGATTTGGGGATAAATAAAGGTTGTGGGCCCCACCTCTTTATTATTATATTCTTTATTATTTTTTAATGTATATGAAAGCAATGGAAGGGTAAGTAAAGGGTCCCACCACCTCTTTCTTATTACAATTACCCCCTCCGTATTTGATCTGACCATTAGTCCATCTCTAGCTTCATGTTGTATTTATTTTATTTTTTTTCAAAATTTTAGGGGGGCGGGGGCCACCCCTAGTCCCCCCTCCCATTTTTCCGTCCTTGCTCAGCACAAATACATTACGATTCCAAACCGTTATTTATTCAGTACCTATTATAAAGATTATAATATAACATTCGTTATGTGTTGAGATTTGGTGAGGCCATGATCTGCCCATTGTTGGGATAATAATTAATAGGCGCATATAAATAACCGTCATAATATATGGTAATACTTGCATAATACATAACGTTCTCATTTTACAACCATTATTTATTCAGTAACATACATAAAAGTTTGTATATAAGAACTGTGACTTTTAAACAACTTAATAACAATCTTACATAGACAACTGTTGTGAAATAAGTACATAAATAAAAATTTATAAAAAAGAACCGTGAACATTTACAATACATTACATTTTTTATATAATAATCATGATGTATGAGTATAAGATTCTTCAACTGAGAGTTTCTGAACTAATTGACCTCCTCTATATATGTAATTGAACAACAGTACCTCCAACCTCGTGTGTCCATGCAATTTGGCATGGATCAAGACATTATAGGCTTTGAGGGGAGAATTAATGGCAATTTATGGTGGGGCTCGATTGAAAATGACTGTCACGACTAGAAAGGACAACAGGAGTACTAGGGTTACCATTTTGGAGGGTTTCATTTGAACAGACTAAGTGTCAAGTGTGTTATATTCCAGATCCTTAAATAAAAGATGAAGGGTAGGATTTTTAGGGTTGTCGTGCCAAAGACTTTACATAACGATTGTATCAATAAAAATGTTTTTATTTATTTATATTTATTATGGTTCTTTATTAATAATCGTAAGTTATGTTATTTTTTTAACATATACATATATCACAGTTATAGTTAATAACCATGAGGTATGTTTCGATTTTTTTAAAAAAGTTTCGGCATCATGGCTTTTCATCTTGGAGATTGAAAAAATAGAGGAGGACGATAAACATAAGGAAATTGAAAGTTTATATAGATTGGAAGTGATGGGTCCGGACCATCATTGCACATGTTGGAAGTTGAAGAGGAGCAATTGCGCACATTGCACTACAAAAAAAAACGGATTTTGCGACGGACAAAATCCGTCGCAAAAATGGGTTTTTCCGTCGCAAAACGCATTTTGCGACAGATTTTGCGACGGATTTTGTCCATCGCAAAAAACCTTGTCGCAATTACGACGGATTTTTTTTCCGTCGCAAGTTGCGACGGATTAAATATTCCATCGCAATTTGTGACGGCTTTTTAACCGTCGTAAATTGCGACGGACTATTTAATCCGTTGCAACTTCCGACGGAATTCATATTCCGTCGCAATTTTTTTTTGCGACGGATTTCAATATCTGTAGCAAAAAATTTTCCAAATTTTTTTTTTTTAGAATTAAATTTTTTTAAAATTAGAACTAAATGTGTTCCATAAAAAAAATTATATATATATAGTCCCGAAGTATCAAACATAATGAGTTTTACATAGAGTGAAAACAAAATATAAATAATATTGTCCCGAATAACATGTACTAGAAAGTAGTCTAAAGAGCAGCATCATCATCACCACCATCAACGTTGTCACCATCACCAGAAGCCGGCCCCTTGTTTTTCATTAGGGACATAAGTTGAAGCTGCATCTGCCTTACCATCTCGCGTGTCTCATGCAGCTCCTCTGTCTGCCCTTGCATTAATATAAAGTGTACTTGGTTCGATCGATCATCAAGGAACAAAGGAGCACAAGGTATTCTCATCATGAGTGTAGGGAATGGGAAATGTTTGGACTGTTTAGTTTATGGTTATTTAAGAGAAACCGTTATGTTATTTTTCTTATATAAAGTTGGAAGACAAATTATTATGCATTTGTATGGTATTCTAATAAGTGACGGTTGTTACTTAATAATTGTAATGTATATACCTTTATATATATATATATATATATATAGACACACACATATATGGGGTTATCGTTTGTCATGTCACTTGACATAAGGTTATGTCAAGTCACTCCAAAACTACGTCGTTTTGGGATTAGAGGAATTAATGAACTCTCAAAATGACGTAGTTTTGGGTCAGGGGAATTAATGAATGATCTTTTAGTAAAACTTATATAATAAATTCTAAAACAAAAATACAAAAACACCCTTCATTAATTTCCTTAACTCCCAAAACGACGTAGTTTTGGTCTCACTTGACATAATCCTATGTCAAGTGACATGACAAACAATAAACCCATATATATATATATATATATATATATATATATATATATATATATATATATATATCAATGGTTGAGTTTGCAACCACCATTTACAAAAAAGACAAAGTAAATAAACTAATTAAAAATAAAAGGTTACAGAGATGTTTTAAGAATCTGATGCATCATCAGATTCTTCACTCTCCAAGAACCTGTCCACCTTCTCGTTCAAAGAGCAAATGGAGAGGTAAGTTCCTTTAAGGTTTGGTCCATGTAGTCTTGCTCTCACAAGTAAACCTGGACCATATGATGGAGCTCATAGTTTGCATGGATGAGACCTTCGATACTTGTTGGTACATAGAAGGAGTTCGTCTTTTGTTTTTCGGAGTTTATATAGAGAGGGTTTGGTGGATTATCGAGCCGTTGCGTCTTTTAGTATTTAAAATCATTATATTTTATAAATGACAATGGTTAATTCTTAATAATCATTATGTATTTATTTTTTTTAATTATAACCGTGAACTATTAATTTTTAAATTTATCTCTCTCCTCCATGTCAAACAATCATGGCGTTTGTTGTTTCATGATGGTTTTTTCTTAATAACCGTCATTATTGTGAGACAAAATATGACGTTCACTAATTACCACCATTATTTATTTGCTTGAACTTTTATTAAGTGATGGGTTTTACTTAGTAACCATTATGTGTCTCAATGGCGCTTCGCTTTCTTCGCCAATCCATCTATTGTGTCGAATGACGAGATGGCACAAGAGAAAAGAGCAATGGGGAAGGGTCTTGTTGACATGAAGGAGGTCCAAAGAAAATTACTAAAGAGGAGAGGAAACTTAACGTGAGGTGAAACAAGAAATGACAAATTGTGAAATCTAACAAATTATGAACTTGGTAGATTTCAAAATTTAACGTTTCTTGTTCCATCTATAGTAAGTTTCCTCCCATATCTCTTAATTTTCTTTTTGGACCTTCTTCATGACAACAAGACTCTTCCCCACTCCTCTTTTCTCTTGTGTCATCTCATTATTTTGCGCAATAGATGGATTGGCAGAGGGGGTGGAGGGGCTGGCGACGATGGAGGGGGCTATGACGTTAGGATCCTCAGTACTTGAGACATTTGTTGCCACCAACAAGCCTTGAGGAGGAGGGGGCGCGGTGGCAGTAGAGGAGTTCCATGGGAACTTACAACATGATGAAGGAGAGAAGGAGCATGTCGATAAAGAAAAGTAGTAAAAATCACATGGAATAGTTGGTGAATGGTTATAAGTTATGACTTATGAAGGCTTAACGAGATTACGAAGGGTAATGGTAAGTTATGGAATTATATTAAAGGTCTGAATATTACGAAAGGTTAGATGATGGTTGTTTCTGAAGACTGTTATATTTTGTCTTTGCTGATATAAGTGTTTGCAAGGTGAATCATTTATAAGTGTTACATGACGGTTGTTTCTTAAGAACTGTCATATTTGTCACTAAATAAATGACGACTGTTACCTATAACCATTACTTTTGTATTTTCGTGAATTATGCCTTGCAATACATGATAGTACGCATGATGAACCATTATGTTTAAGCATTATATATCCTTGCATGATATACATGACGTTTATTAGTTGTGACCGTTATGTATTAGGCGTTATAAATGCTCAAATATGTAATATGTAGTAGTGTATCTAATGCTATTGCAGCAAATGAAGTGCTGCTGAGGAGAGAGGGCCGGGGGGTCATGAATCTCTGTCCATTATGTGAAAATAGCATTGAAACCATTGGACACTTTTATTTATAGTGTTCATATGGCTACTGTATTTGGTTTGGCTGCAACTTGTCCCCCAAACTTGATATGGAAAGAATCAATCACTTCTCAGTATGGTGGGGAGGTGTCTGATAGAACCCACTATTCTAGACTGTATTTAATAAGGAATTAGCAACGAATCCTCTGATATATAGGGAAAATTAGAGAATACAATCCTAAAGCTTCCTACAAGCCGAAACTGATTACACAGTGAAATAGCAGCAAGAACAATTAAAACAAAACACTCCCTGGCTAGGTATTCGAGAGACCCAGCCCCCTCTCCTTACTCACTGAATGTCTGCCTTTTTTCCTCCCTCCTTATCCTCTATAAAACGATCCTACTACGTGCTCCCACTACCTGACAGCATCAGGCCACAACCTCATTTCCCTGTGGTCCCCCCTCCTTCCGCTGCACTCTTAGCAGATTTGGCCTTTTGATCGCCTTTGGCCCTTCTTTGATAAGTGTTGGCCCAATATTTGTTAGGCCCATCATTTCCCTCCTCTGCAAGATTCACCTTGTCCTCAAGGTGAAAGTTGGGAAATTGGATTTTGATATCAGCAAGATACTCCCAAGTGTTCTCATGGTCAGGGAGATCTTTCCATTTAATCAGCAGCTGTAACTCCCCATCTCTGGTTTTGCGTGTGCCCTGAATGGATTCTGGTTCAACTTTCAGTTCCATATCCTCGGTAAGGCATATGCCCCAAGTACTCGATCTGTTCTTGACCCAGGGTGCATTTTTTTTTTGTTCACAACAAGCTGATGCCGCTGTAGAATCTTTAGGGCCTCTCTCAAATGCTCTCGGTGGGATCCCCTGTCTTTACTATAAAGAAGTATGTTGTCAAAAAATACTAGTATGAATTTCCTCAAGTGTTCTCTAAATATATCATTCATAAGGGATTGAAAATTTGAAGGGGCGTTTGTCAACCCAAAAGGCATCACCTTAAACTCATAGTGACCGTCATGTGTTCGGAAAGCAGTCTTGGGCTTATCCCCTTCCTTGATTCTAATTTGATGATAGCCGGATTTCAGATCAAGTTTGGAGAATATGGTTGCTCCTCCTAGTTCATCCAGCAGCTCATCGATGGCCGGTATGGGGTATTTATCGGGTACCGTGATTTGGTTGAGAGCCCGGTAGTCAATGCAAAAACACCAACTGCCATCTTTTTTCTTAACCAACAAAATCGGGCTGGAATAAGGGCTATTACTTGGCTGGATTATTCCTGCCAGCAGCATTTCTTTGACCAAATTTTCTATCTCTGTTTTCTGGGCATGTCCATACCTGTAGGGCCGTGTGTTTGCTGGTTGTGCCCCTTCTTTGATGACAATCGCATGATCTTGAGCCCTCACAGGTGGTACCCCCTTGATGGGTGCACAAACATCAGGAAACTCATGAAGAATTGCTACCATCTTTGGGTCATCGTTTGGCTGTTTGGGCTCTTCAACACGGTCAGCTGCCCACAATTCGAGGAGGCACCCCTCTCCTTCAATCCAAATATCTTTTTTGAGAGATTGGAGACTGCCCTGGGACTTTGTGAAAGCTGGGTCACCCTTCAAACACACCCATTTGTGGTTGCTACGAATTTTCATGTACAACTGCCTCCAATTCATCCTGGTTTCTCCCAATGACTCCAACCATTCGACTCCCAATACCAAGTCTACGTTGCTCAATTTAAGGGGATAGAAGGGTTGCCTGATGTGCTGTCCTTGTATCTCCAATTCGATCTCTGGGCACTTAAGGTTCGAAATTGTCTTCCTTCCATCACCAACGGTCACCGAATAACACCGCACAGTTTCAGTTGGGATTGCCAGTTCTGCAACAAGCACTTCCGAGAAAAAATTGTGGGTAGCGCCGCAATCTATCAGTACCAGCGCCTCTCGGGTACCCAGCTTACCCATCATCTTCAGGGTTATTTTTCCGGTCAACCCCACCGCCGTGGTAGTGGAGAGCTCCAACGATGCTATCTCATGGCACTCATCTTCTCGGTCCTCCCTTTGGGCCTCTAATTCCTCTGTTCCAAGTCCTCCGGGTTCCTCCTCCATGATGATTAATTGAATCTGCTTTGGGTTACATTTGTGATTGGGCCCATATTTGCCCTCACATTTGAAACACAGGCCCAACTCCCTCCACCTGTTAATTTCTGCTTCAGAAAGCCTGTTTCTCATTGAACTTCCTCCGTTATTGCTTACCGCAAATGCCGCGGATGAGGCTGCTCGCGACGGCGATGATCTACTATCCTCCCCTCCTTTCTCTCTCGTGTCCTTTGTTTGCGCGGGTCGGTTGTAGCTCTTAACTGCCTCAGTGTTAACCAGCTTAGGGAGCCCAGGTTTATAGTCAATCCACCGGTAGTTGGCCACCGTCCTCATATCTCGAGACTTTTTTTCTTCCAACCTTGCCTTCACCGAATTGCGGTCCTCTACTTGGCTAGCAAAACCCATTGCCTGTTTAAGGTTCTGGGGATGCATGCGCTTAACGTCACATCGGACATCTTCTTTCAAGCCATTCATAAAAGCACCTAAGACAATCTCGTCACACACGTCCTCCAATGGTGCTGATAGTAGCTCAAACTGCTCCCTATAGTCCGCCACGGTTCCTGCCTGCTTGAGAGCAAACAGCTGCTCATACTCATCACCAAGTTGTCGATAATGGAACCTGTCGACTACTTCCTTCTTGAACTCACTCCAACTCAGCACCGGGGTTCGTGTCTCCATCCATTGGAACCATGTCAACGCCTTCCCTTCTAAACCGACGACTCCAGCGTCCAGCTTTTCCGATTCAGCCATTGCATTGGTAGTGAAATAACGCTCCATCCGAAATAACCATCCTAAGGGATCTTCCCCCGAGAATATGGGAAGTTCTAGCTTACGGTGCTTGGGCCCTTCAGTCTGCCCTGTAGTCGTATCTTCTACTCTTACTCTGCCTTGATCCTCTGATTGGGGACCCGTATGTGGGGGCCCTGTAGGAATTTGGTTGGTGTTCATCGCATTGAAAGCGGCTCGAAATTCATTGAGTTGGTCCAGAATGGCCTTCACTGTTTCATCCACTCCGGTAAGCTTCTCGGCAGACGCAGCCTGTCTCCTCTGTATTTCTTCCACCACTCCTTCCAACTGTTCTACTCTATCCGCCATTCGGGTCATAACCAGGAAGAGTGCTCTGATACCAATGTGATAGAACCCACTATTCTAGACTGTATTTAATAAGGAATTAGCAACTGAATCCTCTGATATATAGGGAAAATTAGAGAATACAATCCTAAAGCTTCCTACAAGCCGAAACTGATTACACAGTGAAATAGCAGCAAGAACAATTAAAACAAAACACTCCATGGCTAGGTATTCGAGAGACCCAGCCCCCCTCTCCTTACTCACTGAATGTCTGCCTTTTTTCCTCCCTCCTTCTCCTCTATAAAACCATCCTACTACATGCTCCCACTACCTGACAGCATCAGGCCACAACCTCATTTCCCTGTGGTCCCCCTCCTTCCGCTGCACTCTTAGCAGATTTGGCCTTTTGATCACCTTTGGCCCTTCTTTGATAAGTGTTGGCCCAATATTTGTTAGGCCCATCAGTGTCGTAGACTCATCTAGCCCCATCTCCAAATACGATATATAGCTTTCATAAATTCAGCATTTCCTAATATTTTAAAATTTCAAATCAGTTCATCGGAACTGATAGAAGATTGTTGAAATTCCTCAGCACCCTGATTTATCCTTCTGATATTTTTGACTTTTTCAGCATTCATTTTGAAACACTTGCAATTTACCAACACATATATTTTTATACACCTTTGATCCCTAGTGTAATACTCCCTCTGGTCCTTATTATAAGGCACCAACCACCAACATTTTTTGGTCCTTATTATAAGGCACCAACTTACTTTAACTAACTCATTTATTACTATTTTTCCATTATGTCCTCATTTTTAACTAACTCATTTAAACCTACATCATTAAAGTAGGGGTAAAGTTGGAAACATTTATTACTTTTAGACCTAATTAATGACTTAACCTCCATTCCTTGGTCCGTGAGAAAATGATAGTTGGTGCCTTATAATAAGGACCAGAGGGAGTAGCTAATTAATTTATTTCAGTAGATTAATTATGTGTAAAAAGTGTTGATAATAAACAGTCAAAATAGTGTTGTAATTGACTTTTGTAAATATTTTTTGTTGTACTTACGTCTAGTGTATAGTTAGTTAGGACTGAAGGTGGAATGCCGTATTACCCTATACGGCATCAATAGCCTATATATACTGATACATGGACCATTGATTGTTAATGGTGTGTTCCTCTTTTTACTACATGACCAAGTAAACTAAACTTCCGCAAACGATGCAATGCATAATGGAACACTAGTTTCGCAGACTTCCATGTATAAAAAATGCTTTGAATGAATAAGCAAAAGACAACACCAATAACATAGGAACTATAAGGTTGTATTACAATCAAAGAAGGGAAAAAAGGATAAGGAACAGAGAAGCTATCACAAAGCAGGGACTGGTAATGTCTCAGATAGCCAGCAGGTGACAAGCAAAGAGCTACACCAATGATTTAATGCAAAGATGGCATATGCTCTCAACCTTTTTAGGTAGTCAATTTTTCCAAATGGCACCAGTGAACTGATGTAGCCTTTTCCATCAACAACGTAAAGACAGTGACAGAAGAATATCAGAACATGGTAGCCATGTGACCAAATCTGCATGAAAGGAATAATAACAATATGACACGCATAAAAAGATGCATAACATGCAAAGTTAACCCCTTGCCCTTTACCTGAGTTGCTCCACAATCATAAAGGAAAAATTTGGGCGCACTAAAGTTTAGAAACAATATTATTAGATGGAATCAACTAAATATTATGGAATAACCTTATTCACAATCATTTGAAACATAAAAGGAATAACATTCAGAAAATATTATGCATTTGTAACATTGGTTGCAAACATAAAATTCTTGTCCAAAAATGCTAACAATTAAAAAATAACATAAACCAAGAAATCTAAAATTAGAATATAGAACCTGTTATCAAAAAATTATTATAGAACTAAAATTGCTTCTCGTAACAATCTAAATCTCCTTCATCTGATCACATGACCTGATCATGTCTATGTGTCCTCCATATATTACATGTTATCATAGAAATGACAATTTGGCAACCCAAAAAATAATGAGAAATTACTATCAACCCGTTCCTAGAGAAGAGATTGGCTTCATGGGAAATAATGAAAATTAAAGTGCAAAAGAAATAGACTATTTCAAAACTCCTATCAACTAAGCTGTTCAACCTCATCCCACATCAAAGAACACTACTATCAATAATCCTATGTTGTTGTATGAACAGTGGAAATAAACAAAAATTGAGAAATACATATAAAAAGTTTTTTATTGTCCAACCTCTCCCCAAACACTTCTAGATAGAAGTTTTTTTTTCCCCACAGAAAGTTAGTATTGGTATAAAATATAAAAGAGTAAAACAACCGCCAGAGAAGAAGAATGTACAATTGAAAAGAAGGAAGTTTACAATTCAGGACGACAAATAATCATTTAAAGAGTCCTTAAATAAAATAAGGACGTCTCATATGACATTTTAAAAAGATAAAATAAAATAAGGCGTCCTGAAATATATTTCAGGACGCCAAAAAATTTCATAAGGAGTCCTTAAATTAATTAAGGACGCCTCATGACGATCCTGAATCTGCTCATATGAGGCGTCATGAATCTAATTCAGGACGCCTCATATGAAGCATCTTATATTAATTCAGGACGCCTCATATGAGGCGTCCTGAATTATATTCAGGACGTCAAACGTTAAAAAAATAACTACCCTGCCTGAGATGTCCCTCTAAAAAAGGACGTTAATTGGGTCTTATTTAGGTCGTTTTTTTTTTTTTTTTTTTGTAGTAGTAGTGTAATTTGATAGACAAAGTTAAAGGAGATTGTGAAATTTGTGAAATATGAGGTTGTGCCATCTATAATTGTTAAGCCTTCCTTAATGCGAGAAACTGTAGCTCTGAGGCCCATGTCTAGCATGCGAGGTCATCCACCATGATTTTGGATGTGTATGTGCCAACTTGATAACTCTATGTTTCGTTAGTTTAAATTCTATTAACCTGCGCATATCCTCAATTTTTGATAAAATCATTCCATGTTATAACCCTGTATCTCTTTGGAAATGATTAAGCCGTTGTCATATGTTCTCTGTAATTAATGTTCAAGAACATATTGACTTTGGTTGCAGTCAATTAAATTGCCACTACTAAAAAAAGTGGGAATGACGTCACCAAAAAACGTTCCTTTTTCAAAAGGGGGAATAAAAAATAAAGCCAGTGGCATTTTTGTAATTTTGTGGAAGAATTTTGAAATATTGGACATCCCTTTAACAAAAACATACGCCAAAAGTATACTTTTTGCGTCCTAATTAGAAAAGAGACACCAAAAGCAAGGGCTTTTGGTATCCCAAATAGAACATGATGGACTCCCAATTTAGAAAAGTGGTGCCAAGAGCAATTCTTTTGACGTCCCTTTTAGAATTAAGACGCAAAAAAAAGGGCTTTCTGCGTCCCCAATTTAAAATTGGGACACCCAAAGCTTGCCAATAGAACATTGACAAGGAGGATCTCCTAGCGGTCTCATAGGAAGAGAGTCGAGACTGAGAGAAAAGCTCTAACGTAACAGACAGCTAAGGTGGCTTTGTGCTCCTGCTACAGTTTGTGCTGCTATCCACCATCACTACACCATTGTGCGCGACTGTGCGCTTGTGATTCCTCCTCTCACCCTCACTCGAAAATCTCCTCATGTGCGTCTTTTGGTAAGTTGCAGCATAATATTGGAACTTTGAATCGATTGGTGCTAAAAGTCAACATATCTCTGTTGCCATTTGTAACCTCTCGGCATCCGTTCGATCTCTTCTTGCTCTTCGACTTCCAGGTTCCAAGTTGCCGGATCTTCGCCGACATACGTAACCTGCTAGAGTCCCTCCAATTTCTTTGCCCTCACTATCGATCTTTAGGTTCCAGCTCACCCTCGCCGTCGATTTGGTCATAAGAGCTATTGTTCTCACCGGATCAAGTTCCACTTTATTTTTGGAGCAAATTGATGGAATCAAGGGTGAAGGCATCACGCACCAAGTTGAAGTTGCAGAATTTGCGCTTAAAAGCCTCATTGAATTGTCCATGAACCCTCTCAAGCTTGTATGCAGCGTCGTCGCTCTGTGCCATTGCTCCTTGTGAAAAACTCCATCACAACGCATCTAGGGTTGCAACTTCTATGATCTCAAAACTCAAGGTCCTTCTCTTACTACAGGTTTTCTTTTTTCTTCTCTTAACCGGTCTTTGTGCTTCATTTTCAATTGAAAAGCTGATTTTGTATCCCCATCTCATAAGCTTTGTAATTTTCTATATCTCATAAGCTTTGCAATTTCTCTTTTATTACCTTTGAATATTGTCTTCCCTTTCACTAGGCTGTGATTTTCTATTATTCTATAAGAAACAAACATTCGAAGCCTCTGCTCATGACGATCTACACAACTGTGATCGTTGGCAGACATGGCTCGTTAGTGAAATGGTGGGGAGTCTGAAAACAAGAAGGTGATGGTAGGGGAGGTTGGACATGCAAACAGATTGGATCTGTAGATTAAAAAAACAAACAAACAAACTTTACATGCCCCTTTTAAAAAAGGGATGTCATAAGTCTCTTATGGTGCCCCTTTTAAAAAAGGGATGTCATAAGTCTCTTATGGTGCCCCTTTTTTAACAAACATTGTTCCCAAACTTTATGACGTCACTCACATAGGTGTTCCCCTAGAAAGGGATGTAGAAAAGGTCTAAAAACAAGCTCTAAAAGTGTTTTCTGTAGTAGTATGCCCACTGCATAAAAGATTTGACTTTGAAAAAACCATAGGGTACCTAACAAATATAATGGGAATAATTGTTGAAAATCATTGTTACGACTATTCTATAAACCCATCTAACCAATGAATTATTCATTGTTTAATGTCCCAATCCAAATACCATCAATCCTCATGCCCATTATACTATACCAAACCAACATGCTCTTACAACAGGACATGAAAGAAAAATAGGGTTAATGATTATGTTATGGAATATAAATAATAGCAATAAAAAAATGAAGGGGTAGTTATAGGAGGTAGAAGATGGTTAACCAGAAGAGCCAGATACTTCCTATATATAAATGTAAAGCTACTCATAACCTAGATCAAGATGTAATATGGATTATGATAAGGTATCGAGTAGATTAATTGATAAGATGGGAAATTTATAAGATAATATGAGATAATAAGTTGAGAAAGCTATAAAATAATCGAGATAAAGAGTAGGAAAGAATCTTACCTCCTCTTTAAAAACAACCCTGGAGGATCTCCTAAACCAATTCACTCTCTGAAATATTCGATGCCTTTATTGATGAGGCAATATGCCAATTTTTAAGGAGAGTTTATAGAGAGAAAGACTCTAATTCAAAATTCAAATGTGAAATCCAAAATGAAATTCAAATGACTAACAATCCTAGATTCTAGCAACTAAATCTTACTAATAGGAAATTCCATTTATTTCTTGATTTCCTAAATAATAATAATAACATACTTAATTAATTAAATAACAAGAAAATAATAATTGAGCTAAACAAATAACGTTTAAGCTTTTATTCTTCTCTGAGACGCTTTCTTTTCCTTGTATAAATCAACCGATAGAGAAGATCAATATCATATCTTCCCTCTTGGAAAAACGACTTGTCCTCTAGTCAAAAATGAGGTCATTGTTTAGCAACTAAGTCATATTCCTCCCAAGTGGCATCTTCTACAGGACGGTGCTCCCATTCAATGAGAAAGTCAAGCTTTTTCTCTTGGTTCCAACGATGTTTCAAGACCCGGCATGGTGAAAGAGTGAGCTCCATATTAGACGAGAGGGGAAGCAGTGGTGGAGGGTTAAGGGGTTGCTGGCCAAGGGCCTTGCAAAGTAAGCATACATGAAATATTGGGTGGATTTTGGCATTGGAAGGGAGTTTAGGTTCATATGCCACCTTACCTACCCTCTTGAGAACTTTGAAGGGTCCAAAGAACCTAGTAAAGTTTGTCAAACCACTTCTTGGCCATATAATATTAGCGGTATGGATGAATCCTTAACCAAATTGCTTCTCCAGTTATAAACTCAAGGTCTCATTGGTATTGGTTAGCATGTAGCTTCATCCAATGTTGTGCCTTAAAGAAAGTGTCCCTAAATACCTTGATCAGGGTGTCACGTGTTTCCAATTGCTCTTCCAACTCAACTACTGTTGTTTTACCCTTCACATAAGGAAGCAAAAGCAAAGCAATGGAGATAGGCTTCTAAACAACGATTGACCACTTTTGTTTGCCCATCGGATTGTGGATGATAAGCAGTGCTCAAATTTAAGCATGTTTGACTGAGGCAAAACAGTTATTGCCAGAATTTGCTTAAGAAGAGTGAGTCCCTATAAGAAATAATGGATTTAGGTATCCCATGTAACATGACTATCTCTTGACAGAACAGTGCAGCTATTAGTTGGTGGTATATGGGTGAGAGAGAGCAATAAAATGGAAATATTTGCTGAGTTGGTCAACTACCACCAGAATCACATCAAATCCTTCAGATTTGGGCAGTCCTATAATGAAATCAAGCGATATGTCTTCCCATTCACAATTACTCTTTCTTGTTTAGTTCATACTCTGTAGGTAACCTTTCTTTTCCACAAAAGAGGAAGTTTGTACTCACTCTTCCAGTTTCTACAACAACTACTGAAAGATTTTTCTCTGCTATGAAGATAATCAAGAACATGCTTCAAAATATAATGGAAGACTAATTTCTTGATAATTCTTTGCTTATGTACATTGAAAAAGAAATTGTTTCCAGTTTTAGCATGGATTCAATTATTGATGAGTTTAATAATATGAAAACACGTAGAGTAAGAGTCAAATGAAGTTATATTAATTTTTATAATATATTTTGTTCAATTTTTTGTATATTAGGTTAGTATTGTATTTCAAATACTTTTGTTTATGATATAATATTTTTTTCATTTTCAACCCCCGTCATTAAAATTCATGGCTCTGCCATTGCATCCAATAATTTCTCTCAAAGCTCGAGGAGATTAGGTATGACTAATCTGGATTTGTAGAACAAGTGCCCATTCACAAAGTGGAACTGAGAGTGGTGATCCAAGTTTGCTTGTAGTTTGTCAATCTTATCTCTAGTTTGGAGGTCTTCTAACAATGCTTGAGGTAGCATTTGAAGTTCATTGGCCATAGTGATGACGTTTGGAAAAATTAGCTTGATAAGGCCTTCTAGAAAGTGAATCTTCTGTTTTATTCTCCTTCCCAGGTTTATAAATAATGGTGAAATCAAAGGGAAGAAGCTTCACCAAGAGCCTTTGTTGTGAAGTAGTCACAAGCTTTTGTTCTAGCAAGTGTTTTAAGCCATGATGATCTGTTTGCACACAAAAGTAGTGTCCCAATATATAGTGGCAACATTTTTGAGAGAATGCACCAAGGCAAGAAGTTGTTGATCATGAGCCAATTTGTAGTGATTGGTAATAGAGAATCCCTTGCTAAAATAGGCTATGGGGTGCCCATGTTACATGAGAACTGCCCCAATTCCATTCATGGAGGCATCACACTCAATGGTGAAAGGCTGCTCGAAATCCAATAATTGAAGAACCGGTATGGTAGTAAAAGCTATCTTTCAATCATCAAATGCTCCTTGAGCCTTTTCTCTTGAAAAGTGTATAATCCCAAAACTTAAGGAGCAAGGCCAAAAAATTAGGGACCAATTTTAGATCCTAAATTAGAGGGAGTGATTGGGATAATTAATCTTGATTATTTCCTGATTTATATAGTATCATATCGAGACCTAATTAATGCCCGATTTTGTCATGTGTATACATATGTAATCTGCCAGTGTGAATAAAATGCAAGAAAATTCAGTCCAATTATTCTCTTCATGATATAAGAACTTAGAAGAGATTAATTGGATATTTTTTCACAACCTTGGTACAATCCAATGTTTTACAAGTGAGCAAAGTCTCGACAATGTCTTTGTGAAGTCTCAACAACGTCTCTGCAAATCCTCGACCATCTCGACTCGTCCAAGGTCCTCGGCAATGTCTCTACAAATCCTTGACCATCTTGACTAGTTTGTGGTCCTCGACTCATCTGTGGTTGTCAGTTTCGAGCTCGTCTGACCTATGCAATCTTGACGTCCTCAACCATCTCAAACTTGTCTGTGGTCCTCAACCCGTCCTTGGTCATCTGTGGGCCTTGTATCGATGTTCTCTGGGTTCTCTTCCTCTGTCAGAACCAGCATCATTGGCCTCTGTCTCCATCTTCGACGTAATCTGGTCTCGACATGCTCCACTCCTCAATGTCGGCCCACTTGTGCTCTCTCCTTTGTGTACTCTATGCCTTCACTGGTGTATCACTCAAAAAGAGCTACAATTTGTAAGCTACATAGTCAACCAGTCAACCAATATTTATTTACTACATAGTCAATATGTCACAATTTCTGATGCCTCTTCTTTTGTACCACGATCTGGGTCTAATGAAATCTCTAATGTTCTTATTGTTTCTGATAAACTTACCAGTGACAATTTTCAGGAATGGTCTCAATCCATGATTTGTCCTCTTGATGGAAGGGACAAACTTGAATATATTAATGATGAAGTAGAAATGCCCCTACAATCAGAAACCAAGGCATTTTAAAAATAGAAGTTAGAAAATGAATTGGCTGCTTCTTGGTTGATTAATGCAATGTCATCTTCACTTAAAAAGAGTTTCATATACCTTTCATCATCCCGTGAAATTTGGCAGGCCTTCCATGAGACATATAGTCCTATAGGGAATAGGTCCCGCATATTTGATGTTAAGAAAAGTTGTGGCAATTGAAACAGGATTACATGTTTCTTGATAATTATTATCTTGAAAAATTAGTACTTTGGCAAGAGTTTGATGCCCTAAGGAATAAAATCCATCATTGTGGGCTTGATGCTAAAGAGGATCGCGAAGAGAAAGTGGAAAGAGTCTACGAGTTGCTAGCTGGTCTTAATGTGATTTATGATGATGTTTGGGCTCAGACTCTCAACCAAGAGCCTTTGCCTTCTATTCATGAAGTCTACACCATTTGCACAATGAAAAGGATAGGCGCAAGTCAGAACTTCAAAATTAGAATAATTCCTCTACTACTCATGTACCTTATGAGGCTTCAGCACTTGCTATTCAATCCACGGAATCGAAATGTTCTAAAGGCCGACCATTCTACGATCATTGTAAGAAACAGGGGCACACAAAATACACCTGCTGGGATATCCATGTTAAATCTACTAACTAGAAGCCAAATAAAGGGAAAGGAAGAGGTTATGTGGCTAAGCCTCTAAAGAATCATTCTAAAGTGACCAGCTAAGAAAAATCATGGAAATGCTAGTCACACTATAGACTACAAAACAACCTACTACCACAGTAGTCAGGAGAGGTAATTTCTTTCAAGCTAGCTATGATAAAAGGTCTATGTACATAAAATTGTTGGGTTGTTGACTCAGGTGCCTCGGATCATATAACTGACACTAAGACTCTCTTCTCATCCTATACTCCATCACTAATGAAGTGACTGTGTTAATTGCTGATAACTCTTGAGTCTGTAGTGACTGGAATTGGTTCTATCAAAACCTCTATCGCACTTGATCTTCATTCTGTATTACATGTTCCAAAGTTGAAGTGTAATTTATCATTAGTAACCCAATTATTATTAATTAGCTAATGATGAATGATGTCAGGCTAACTTCTTTGCTATTTACTGTCTTTTTCAAGATTTTCTAACGAGGACGATGATTGGGAGTGCTAAAGAACTTGATGGTCTCTATTACCTTGATGAAAGTGATAGTCTTATGATCAAATCTTGCAATAAAGTGAGTCTTCCTAAGATTAGGGACTTGGAGTTATGGGACAAAATCACTTGAATTATATGAGAATCTCATTCCTAGAGGGATCAGGGTAGTCAAATGCCCCTACAAAGACCAGAGCCACTTCCACCAGAGCAGATGAGGCTCAGTCTTCCCTAACATCCATTCCCTCTACTTCCACTCAGGCATCCCCTCCTATATTTGGTACATCTCTTCAGTCCATGATTGAGAAGGTTGTGACAACAACTATTAGTACTTTGCAAACTTCAATGATAGCCACCTTCCACCAGTTGATTGAGGATATAGAGACTCAAATAGGGTTGTTGGTCTCTAAGGTTAATAACAATTACAACAGGTTAGTTGAGACTCAAGATGCACATGATCAGAGGCTACACAATATGAGGTTACTCAGGCTGATCACACATAGAGGCTACAAAGGATTGAAGATATGTTTCGAAGATTGGGGTTCATAGCTGATGGTGCTAGTCCTTCTAGGTCTTCTCCTCCTCCTCAACCTATTCCCACTCCCACTGATCCTATACTTCCCAATCCACCACTTTCTCAGCCTGCCCCTGAACCTACTCTTCATTTTTCCTCTACTTCTTCCTCATCCTCATCATCCACTGCCACCACATCTCATCCACCACACCACCTTTCACTTCCTCACCCCCTGCTACCACTTCCTCACCTCCTATAACCACCATTTATCCACTAGGGATTTCCACTCCTCCACCTTCCACTACCATCACTATAGTTACCCTACCTCCTACTCCTGTTCATGCCCCTACTCCCATTCTTTTTGCACCTCCTCTAATTCCTTTGATCCCTCATTTTTGCCTGATGACAAAGGGGAGAAGAGTTATGAGACTGATATATGTATTTACTACTTTACTGCTTCCATGTGTATTTACTGCTTTAATGTGTTTTGGACATTGTACTGACATTTTGATAAGTAATACAAATATTTATGCAACCTGTGTTTAGTTTACTATATTTTGATATGTGATTGTTTGACATATTCTTTCTTGGTGATTTCATTTTTCTCAAAATAATTTTCAAAATTTTGACAATTGTTGTCATCATCAAAAAGGGGGAGAAAGTTAGTTCTCAGTTTAAGTTTCGATGATAACAACCACTTGTCATGAAGAAGAACTTAGTGATTCAAGACAACTCGAGTTCTGTAACATCCCAAATTCCATACTACAAATTGTGTCGGATGACACTTGGTTTTAAAAATTCGACAGAATTTGAGGTGTTACATCGAGTACTCATGGAAACGGAGAGCAATGTACTAACAAATGGACAATGACGAGTAGTTGGTATAAAAATACCCCGACATATGATGATGCCGGGCGTATCTTTGGTATATTAAAAATTTCCCGAAGGAATATTCATATGATACAATATATAGAGCTTTGTACAATTACATTTTTCAAAAAGTAACTATACAACCTAGACCAAGCCTTGACTAGACTTGGGGCAATGAACCTAACACCGTTAACCGAACGATGACCCACATAGACTAGTCTTGCCTTCGGCACCAAACTATTCGAAGTAACTTTATTAGATCCATGTCTGACAACAGGCTCTGATAATCTTCTTCCGGCTCTTGACTCGACCCTCGGTGCATTATTACGACTTTTCCCCTTGGTTCCTCCTTAAGGCTCCATCTACCGGTGCATTCTCTGTTCCTGATCCTTACATGTACTATCATTTAAGACTGAGGTCCAATGCCCATACACCGGACCTCAGGTAACGGTTAACCTCATGTTTACATACACACATATGTATTACAGATAATCACAACCTTAACAGTATATAAACACACAACAATTGTATCGCACCCAACCAATGCAGATGTACCGCACGAAGCGAATGCAGATGTACCGCACGAAGCGAATGTAGATGTACCGCACGAAGCGAATGTTCCCTTACAGATATGTCACCCATAGTGAATGTACCCCGAAAGCACATAAACAGATCATCAACCACATATACGCAAACAATACTCAGAACACACAAACGCATACAATAAACATCAGCGTTAGTGTTACTGTACGCGAACGTACCTTCCACCGTGAAATGCCCAATCGTCCGGCCTTTTGAACCCGACTCCGGACCTCCCGGATATCCTAAAGGGTAATACCGTATCCATTAACTCATAAACAATATCCTAACAGATATCCTAGTCACAAATGACTATTTTACCCCTGACTTTGCTAACCGACGAAATTTCGCCAGAGCTTCGCTACTTTGACTCTAATCTTCCAAAATTTTGTCATATTTCTCTCTCCATCATATTTTCGAAATAAATACCAATTTTAACCATAAAACATGATATCAACAATATATTGGAAGACTAAAGATCAAAATAACTTAAGCTATGAACTTAACCTAGATCTTCAAGAACTAGGGACCGAAGAACTTACCCAGAACTTCGCTACTCCTTCTCTAGAGCTCCTCCTTCTCTCTAAGCTCTCTCTACATTTCGAAATCACTCTTGAGATTTGGTGTGAATTTTCAAGAGCAAATGAGGCCTATTTATAGAAAATTCCTATGGCAACTTTGGCAATTTCTTCCTACTTCTTTGACAAGTTTATGATGTCATTGATGACTTCATCTTACTTCTTTGACAAGTTTATGATGTCATCCCATGTCACCAACATGATGTCATCCATTCACTTTATGAGTTTCTTCCGATAAGTCCTCCTGTTCGGTGTTCTAATCGCGTAATCCTAACTAATCTCAAAAATTCAACAACGTAGTCTTGAAGGTCTATTCTTTCTCTTGAGAAATATCTGGATTAACAAATATTTTGGTCCCACTAAGGGTATTTCCTAGCCTGCTGATCATTTTAGGACCAACGCCGTCAGTTACGGAAATGACTTCGGCTAACACCAACTTCGGGACAAAAATTCACTGATTCATAATATGTCTAGTTATTTAATACCTAGTTCAAGGATTTCAAGATAGGATTTATTTTCTATCGGTTCTCATTTATCCTGTTGGCTTTATTCACAAAATATCTCTTCTTTTTCTCAAATATCATGATATTATCTCTAATCCTTTTCACACTACAAAATTCAACATTTCTTCTCCCCTTTTTTTCTTAATAATTTCGGCTCCCTCTCTCTCTTTTCCATATTTATTTTGTTTTTTATATTATATTAATTATCTCATATTTATTTCACAAAATTCTCCCATTGGTCCACACATAATTACTTGGATATCTCTTTAACTTATGCTTTAAATAATTAGCCAATAATTATTTATTTAATCACTTTCTAATTGTTGACAATTTTCTTAATTAGAATTAATTGTTTTCTCACAACTATTGCACTGACATTGATAATTTATGGCCCATGCATTATATTAAAAATCATTGGGTCAGTTAGGGTTTCCAAAATAATATTAAATCTTGCCTTATTATTTTCCAAGGAAAATAATCCCAAAAATTAACTAAATTAGAGACAACATACTTTCCTATTTTTAATAAATATTTTATTGCCTCTTAAGATTTACATAATTTTCTCAGGGTATTTTATGACCCACAAACTCACTTAGGGATTTTTATCTCTTTATTCACTCCAATTTCAATAGAAATTGCCCTAGAAAATAAGATAATTATATCTCAAGGTTTGAGACCTCATATTCACCTATCTCCAATAGGTTTTATTTACCAATTTATGATATTTATCATAAGTCAGATTTTAGGGTATTACAAGTTCATATTTGTAAAACTCGAGTTATCAAACCATTATTAAAACTATATTGAGTCAGGAAGATAGACAACTCAAGTTCTTGGTTGTAAAACTCAAGTTATGGTTTTTCAAAGTTAAATACAAGAGTTCACTAACGGGTGCTCCTACACATTCTGGAACAATCAGGTAACAACTCGAGTTCTGGTAAACAACTTGAGTTACTTGTGTAAAACTTGAGTTCTGAACTTATGATATGGACTCTACTTCTTGTCGTGGTTTAGCATCCATCCTCGAATTGATCTTGACATTTTTTTCCCAATTCATTGGGTTCAAGTGGAGGTGGAATATGCTCAGATTCATGATTGAGTTGGGTAGGACTAGGTTGCTTTGTGGGAGCAAGTGAGTCAAAAGTGGCTATAAGGTTAGGCTGCAGTGATGATGATGTGTCAGGTGAGCTTTTAGGATTAGATGTTTCCAAGATTAGCCATTCAATGTCATAATACTTCCTTTAAATGGGTAATTTATGATATATTTTTTCTGAGAACAAGGTATCCTGAGAGACAATAAGTTTCTTGGAAGAAGGATAGTAGTATTTATACCCTTTTTAAGTAAAGGAGTAGACAAGAAATATACATTTTTCAGCTCGAGCACTAAATTTGTTGTCATCCTTTTTGTGAACAAAAACAACACAGTCAAAGACCTTGGGAGGTAATAAATTGATTAGAGGGAAATTTGTCACACCCGTCCCTAGATTACTTGTACGGAAGCATCAATATTCTAAAGAGGTGTCCTCATTACTATCAGAGTGTTTCTTTACTCATTTCTTTGCTCATTCATAAAAGTACATACACAAACTATGGCATGTTTTGTTTCAAATAATAAACATGACAGAATTTATACATGACTTATCATCACTTATACACCTTCAATTCTTCATCCCATTCTTTCTTGCACAGCTTCATGTACTCACCTTTCTTGCTCTCACATACCTATGTGGTTGGTTAGGAGAGGGTAAAACTCGGGGGAACCTCAGTAACAAACAATACCAAACAATGTGTGCAAGATAAATGCTAGTGCATGATATGCATGCCTTATGTAGGCTCATGCTAACATAATGACATTTCTGCATGCTCAATGCTTTACATTTCTTACTTATTACCATAGCATCAATAGAAACAGAGCTTCGATTATTCAACTATGTTACACATAAATAAGCAAGCAAAGCAATCATGCACATCAACACACAAGCAAACATATCAATACACGCAAGTAGGTTAAGTTCACTACCTTGAGTCTTTAGGCCCTCCTCTTATTCTTTTTTTCCCAACCATCAAAGTTGCTTCCATTGCCTCTTCTTTGTCGCCTCATGGCCCTAGACACATAATCACATGACTTGTTAGTGTCATTAAAGTGAGCCTTGGCAAATAAATGTCTAATGGGGCTACATTAGCCTCTAGGACATAACTCTACTCTTGAAAGACACTCTTATTTACAATTCACTCCAATTCCTAATTTTCACATATCAAGCCTATCTGCTAGAATTTTCACCTAACTATACAAAACTCATAACTTAATGTACAAACCTCCAAATAGTGTGGTTTAAAGTTCTATGTAAATATCTTTAAGTTCTGTATGGTAAAAATATCAATTACTACCATTTATATGCCAAAACTTTAAAAATTCATATATAAGTATCCAGAAATCCTTAATCAACCAAACTGTACTACAATTTGTTCCAATTTCAGTGCCAAAACTTTAAAAATTCATATTTTATAATTTACTAACCCAAATGGCACATATTGAATAAACTTGGAAACACATGTTTCATATAATCAAAACTAGGGTAGTCTGATCGATAATGTCACAAAAGTACATCATTATTTGGAGAATTCGAGCTAACCAATGCCTATCTTACCTTCCATGCATCTTTATTCTTTAAGTTTGATCATTCAAGAAAGAACAATCCATCTCATTCTCTAGAAGTCCCAATCGTCCTCCTCGATTTTAAATCTTGAAAAATCACATAGATTATCATCAAAAATCACTCGGCATATTCGACCTTTAGTTAACTTTCTCAAAGATATCTATTACAAGTGAGTTCATGTACAAATAAAACATTAAGTATTGCTATTTGATCAAATAATATGATCGTGCCAATTCCCTTAACCCTTATGAATACACCATTAGCTACTTCTACTTTGAGGTGTTCATGACAGAATTTAAGGTTGTGGAATAAAGTTTTGTTATCAGTCATATGATCCGTAGCTCCGAGTCAACAATCTAGGTATCTTCACTAGTCATCACAGCATTGAGAGCTACAATAGAATTACCTAATTGTACCATATTCACACTCGAAACAGAGTTTGACTTATTATGCTTGTTGAGTATACTGCGAAGCATCTGTAATTCTTCCTGGCTCAAGCAATTGTCATTCTCAACCTTCAGTTCAGCTATGGTCAGGTGACTTTGGAAGCTTGATTTTCCATGGGAAGGTTTTCCATGGAGTTTGCAGCATTTTTCTCTATTATGGCCCTTCTTCTTGCTATAGTTGCATCATTTTTTAGTCTTGATTCCCTATATGGTCCCTAGACTGTGAGCGCTGTGCTTCCGATTTGGCTTGGTCTACTTCAGTTCAAGAGTTCGTACTTTCTTCAAATTGTACAAAGTTAACAACATCAAAGAGCTGTGGGAAAGGCTTCAACCCCATGATTCTTCCCCTTATCTCTTCGAAAGTGTCATTCAGGCCTAGGAGAAAATCGTGTATCCTTCCTTCTTGCATGATCCACTTGTACAATTGTGCCTCGTCGATGATTTTCCAAAGATGAACATCAAATAAATCATGTTGTTGCCACAATTTCAGCAAAATATTATAATATTCAGTTGTGTTTTAAATCACAGAGTTGTCTTTTCAGGTGAATCAAGGAAGTAGTGTTTTCAACTGAAGAGTTGGTTCTCCGAGCGGCATCCCAGATTTCCTTTTCCGTGTGAGCAAGCAGATATCCCTAACTGATATCCAAATTTATCAAGTTGCATAACCAAGTCATGACTTGGTTGTTTTCAGTAAACCATATGTCGAAATTTTGGTCATTAGGGGTGGTTAAGGGGCTTCCCCATTAATATATTTTTATTTTCTTACCACGAATATACCTCAGCACACTTTGTGACACTAGAGATAGTTTCTACCATTAAGCTTATGGTTAATAGTCATAACTTGATTATCTAAAAATTCTAGTGCCATCTTTGTGGTTCTATTTGGTACTGAATTACTGGTAGTGGAGGAAGAAGATAAAGAGCTTTGATTTAGAAAATTGGTACCGGAAATAAAAGCTATGGGAAATATTTCTATTGGTTTTTCAAGAATTGAACCGAATAAGGGAGGAAACTGAGAGGGATCCATGTTTCTAGAAGAAAAGAGTCACCGAAAACTGTCAGAGATGGTGGGTCGTGGGGCCACGCGCCTGGGTAGCAGCAGCGTGTGAGTTCCCACGCTTGGACAATGACGGTGCATGTGCTTCACACACTGCTCAGAATTAGGTCATACCTCTGGGGAAGTACTAATCAACTTTTTCCAATCACTCTGTGCTAGGCGATGTAGTGTCACTCGCCTCCTACAGTGAACCCTAGACTCACCGGAAAACGCCACTGCACTGTTTCTCTCTTCCTCATGGTCTCTCACTATTTCTCTCCCTTTCCACGGCTTCGAACAGATGTCCTCAGCTCTGAGACCATATTGTTCAGAGGTATCAACGCTCTCAATATATTGTATATTATTAGATGAAGAGAGGTTATAAGAAATATAAGGTCTAAAAAGTTTCATCTTTTAGACTGGTTATTTGTCACAACCGGTTTTAAGAGTAATAGACATTTTATTATTTTATTATTTTTAAATTCTTAGACTAGTTATTTGTAACAACTCGGTTTTAAAAGTAATAGACATTTTATTTTATTTGTTATTTTTAAATTTTTAGACCTGTTATTTGTAACAAGTCTTAAAAGTAATACACATTTACATTTTCTCTTAACTTTTTTAAACCGGTTATTTGTAACAACCAGTCTTAAAAGTATTAGACATTTTATTTTGTTTTTGTCTTTAACGTTTTAGACCGGTCGTTTGGGTAATCAATCTAAATAATATCTTTTAGACCTCATATTAAAGGAATTGGTCTAAAAAGTTTTTTATATTTACGAAACTATCACCGGTCGTACCTTTTAGACCCAATCCTCTATATCCAATCTAAATGTAGCGGTCTAAAAGCCTTTTGTAGTAGTGATATGATCATCAAGACAACATCCTTTTTAATTAACTATGTGAATACTATTGTTCCGGCTCAAGGGAACATCATTATGTACCACTTTAAGAAGATGAAGGCTCACTTCTATGAATGATATATCTGCCATCAAGGTTATCCTTTGATTGAATTATGATAGAAGAATATAGGGAATTTAGGTTCTTCCTTCCATACTAGATGTTTGACAACATCTCTACTTTGGATCACTAATTCTCAATTTCATGAAACATCAGGACATCATCATTTGGTTATAATATGTGTTAACAAGGCACTCTTGATGTTTCCACCAAATTGGTCTTCGGCAAATAGCATCACATCGCATGAAATATTGGCTCTCATATAGAATTTTCATTCAGCCTATTCATGTTATTCCACATCACTACCAGCAATGACCGCTACCAGCCTATTCAAGAGGTTATCCTTTGTTTTTTGTTTTTTTGTTTTTTGAAGCCACCAGCCCACCACCTATCCACTATCAACATCATACTACCGGTGATGACCATTGCCACATCACTACCAGCAATGACCGCTACCACATCACTTCAAAAACTGATTGTTTAAAATAATTATACAAACAATTTTTTTTTCAAAACTTGTTTTTAAACACAATTTTATAAAACTGTTTTGGGAAAAAACATAAAATAGAAACAAACAGGCCCTTTATCGGTTGAAAATTGAGATAACCTCTTTCGTTAACGAGCTCAATACAAAACTTGATCCACAACATGATGCGTGGACACATCTTTCTGCCATCTGTCACCACTCACCATGGCTTTTTCAGGGTATCTCTCTATTTACCTCTTCATTTCCTCTTCATTTACTTTTTCCACCGTTGAAACTTCCAATGGTTGAGATTTACTCCCTTCCGTCTTACCTAAAAACAACATTCTCTCTTATGGGCTCGATCCAACATATAAACAACAATTTTGCTTTGTTTAAAAGTTTAAAGTAATTTTTCCATTTTATCTCCAATTAATTTCATGTCTCTTATCTTTTTTTTCCCATTCATTTTGTCTCACCTTTTTTTTCACTCATTTTCCCCCACACTCATCACCTTCATAAATAAGGGTATGTTTAAAAAAAAAAAAGATTGGTTCATTTTGCATGATTTAAGCCGTTGTTCCATGTAAAAAAAGTCTGGAATGAGTAATAATTTATAATAATATTCTTTTATATATATATATATATATATATATATATATATATATATATATATATATATATATATATATAAGTATAAATTTAGACAAAAGAGCCCATATTAATTTAATTATATCTCACTTACTCACATAAGTGAAATAAAATATATATTTGAATATAAATATATTATATTATATATAATGTGAAGTCAAAGTTGCATTGGAAGAAATTTTTCTTGACGACATGTGAAGGTGGAATATCACCTAGAGGGGGGTGAATAGGTGATTACAAAATTCTTTTGCTAATTGCTCAGTCACCCATACAACAGATATAAATCAATGCAAGGTAGAGATAGAGAAGAGGAGATTGACACAGAGAATTTATACTGGTTCGGTCCAAATCTTGACCTACGTCCGGTCCCCGAAACACTCCAGGATTTCACTATCTTACCCAGAAACACTCAGGGATTTCACTCACCTATAAACATTCCGTGACTTTACACTTGCCCAGAAACACTCCGGGACTTACAATCACAATTACACACTCTGCAAGATGATCCTTCACTCGGACTCACTCCCCCTTACAAGTTTTAATTGTATTCCCTTACTTAAGGTTCCACAACCTTAAGATTTACAGATGATTAGATAATCAAATAGTGTTTAAACTCCTCACTGAATAGATAAATGATAAACACTGAAGCTCTAAGTATCAAAGATCTTGTCTTAAAGAAAATCGAAAGAATGAATAAACAACTCAAGTGCTTTTCGTTTCTGCTTCTTGCATCTGTATCTTAGTTGGTCAAGTCTTCATGTATTTATATTGTTTGGCATGAGATGACCGTTGAGGAAGCATTAGAATTTGAACTCATTCAGCCCATACCATAACTGTTTGCTTCTCTGCATAATTCCTATTAATTGGAGATATTCCCGTTGGAGACATTTCCGTTTGGGGCATCTGAATATCTTCCCATGATGTGGTGTTTCCTAAAATAGCTTCAATCTAATCATGTCGACCGTTTTGAGGATGATTCTCCACCTTTCAATGAGTTGCCTCTTTTGCTCTGTTTTTGAATAAATATGAGAATATTGTGTGATCCATGATGATTTCAAAATGATCTGTATTATAACTCAAATGTTTGAAAAACTATGAGTAAAACGGTTAGAAACAGGTCATTAAAGATCATCATTAATAATATTAAATGCCGAATCGAAATCGAGATTTAGATAATATCGAGTTTCAGCGTTCTTGCATATCTTGAATCGACATCCAATTTTAGAGGGCCATATCTCCTGGTCTGAACTCTTTTTGTCTGGTTCAAGTCTTGATGGAAATCCTTTGAGTCTATTCTCATATGCCACTGATTTCAGCTCAATTGGATTTTGATACACACCTTGACTCGAGTTATGTGTGTATGACTCGAGTCAAACCTATCCAGAGACGAAAAGAACATTTCTTGACTCGAGTTAATGATGCTTGACTCGAGTCAAATCATCCCAGACCACCAAAAACACAAGGGGATAACTCGAGTTACAGATTCATGACTCGAGTTATGTCGACCTGAAGCTGAACTTTTGCTGATTTTAACTCTTAATTGATCCATTCCAACTTCCATATGATCTTAAACATTTCTAGCATCAATCTAGGAACTTGAATAAATATATTTTGATTCCATTCAGCAAGTTCTTCCATCTTCCAACTTCCATCTTGATCATTCTTTATCATTTGAACTTCACATCTTCTTTGATTCAATTTCTTTCTTCTTCTTCCTCTAATTTGATACTTCTTTGATGATCTTCTACTAAAATAAACTTCACATCTACATTAAATATAAGAGTTAATCAAAGTAGAAGATAAATATATCATTCAATCTTTTTGCTCTTAATAATAGCATCTATATAAGACATCATCAAAACTAATCAAAACCAACAACATGCGATGTGAAGTCAAGTTGAAGCATATTATGGATAACTTGCCTAGCTTATAGCTTCATTACGTATAATGAAGCATATGAATCTTAGTCTAAGTCAGCATTAGAGAGCAAGTGGATAATAGTATTTATGCTGGAAATGGTTTAGTTCCATAGGTTGAAACTAAGATGCTCTTGTCTGCCACAAATCACATTAAAGAAGTTTTTAGCTCGTGCAAAGACTGTGACTTAAAGGGTTGAAGGAGATTGATGCTGATAACTTTGTCATTTAGGCTATGTTTGGTTGGAGGTGAGGGAGGGAGGGGAGGTGCCCCTCCCTAGTGTGAAAATTCAGATATGCTCATGATGTGATATGCTTTCAAAGTTAATATACGGAAAACGATGCAAAAAGCTATGTAATTTTTAAAATTTCCCATGGGTAATTTTGTCAAAAATTTCCCTCCCCTCAAACCAAACATAAGCTTAATGTGTCGTTTTACTGTGGAATGATGAGAGTTATGGAGCTTTAGTATTAGTGATTTTGGTGATTTATATAAGAAATCAATTGCAATGATGTAGTAGAATTGTAGAAGTGCATATGCATATAGAGTTTTTTTGGGGGGGGGGGGGGGGAATGCACCATTGAGCTACCCATGCCCATTCAAACACACATGGGCTTAGCCCAGCAAATATGACATGCTCTTCAATTGGCATTTGATGGGCATGGGCAATGCCCATTAAGAAATAAATGTGCAGGCGATGGTCAACCCATTAAGCACATTGCATAATCCTACCTAACACAGTATATTTTTTTAATAGCCAATGAAGATTGACACAGTTGGTTAAGGCGTCGGCCTTCACCCTAAAAGGTTCGATACCCGCTAATCGATATGAAGGCATCATTGGTGGGCGATTTGTAAGTGCCTCTGTAAGCGCTCTTTGAGTATGGAGGCATGCCCTAGCCTTGATGGGGTACCGGTGTCTACCCGCACCTAAACATTTTTTATATAAAAAAAAATTGTATATTTTTTTAATATATTTTATAATTTTGGTTACTTTTCATCCCTTGCACTTTTGAAATGTTTGTGTTGAATTTTAATTAGTTTAAATCTATTTATGTATTTTCTTTAATTATTTAAGATTATAACGTATTCTTATAAAATGTTATAAGTCAACTATTAAAAGTTGACCTAACGGTAATGGTGGCAATTAAATGGAGAAATGAGTTAATCGGAGACACCCTCTCCTGTGGTTTGGGGACTTGCAGTGGCACCACTTCATGCTCTATAATGATTCAATTTTTTGTGTGGCCATACTTGATCTGCTGCTCTCAATCTAATGCATTGATTGTCCGATATTGATTTAATGCCTACGGATAAGCCAATTGTTAATTGTGGGGTATAAAACATTAAACAGCCGTCAACTTATATGCAAAACCGCCTTCAGGTTCTTAACAATCTTAGGGGGGAAAATATTTGATTTAATAATAAAATGACAACGGCCATTGGCCCAGCTGACAATTTTTGTTTTTGTTTTTCTTTTATACAAAAATTTCAGAAAATGAGTTTGGCTCATCTATGATCCAAGAGCAGGGCGGAATTTCCCTTCCTTCTTGCTGATTCTATTACTCTCACACATTTACCTAGGCACCCAAGAGTTATGATGCCTCTCTCAGCGCCTTAATCAACTCTAGAATTGAACTTCCTCCCTTTGGTGAGAATGTATTGTTCGACCCCTTTACCAGTTGAATCCAAAGAATTTTAAAGCAAAGAGCTAAGGGTTTTTTTTTGTTTTGTTGCCCATCCGGTATCCAGAATTTCGCCTTAACTAATCCCAATCCGACCCAGGTCGTGCACCTGGTTATGATGGGTGAGTATCCCAACAGGACTTTTCTGCATTCACAAGGCTCAAACTCGAGATCTTGCTTAAACGACACAAGCCGCTTACCACTTATGTCAACCCCCATTGATAAAGAGCTAAGGTTTTTTAATTAGTGTAAAACATGCTTGAAATGACTCATAATCATGGCCAAATGAGTAAGCTAGTAGGATTTAATGATCATAGGAATACATAACATGAGTTTATTAGTTATAAGTTGACTTCATTTTATTAACCAATCGGGTGAATATAATGTTTGATCCTATTAGTTTTGATCTTTATAGTTTTAAATTACAACATTTGGTCTCTAAAGAATAACATGGTCTAGGTTTTAATTAAACTACATGGACTTATGTCAGATAAAAAGAAACTTGAATGGTCAAAACGTATAATTTAAAACTATAAAGACTAAAAGCAAAATAGAGGCAAATTATAAGGATCCAAACATTATATCAACCCTAACGAATTTAATAACGGTTTAGGTCATCAAATTTCAACTGACAAATCTCTTGAGCTGCTTTTGAAGCTTTGTTTTGCAGGTAAGCAGATCTTTGAGCTGTGACATTACCATTTCCAGGTCTTTCCTCATGGTCTGTATCTCCTGGGCATTCGACGACCATCCATTCTCAAAATCTTTGCTAACTCTGACGATCGTCTGACTGCTTGTTCTTCGGTAATTCTTCTTTGTCGTCATTGACCTTGTCATGCTCACTTGCTCTAAAAGCACAAATCTCGTTGTCAATTTCAATGGCAGCCTCTCATTCTTCATCACATGCTCCCGTGCTTCTTCTGATAATCTATGATACTCCAGCACTCTACATACCCTTGTTCTTTCTTCTTCTGTCAAATCTGGATGTGCCTGCAAATTTGAGTTAACCCTCAGTTCTCAGCTTTGAACCCACAACATGCCCCGGGAAAAAAATGGAAATCGAATAAATACTATTACCGGTCCTTAATCTTAATATAAGATATATTTAAATTTGAGTAGATTAAGAAAATTAGTTAAATTAGTTGTTTGTCAAAAATCTCTATTGATTTTCCTAGAATAAGCTCTTAAATCAATTACATTGACATTAACCCTTGCAAACTCCTTTAACATGCCCAATCAATAGAGATAAACTAGAGAAAACAAGGTAAATATGATAGAAAAATTAGATTGCAGTATTATAATTAAGACCAAATACAACTCCTCAACTAGCTTTTATATTCTGGAGGTATTATTCCTCTGGTTCTTAATGTGGGATCTAATTGGGAGTTGATCATAGTTATTTCTCACATTTGTCAATATTTTCTTAATTTACCCCTGTTGATGATCTATCAACAATAATCAAGTAAAAGAGATATCAAATGAATTAAGGAAAAAAATTAGGGTGTTTACAAAAAAACACATGTCATATTAACTACCTTAATTTAATCAAATTAAGTAAACCGGAAGGAGTATTACCTATACCTTAAGGTAAGTGTCAATGGCTCTATAGAGGCTGTCGTCACAGTAACGAGCATTTTGTGGCAAAACTTCAACAAGTGATTGGAAGCTTTCCACTGTGAGATTCTCATCCTTTGCAACTTGTGTTAAATAGCCATCCACCAACCTCCCAACAACATGAAATTTAGCTGCACTATCAGTAAACATGTAGGAATCATAAAATTGCAACACCCGAAGCACAACACCTACATCGTACAACATAGAATCATTATTATTGTCTCCTAATTGATTCTTAACCAAGAGATCTTCTTCACGACATTGCTCCAACATGAGAGCTATTCTTTTCTCGAGCACGCTCAACAGGTCAGGGTTTATTTTCAGCATCACCCCTGCCTTGAGAAGGTGAAGCAAGAAATTGCAAGCGACGGAGTTTTCTTCGGAAGGAAGTATCCTAATCAAGCATTCTGCTGTAACTCTGTGTAACTGGTGGGTTATGTGTTGTTTATTGGGATTCGTGGTTGCCTTCTCTAGTCCTAACGTGACTTGTGAAAGCCACTTGGTTGTCCAATGTGCAATGCATGATCCAACTAGATCCGATCTCATTCCTCGTCTTTTAACACACTGAATCACCTCGATGAAGTGATCGATCCGAAGGAGTGCTAGGTCTTCGAACCACCAGGTATCTGATCTGTTCTCATCTTCTGAGATATTGGTTTTTCTTCTTGGTTGAACATTATTGAAGAAATCTGCATATTCATATTCAAAACTGAATGCTTCTGGGTTGATGCAAGCCTTCCAGGCGATGGCTTCTGAGCAGCGTTTCACTATGTCTAACTCCTTCGCCCAAGACAAAATGGGTTCGCTGCATTTAAGGATACGGAAGGTGTCTTTCCATGAAGATAACATCAGAAAGCTCAGGAAAGCCTCTGTTTTGGAAGTGAGATTTCCTTTTTCGAGGTCATCGCTCATTTCTAAGAAATGTGAAGCACAATAGAGTGAGGCCACGTTGCTGGCTGTTATCTCAATTTTCCATCCGTAACAGAACTTCACCACCAATTCAAAGGTTTTTGAACCACCTGGAAGGTTTTCTATTTGGATTTTGTGGATTTCGTCACCTGCACTACTCTCTCTATTATTGCTACTCCTATGAAACACGAGCCTATTCAAATATTCACTTCTTGAGACCATAGGAAGCTGGAAATAAGAAAACTCAGGTGCAGTTAGTGGGGAAGAGGTGAAAATTTCCCATTGTAGTGTTATAATGAAGTAAAATTTAAAAGGGGTATCACTGACCAAAGTTAAATTAATCTATCTATGATGTGGACGGATCCAAGGAGTTGATTCAAGTACTCCTCATGTCCTTAATGTGTATGATCTAATTGGGGAATTGATCTTGGTCCTAAATGTAATATCAATTTCTCATTTTTATCATATTTTTCTAAACTACCCCCATTGTCAACAGTAGTATAATAATGTATCCATGTATCATCTGGAGTTTTTGAGCAAAAAAACATGTATCATCTGGAGTGAATGATGTTCACTGCGGTAGAGAAATTCGTTAATGCCACACGTAGAGAAATTTTACTGTTTTTTAATAAATAATTTTGAAAACATTTTTATACTGTTACTTATTCAAAGTGATTGGGTTTTTTTCTTCAAAAAATAGTCTGGCAAAAAAAATCTATAATTAAAAATTCATTTTAAATCTATAAACAAGCATCTTATTACAGTTTAAAAAAAAAAAATCATTTTGGAGTCTATAAAAAAATCAGTTTAAAAGAATTCTATAAACTAACCTAAGACTATTCTTTTTCAAAGGCCACTTTCTTTTAGTTTTAAACAAGAGTATTTTAGGAAAAACATGTAAATTTAGTATAATTAACTAACTTAACTGTTTTACTTAATCTAATCAAATTAGGTAAATGGTTCTTACATTAAGGATTGGTGGAGTATTTGTTTTTTTAACTGTGATCGAACTGAATTATAGCATCTGATCTCCTAATTGAAGGAAATATGCTCCAATTTTCCAGAGAATTCAAGAGGTGAATTAGTGTAGCCCACCTTATGCAAATGGAAGCTGGAATCTCCAATTTGTATGATCAAATCAGGAGTTGAATTCGCCCGAGCAATCCTGCCTCATCAAGGGGACATTATCCAGCAAACAACTGCCTTTTTTTCAGGGTACCATCACAGAAAGAGAATAATACCAATAGAAGAACAGATAAAGTAACATTTTTTTTCTTCCAATTTTTGATGCAAGATACTTTTAGGGAGAGGATTAATTACCAGTTTTGGTTTCTTCGTTCGAAAGAATCAGCAACCATAGGGACATTGGCAGGTAAAATGACACATTGGTTACGCTTCCCACCAGATAATATTCCACCGGAGAGATTTTCTCTGTCAAAGCTTCTTCTTCCCACCATGATGGCCTTAGCATGCTTCATCTTTCTAGTTCAGTGATTGTATTTGTAATTGCAGACTCTATGCTGTTCCTGATTGTAGGGTAGTTATGTCATTAAAAAGGTTGGTTAAACTTTGCTATCTCACGTCACTATAACCATAAACAGATAGGAAGCAAAATAATAAAAGTCAACATCAATAGAATCTCATCCACTAATTCCAGGAATATAATTTTCAAACCTCACGTCATGTGCCTTGCAGGTGGGACCATTGTGAAAGGTTGAAGTATGTATGGCTGATATTTGCGATCCAAATATTTTCGTGGTTCTCTGCTTTGCTGACATGGCAACATAACAGCTAGGCTTCACTGTATTAATTACTTGAGCCGGAATTCCTTTTGAAGGTAGAAACGTTAAGAGATGTGAGTTATGTGTAAAGTTAAGTAAGGTCGTGGAACTACGTGTGTACATGTAAAAATATAAAAATTATCAAGGGGAAAAAGATAAAATTTCCATGTTAATTTAGAAATTTAAAACTACATATATTTAGGACAAAATAAAAAATTCTAATCAAGATAAGCAAAGAAGGACGAGCAGGTGTGTGTGCGCGCGCATGTATGTATGAAGATTGCATAATGTTGACATTCAAAACCATTACGATAAATAAAAAGTGTTGTAGAGATGATTATATTATTATAAGCAATGGAAGAAGAAGATGACGAGAAGTCGAGAAGTACTGAGATTTTTCTGGTCTTTGGCCAATATCTACTGTAAATATTTAGAAGCTTAAAAATATAGGAATATGTGGACAGTGGTAGCACTACAAACTTTAAAGATGCCAAACAGCCACTTCTCCAACTTTTGAAATCCAACTCAAGAAAATTTAACTTCTCCTCGTCTCCTCTCCAAATCCCCCGTGCCAAACAGTCCCATACTGATTATAAGATAGTAACAAAAGCTACTAGGTCAAACCGAAAAATTTGCAGAGCACACAAACATGAAAAATATAATAAAGTACAAGTAGAGGAACATGATGGTACAGAGAAGCAATATTTTCATACCATTTACTTGAAAGATCCATTGATAATTGATAGTCTAAAAAAGAATCAGGATGGAATCCCAAAGGAAATCTCAACAACAGTTCCTGAAAGCACCATTTCAGGTAGAAGAAACGTAAGAAACATAGATTTCTGAATAGAATCGATATTAAGACAATTCAACGCAATTAACTTATGCAGCAATAAGAAGAAATCAATAACAGATGGGGAGCAGATAGTAACGAAGGCTCCTTGCTCAGTTGATAATAATAAATCTATCTGCCAACCACTCTCTTTCAGTGCGTTAATCATCCAAGAGTTTTCTCCAAGCCATAAAATTTTACGCACTTGCAGCAAATGAAGTAAAAGGCCAAAAAGCAGGATAGGATTGTAAGATTAAGATGTATAAAGGAGTTTGACCATGTGCTGAAGGATTGTAAAAAGATAAAATGAAGATTCATTTGAACTTTGAGATTGGATCCCTTAATCTTTCCTCCTTCCTGTCAATTTGGAGATATGCGATGCCGTATAAGGCTCACTTAATTGGTCAAACCCACACTCTTTTTCAAATTGGCAGGAAAATTGATGAAGAGAAAATTGAGAAAATTGGTAATGGTTTATGGCCCAAAGCTCTTGAGATCATCAGTATTCACCGTTTCCATTAGGTGATTTTGTTATATGCTTGTGTGTGTGTAGTAGTTGTATCTATGATGCGTAGATACACTTAGATATGACTATGCATACAAGCCATAACATGCTTATGTTCACAAATGAGAAACCGAAATAAAGCAGAGAACCTCAGAAGCACTAGACAAATAAACAAACCGTGATTCTTTTCCATAAGCTCTTCTATGTTCCCTTCTTTCTCTGCGACAGAGGGTCATCATCTGGTGTGGGTGACCGGATAATCTGAGCTAATTCTTCACTGATAGCATCAACAGCCACCAAAGCCATAGTGTTTCTCCCTACTTGGGTGTTAGCTATGAGCATTTTAAATGGCATAGTTGCCTGCATATGCGTCAAGTTACCAGATCTGAAGCTGATCATGTTGCCTGACAAGTGGTGATAATACTAATTTTTGAGTCATTCCCAAAAATGAACAGCAACAACTCACTTGTCTTGAAAACGAGACAAATCTAAGACATCTACTACAAGAAATGTTGACAACAATGTAGACGCAGTACTTCTGAACTCAATAAAAACAAATCGAGTTCCCCACCAAACACTATTTCAATTTAATTTAATTCTTATTCATCCAAGGATAGTAGAGATCTTCCCCACCAAACACTATTATTTAATTCACCTGTACAAGTCAGGATCAATAGTAGCTGTTTAAACTTGAAATCTTATTCTAATCTTGATAATTTATGATAACTAAAAGTAAGATTGTTGGGGTCATCCACTAAAGCCCACACATTATTTTCAAATTCATTTTATGCAAGCAAGTTTTTTCATCAACAACGACATATGAAAGATTCAAAGCTTCAAATAGTAGTTATTGAAACACCAAAAAATGCAGAAAGACAAGTTCCACCAATGAAATGTCAGAAGTAGATTCGTCTTACATTGCTAAGCCTTACTAGAAGTGCTTACTGTGTTATCAATTCCAGATGAATGTTACATCTGATTAGAGAAGTTGAAAATTCGTGCTCTAATTTCAAGGCACAGTTTCAATTGGGTTCAGAAGTTATTTTGGGTCAAATTATGCTTAGTTGGCTGCCTTAATGGGTCAACTATGAAGGAAGATCAAAGTTTTAGCATTTAAAGTGCAATAAAGAGATTTTAGTGGAGATAAACTCTTGGGAGTTGGGTTTAATTATTGTTATTTCTATTTTCTAAAATAAACTCTTGGGAGTTGGGTTTAGTTATTGTTATTTCTATTTTCTAAGCAACACAATTCTAGGAGTTATATTTCTCTTTGTATTCTCATGCTTTTAGTTACTCTATAAGAGGGCATATTTTGTAACGCAGTAGACAGATTTGATAAATGAAAATTGAGTGTTGCAAGTTCTCAAACTTGGCTTGAATCTTGTTATCTTTATCTAACCTTAGGTTAGTGGTGAGGCAAGTGGGTTCTTTATCAATTGGGAGGGTGGCTTTGCCTTTAATCTCAATTGTGGTGGACTCTTATCTATCCCTTTTATTTTTACTCTCTATTTTCCTCTTTGTTATACCCATCACGTATCACTTCCCATGAATAACCTTCTCACCCTCAAAATTCCATTCATTAACCAATTCAAGCTCCTTTTCTCCACCGTCCTTGGTCATTCACATCCAAAACAACAGAATCAGGGGAAGTTCAGAAGTAACAACCACTGTAGCAGGCTTAAATCTACATTTTGGGAGCACAAAAACAGAACAACAAAGGGGAAAAAATAGAGGAATTTAACAGTTCAAATTGGATTCACACCGTTAAATAGATCAGTTCAGCCAGAGAAAGGCTGAAACTCCAGAAGCAAGACCAATCGTTGCCTCTAGAATATTTTGTTCTTCAACTACAACTGCAATCGATTCTGTCAGTACTTCTGCAATTATACTAATAGGCCAGGAAAGTTCTAATCCCATGTCCGTGAGCTGGAGTTTCAATATACCGTCGTTTCTGAAAGATGATATTCACAAAGTGAATGAGAACCAGATTTGAATACAATGTACCTCAATTCAAAGAATTGTTTAGCCAAAAATTTAAAGTACTTGTTTTCATTTCTAAAGAAATAATGTTAGCAGTTTAGTACCGAATAAATAAATTCATTCCGATAGAAAAATCATATTGAATGCTTGAGCCGCGTAGCATCTTTCTAATTTCAATAAGCATGGCACAGAGTCATATTAATTAAATTCGGTGAATGTAGAAAGTTAAGCCCATCTAACTAAATAGCAAAAAGACATTTGAACTCCGATGAACCGCAGTACTAAAATGCACATAATGTTTTTTTTTTCCCCCAAAGAAGAGTTCGGTCAGATTGAATTAAATTCAAAGGTTCAAGGAAACGGGATCACGCAACACAGCGCGTTCGCCGGAGAGTATAATCTTCGCGGGGCTCTGGCCTTAGCCTCCATATCCTTCTTTCGTCTCTGATCACTACCTCACTGAATCCTTCTTCTTCGCCATCCCGTCGAGAGAACAAACAAGATGTCCAATTTTGAAAAAGCAAGTTGAAAAAAAAAAAAAAAAACAAGAAGAAAATCCTGATTTTGTCGTTGTTGATAGGATTCTCCAATAACTAGGATACAAATAATCACTTTTATTTTTTTATCATTTATTTAATCATATTATATATTATATATCTTTAGATTATATATTAATTTATTAATTAAACTAATTAATTTAGAGAACAAAATAAAAATAAAAATACTATAAAGTAATTTAATTAGCATTTTTAATTTCTTCAAAAAATCAACTTAATTTTATATATAATTAATTAGGATGAGAGGTAGTATTTAATAAGAATTTTTTAAAATTAATCCTCTCACGTGTACTAAGAAATAACAAGAAGACTACTTGACTTTTTGTTTTTTTTTTTATTAAGAAAGTTAAATAAATTATTTAATCTTATAATATGTTGTATATCCTTAGATTATATATTAATTTATTAGTTACACTAATTAGTTTGGAGAAAAAAAATACAAATATAAATATTACTACCTCCGGTCCTAATTATAAGACCTAATTGACTTTTTTTTTATTGAGATTGAGGAAACTAAATAAGTTACTTAATTATTTCATATGTTTTTTACTTTTAGATTATATGTTAGTTTATTAGTTAAACTAATTATTTTGAAGAAAAAAATGAAAATACAAATACTCTAAAGTAATTTAATTTGCTTCATTAATCCCTCCAAAAAAGTCAACTAAGTTATAATTAGGACCGAAGGGAGTATAAAGTAATTTAATTAGTTTCATTAATCTCTCTAAAAAAAGTCAATTTAATCTTATAATTAGAATCCAAGGTAGTAATTAATAAGAATGTTGTAAAATTATCAAATACAAAAATACATATAAATAAATTCAAATACTTCAACGCGGTAAGCTTTTATTAGAATATTTTTTAACTTTTAACTTTTATCCCATAATTCTTAAGTGTTTAAGCTAAACTTGAATTAGTTTAAATTTATTTTTATATTTCTCCATTATTTAAGATTATAATCATATTGTTATAAAATTTTAAATCTTAACCCTTAAAAAGTGTATCCAATGGAGGCGCAAAAATTCAGGGAGGGGGGATTATGCACATTTTCATACCATGTAATTGACTTATTGTGATTTTTTATTTTGTAGTCCTCAATGGGGGTAATTTGTTGGACCTTTTGACAATGTGTAACCATATCATGTTGTTTAGTTTTATGAGGTTAAAGAGTAATTTTATTTCTGAAGCTTTTTGGGGTAATTTTATCTTAGAAGTGTTAAATATGGAATAATTTTGCCTGCACAATTATCCCAGATAATGTTGACCTTAGTTGACCAAATTGTCAAGCTGACAGTTCACATGTCATCTACGTCATCTTTGTGAAGGAGAAAATTTGGCTCGAAAGTCTTAAATATAACTTTGAAAAAAAATGAAGTAGATGACACATAGACTTCTAGAGCAAATTTGCGTATTAACAAAAATAATGTGAATGACATGTGGATTGTCAGCTCAGCATATTTGGTCAATTAATGATCAAACTTAACTAGAATAATGGCTAGAGCAAAATTGCTTCCTTTTTTGACACTTTCGGGGTAAAATTGCCCCTGAAAACTTTCAGACAAAATTGCCAAACATTGACAACTTTCAAAAAAAAATTGCCTCTTAACCCTAGTTTTCTAAAAAAAAAACGGATGTTTACCTACAATCTTTCATATAAAAGCAATTAACTAATTTAGGGATATTAAATAATCTAATGAAATTATGTAATCATAATATGTGTTACATGATTTCTTTAAAATATATTATGTGTATCATTATATCAATTTATAAATAAAAAATTTTAGTTTGAAGAAGAATGATAGATTTAAAAGATAAAAAGAAAAAGTGCTTTATATTTAGGAATAAAATTCACTTCTGAACTACCTTTTATATTTAGGATCTGACGTAATATGTATATGGGAAAAAACACTTCTCATTTTGTAGGTGAAGTGTATTCTCATGTCACATACACATGAAATGGTGAGACCTACATATATATATATATATATAATTAGCATTATATATATATGTGGGTCCCACCATTTCATGTGTGTGTAGGAATATTTTTCTTCTCATGCAACATGAGAAGTTTAAACCCCTATGTATATATGTTAATATATCATAATTGCTGGTTTTATGTCGTTTGAAGGAGGGGATAAAATGCAAGCAAATTTAATTAAGTTTGTTACAATTTCATTTCAATTGTAGTGTATAATTGAATTAAATTGAATTATGTAAGAAGTTGTCCACCTTAGTTAGCAGGAGGTGTTGGTATTGTGCTCTTTGGATCAATTGGTGAATTAAAATCAACATATCTATATAGAGTTTTATGTTTAGATTTTTCCATATATGCTTTTAGTGCTCATACTTAGAAGTTTTCCACCTTAGTTAGCAAGAGGTGTTGGTATTGTGCTCATGCTTTTGTTCATGGTTATGAAATCCGGACTGGACCGACGAACCGACCGTGAAACCGAACTGAAAAATCATAGAAACCGAGGTCAGCTCTTTTCTTTTCTATTTTTTTATGCCCGGACATGGAAAGAGAAAGAGATGAACAGAGAGAGAGAGAGGGACAAAGCCCGACAGCCAGGGCTCATATCAGCGAAAAACAGAGGAGCCACGAAGTATAGAGGTCACCAGAATTGGAGCAACCGCTACTTCTTTCCCCTCAGAAACCGTCGGAGATCGATGAGGAAGGAGGCCACCGGATATTGACAATGGCAGATGTGCCGAGATGCTGATCGATGGCGAACAACTGGTGGGACCAGAGAACAAACAAGCAGAGAGAAGACGGAGTGAGACCCATGGAGAAGCCATGGTTGAACGCTTTGCGAAAGAGACGGAGAGAAAAGAAAGAGAGAAACCTTCAAACATAAGGAAAATAGGAAATAAAAAGTGACAATGAGGTGAGTGAAATTTAATTATAGAAGGACAATGACGTGACTTGATTGCAAGCCTTATTTCCCAAGTAAAAAGACAATTCATTGAGTACACCCTTTTATTCGGACTTGGCTTGGGTCCTTTTCTCCCAGGTCCGCTGTTGTCCGCTGCTCCAAACGATGACGTTTTTACCTAAAACACACACACTTGGTCCTTTTTAAAAGAAAAAAAAATTCGAGCCTTGTCGGGTAGTAAAAGATAATTCAAGATCTTGAATGGTACAAAAAAAATTCTTTATGATGTTGAAAAATTATTTCAGGATCTTGAAAAAGTATTTCAAAATCGTCTGCATCGAAAGGATATCGGCATCGATAAAATTCTTCATGATCTTAAAAATTATTTAAGGATCTTGAAAAAATATTCTAAACTATATTTTTCGTAGTCGTCAGTACCAGAAATATTTTTTGAAGATCTTAAAATAATTTTTTTAAGATCATGAATTATTTTTTCATTATCAGTCAGTATCCTTTTAGTACCAGTCAATACCCTACAATATTTTTTCAAGATCCTGAAATAATTTTTCAAGATCATAAAGAATTTTTTTAGTATCATTCAGTATCCTAAATTATCTTTTTACTACCTAACAGTGCCTGAATTTTTTTTTTTAAGGACCAAATGTGTGTGTTTTGGGGCAAAAACGTCATCGTTTGGAGCATCGGACAGCAGCGGACGTGGGGAAGAAAAGGACGCAAGCCAAGTCCCTTTTATTCAATGGATATTTAGTGTAATTAGACATCTTTTTAACCAGAGGGTAATACCCATTAAAATAAATTATTTTCGTTATAATTTTATATTAATAACTCTAAAATCTTCACTCTCTCATTGGTTTGACCCCGGTTTAACTCCGGTTTGACCCACTAACCTTTGACCTAGTACCCCGACCAGTTCAATGACCTGTCCGATTTTTTTTTTTCTTTTGCTACAAAAAATTTTTGGGGGGGTTCGACATCAGTCCCCCACCAAGGCCAGGGCACGGCCCCGAGCTCTATGAGCACTTACTGGGGACTTATGAGATCGCCTACCAAAGGAGTCCCAGCGACAGCAGAGGGGATCGAACCCACGACCCAAGGGCCTAGTCCTGGATCCCTTACCATCTATGCCAACTCACATTGGCACCGGTCCGATTTTTTTTATGCCAAACGCAATGGGCTTAGAAATAGTTGATGGCAACGGCCCAACACAAGGCCCTAGTTCGAAGGAGTGGACGGAGCAAACGCAGCCCTGAAAGGTGAGAGAATTGAGTAAAGCATCTTAATATAAGAGGACAAAAATGATTATGGAAAGGGTGTGCAATGATGGAAGTGATTCTTCCCTTTATGCAAACCTGTAGTAGCTTCTTTTTCCTCTTTCTTCTGCATTTCCTTCTATCATATTTCTGTTTTCCTGTTACTGTTATGATTTTCCTCTACAAACTTAATCGATTATGACTGTGGAGTTTATTGGGAAATTAATGAATTACATACATTGAGGAATTCTATCATACACATTGCTTATTATTAGTTTATAAGTGTTGATGATAATTAATAAACTTAGAAAAGATATGAGAATTTGATAGTTCAAGTCACTCAAGTGTAAATTAAAAGACACTCAAGTGTACAACCGTGATTGAAACCAAAACTTAAATCAGAAAGCAGTTATGAAAGTATGAAAGTGTCCTGGTGTGGACATACTTGAATGTTACTCTGAACACTCGTGTTGGATTGGCACTCGCAGGAAAAGTGCCTGACACTCGCTTCTACCATGAAGGTATTGTGTTGGACACTAATGAACACTCAAGTGTTGCCCTAACACTTGCAAGAACAATGGCTGACACTCACACTCATTCTGGAAACATTAAGGTAAACACTCAAGTGTGATCTTCAACACTCGAGTGTCTAGGTAAATATTCTCAAGGTCAGCGCATAACACTCAATGATGAAATAAGAGTGTTGTCTCTTTGAGAGGCACACTTGAAGTGTCATTTAGTGACACTTGAGTGTGACACTTAAGTGTTTGGTAGATATCAATATATTTTCACTAAACTCTAGTTGTTAAACAGTCTTCTACAAGACACACAAATCATCAACAATCGAGAGTGTGGATAAAATGACACTCAAGTATTTGGAAGAAATCATATCTTTTCAACTAAAGTTAGTTTTGAACAATCTTCTTCCGGAAAATAAATTCATCAAATCTTGAGTATCGAAAAACAACAGTCGAGTGTGAGACTCAAGCACGAGAAGAATGACACTCTAGTGTCACCTGTTCCTGCACTAAACCTTCGTCTTCGTGAATTCAAATTTACTGATTATTATATGGTACTTTTGTTTATTACTCATAATACTTTTTAATGCTACTAAACATATATATTTGGTTATGAGTTTCAGATAATTGGAATCATGGATTAAGTCCAAAAGCAAAAGAAAATTTTTGTAAGAACATTAAATGCAAACACAAAAATAGAGCAAGCGCAAGCAACTCAGAGCAAGTCAATGAGCTTCTCTAGAAGCGTCAATTGCAGCAAAGCGAAAGCAACATAACCTTAGGCAATTGGAGAGACCAAAGGGATGTTGTAAGAAGATCTATAGCAGAAATGCGAAAGTGACTGATCCTCAAAATCTTCTAACGACTCCGATTTGTATCCAACAAAAAGTTTCTCCGGTCTAACAGACAAATTGAATACACCCAATGAAAAGCTTCAACAGTCATTAATGGTGTTTATCTATAAATAGACGAGCATTCAATTCAGAGCCAACTAACAATGGAAGATAAAATTTATCACTCACTTATTGCTCATTAATACTATGTGAAATATCTTTTAATTTATATTAATCAATGTTTATTCATCTACCCTATGAGAGAGTTCTTACAATCAATTTGATTTCTGTAAAATCTTAAGGTAGTGGGACCTTGATTGTGGTTGTCTAATTACATTTTGTAAGGGGGAGTGAGTTCTGGTGAGGATTATCCTACAATAGCTTGTGTAATCATTGAAAGATAGTGGAAATCTCATAAACACTATGAGGACTGGATGTAGATCAAGATATTAAGGTCGAACCAATATAAATCTTTGTGCATACTTGAGTGATATTCGTCTAACCCTTCCTTATTGATTTAATTGTTTGTTGAGATTGTTTTAAATTTAATAAATCACCCAATTCACCCCTTTTAGAGTAATACACTGCGACTAACAAATTTCTGAAAAATGACGCACAATAACGTTGATGAATGTGATGCACAGAAATACTCCAGTAAATCCAGGCCTTTTTTATGTACTTCATTTTATCTTTATAATAAAATTATCTTTTCGTATAAAAAAAAAGAACGTGATGCACATAATTCTTACAATTTGTTAACATTGTAATATAAAGCACACTCAATTAATAGAAAAATAGTTGAAGTTTTGTAAAGTAGAATTGAAACTATAAATGATATATAACTGAATTGATTCGAGTTTCTAGGCAAAAATACCTCAGTTTTTCTCTAGTTTTACATATTTGAACATCTTTAGGATCATTTGGATGCAATAATAACAAACATAAATGTTTTGAATTCTCACATCTTGCTGATAAAGCCGGATTTATGTTGCTCTTAACCATTAAAAATGGAGGAATGAAATTGAACACATATAAGTAAAAATCAGGAAAAATATTTTTCTTTGCTAAAAGTGAAGTGAAAAATTAATCAGATGGAAGAGAAATGTTTTACGATATCGACTTGGTTAAAATATAAATAAATTCAATTTATTGAAATTTGTGTGTGTAGATAGATAAATGTCAAGGGTATATATTTAATTTAATGTGCAAAAAATAGTATACTATGATAAATTTATTAATATGATTGTATTTTATTTTGAGTTCAATGAAAGTTAATCAACACAGTGTCTTTTTTTTTTTTTTTGGTTCCAACAACATGGTGTCTTCTAATGTTTGTTGAGACTACATAAATTTGGAGGAGATCATGATTAAGAAAAAAGAATGAGGGAAAGAAAGGGTGGTTGAATTGTCTAAATTTGTATAAGAAAGATTATTGGTTAGACACAAGAAGGGAAGACAAATCCAAGAGAATATCACAGGCATACCAAATTGTAAGTAAGGCATACTAACAGACGGTTGGTTGAGGTTGTAAGCGACCGATTACTCCATAAGAATAAGAACACAAATTTAAAATCTAGGAAGCACATTTATTATAAGAAGTGAAAATATTTACGCTCTAAGCCTTCAAAGGAGACCTTCATATTATTATCTAGAAAAAATTGTAAGTGAAGCATAGAAGAACTCCTCAAAGGAAGAGAGGAGGAACTATGGTAACCGCCATGATATTTTTGTTAGAGAAAAAGATAAGAAAATACCACTTGAATCTTAAAATCTCAAATTCATTATTTTTTATTAAAACGAGTTGTCAATTATTATACTCTTGTAGTTAATATCAATACTTGTAGGCAACAATAATTATTTGGAATTTTGAAGTTCCAATGGTATCTTCCTGTCTTTTTCTCTTTTTGTTAAACGATCAAGGTTTCTTGTCGTCAATGTAAGGTTATTTAATTACCATAATATTTTTCTTTATATTTTAAAAACTTTATGAAATTCCTTTAAAATCAAAATATATATTGTAAAAACTTTTCTTCTAGTTTTAAGATTCAACTTCCATCCTATTTAATTGTTAGTTGATCGTTAATCACAACGTTAACCCATTATTTAGACCAACATCCCCTTCTTAAAATAAATATTAGTACTTAAAATCATGTAATCTTTGGCACACCCAAAAAAAAAAAATTCACATATCTTTATCCAAAATTTAAAAAATAATATTAGTATATATTTTTAAATTGTTGTCATAATGTTAAATTCATTGCCATAAATAAAGTTAATTATTTTTATCATTATAAATTTTTTATTTTTCAATAAATATAAATGTTTGAACCTGTTTATTTATTAAAACTTACTTATGATCTAATCTTTTAAATATATACATTGGCTAAAATGTTTTACAATCACACACATACATTTCAATTAAGTTAGGAAATTATAAAATGACATGATTTTGAGATTCTTGTATTAATATATTATAATTCAAAATATTTAAATATATTTCATTGTCTTGAAATATCACTCGAAAATTTCATCAATTTGTTAATATTTTACACATAAAAATTATTTAAAATTTTAAATTTAGTAAAAATATTAAATAGATCATTAATAAATATTAATATTAAAAGATAAATTAGATATTTGGTATAATGAGGGTAAAGTAGTAAAAAAAATTAATTGGATTTTTAATTAAGAATATACTTAAAAAAATTTAGAATTTTTTTAATGGTGTTAATGATCTGGACTTAAGTGTATATTTTCAAAATATTGGGGAGATATATGTAACTAAGTTAAAATAAAAGGCGGTTAGTGTATTTTATTCATTTTTTTTTTAAAAAAAAAGCATATTAATGTTAACTTCCTAATATATGCATGGTTATGAAACCCGGACCGGACCGGCCGGTTTGCACCGAAACCAAGCAAACCGGTCGTGAGACCGTCCGTCTGTCGTAGAAACCGGGTTAGAGTCTTTTCTTCCCCCAAAACGTCTTACAGATGGAGATGGAGAGCTTCAAGCAACAACAAAAAAACGAGAGAGAGAGAGATGGAGAGAAATAAATTCAGTGAAGCCGATGAGAAATAGATCCAAGTTTTACTTGTCCACAGTTTCTCCATTTGCCATAGCTCTATTTTCCAGATCTGGAGATTGCGCTTGACTTCATGTACATCGACGATGTTGTGAAAGGGTGCGTGGAGGCATTGAACACGGAGGAGAAGAGCACCAAAAGCAGGGGAAAGTGACGATGGGGTTGAAGAAAGAGAGAAGGAAACATAAAAATGAGGAAGAGAGCAAGAGAGTGACAAACGAAGGAGAGAAGAAGATGGGTAAAGGTTTGAACTTTGAAGAAAAAAAAGAGAAACAGGTGATGCGGCTGAACAAAGAGATAAGGAGAAAATGAATATTCAAGAGATAGACTATAGAGTGTAAGGCTATGTAGAAGTGGGAGCAGACTTGGGAATGCTCAAATCTTGGAAATGACAAATGGTGTTGGAAATGATAAAACGTGGATAAAAAAAATCTGAAATAAAAAAATAAAATTTAAAAAAGATTAAGTTAATATTAATATTGTAGTCAAGGTTATTAAAAGGAATTATTTTTTTTTATAATTTCATATTAATGACTCTAAAATCTTAACTTTCTCACCGGTTTGGCCCCGGTTTAGTTCCGGTCTGACCCACTGACCCTTGACCCAGTACCCTGACCGGTTCAGTGACCGGTCCGATTTTAATAACCTTGAATATATGTGATCATCATTTCATATTTAAAATATTTTCTATATCGACAAAATGAGAAGTAATTTTTGAAGTGTTCCACTTTTTAAAAATTAAATTGTTTACTCTAAATTGAAAATGTCATATACTTTAAGAAGTTTGTCTACGTAACACATTGAGTATGAGTTTAAAATTTTATTAATTAGATATTGAAAATTAGCTAAAATTTGAATCTACATTGTGCATATCTATCTAATCAGAGAAAGAATATTATTATTATTATTTTTATTTAATGAATATTTAAAATGTGATTTTTCCCCCCATATTTAACGATATCTCTTGTTAAATTTAAAAGGCTCTCATTTGATCGCAACGGCTTTCATCTGTGACTGTAAGATTCCTTTCTCTGGATCCTCAACCATGAAGCAAATGTTGATGGATGGCGCCGCACCATTCCTTCCCGAAGAAATCATCACCCAGATTCTCAAGCGGCTTCCGGTGAAATCGCTAATGCGATTTCAATGTGTCTGCAAACTTTGGAAAAATCTCTTCAAGAAACCATCTTTCATCGCTGATCAGCTCTGTCACTCCAGTAATCAAAATCCTTCTTTTCTGTTCTGGAAGAACTCTGGAACTCTTTTTCATTTACGTTTGCTCGATTGCGAGATGCAAATCAGTGATGTTCAGGAGGCACCTTTGTTCGATTTCTTGAAGTCGAGCTACGTTAAAATCATTGGCTCCTGCAATGGCCTGCTCTGTCTTCAGATCAGTTATTCTTTCACATCTCCTCCTTCCTTTTTACTGTGGAATCCCGCGACTAGAGATTTCAGAGAGGTGCCTACATCCAGAACTATCGATCCTCGTGTGTATAAGCATGTGTTAGGGTTTGGGTTCAGTGCATTTGTTAATGATTACAAGATATTGAGAATCTTTATTGACAGTAGTAATATGATTTATAAAGTGGAAGTCTATTCTTTAAGTAAAGATTCATGGAAAGAAATAAAATTTGAAAACTTGGAGTATGAAATTCTTTTTGGTCTAAATGTCTCTTCTAATGGACGTATCTTTTGGTATGGGTTAAAAGCAGGCGAGGAGCAAGGAGAGTGGGATAGAGTGTTAATTTCATTTGACATAAGAATGGAAGTGTTTACTTTGATACCATGGCCTGCATTATCCCGTAATTCAGGTGTTAACTTAACTGTGTATGAGAACAAACTTGCAATAATTGCTGTATATGGAAGTAAAGGCTCTTTTTACATTGATTTGTGGGTGTTGGAGGACAAAGTTTCATTTGGGGAGAGATGGAGTTGGATTAAGAAATTCACTAGCGGCCCTTGTCCTTGGAAATTAGATTTTGGGACCATTTGGAGGAATGAAATTGTCATTTCTTGGAGTGAAATTGAACATGAAATAGAGAAGAATGAACCAAAACGTGGTCTATGTCTGTTCAATGTCACTACTGATGAATTCAAGATGCTTGCAGTCCCTCAAGATCGCCCTGGTTGGGAATTGAATTTCATTTATGTTGAGAACCATTTTCTTACTTATGTTGAGAGCCTTGTACCAGTTGTCAACATCCACAACATTGAAGAAGCTTGATTTCAAGGGTTCATTATTATATTGCAGTTTGGCTTTGTGTAAATTCAGTCATTCTTTTTTTAATAAATGGATACGTGATTGGAGCATTATTGAAGTGCTGTTCTATGAGTACAATTCTGCACATCAAAATTGTTGTTCTCTGCTTTTGCATAACGTATCAATAGCTTGTCTTACACTAGAGGAGATGAATAGACAATCTGATGTCATTTTTGCATTCGAATCTTCTAAAATTTAACTGATTTTCCTTGTATTTTTTTATCCATTTTGATTGAATTCACAGGAATACATCCAAAAACATTCAAGGTTAGCGAAATTGAATATTGGGAAATAAGTAAAGTAGACATTAATGACAAGGAAGTTTCTTTTGAAATATCTTTGCAACAGAAATAGTGTTATTTACAGGAGTGCTTTACATACAGTTTAATTAATAGCAGATGTATTACTTGTTTCCGGACATTCATGTGGTTATAAGTTATTTTGACCCTTCTTGAGAACTTTCATGTCTACACACAAATTGCAATCAGTTGAATTAGTTTTGTGTGCTTGTATATTTATCCATCATTTTAATTTATTTTCCTTTGACTGTTTCTAATTGATTCTGACTCATCTTATATGTGCACAATCTGAAGTAGCTTATTAAGACACTTTCTGTTTGAATGGGATCATTGATTGATCGGTAACAAGCCTAAGAAAACATACTGCTGGTTGTCAAAATCATTGAATTATTAGCGTAGTTGAAGCCATTTATTGATTGAAGTGTTGTGTGTCTTGTGAAGGGTTGTACTTCAAAATCTACTTTATTGGCTATGTGTAAAATGAGTGACACAGTAAACCACTCAAATTCCCAGTTGAAGCATAAAAATCCAGAAAGCGATAAAACTTATCGCAATAGAGACGCTGTCAACCTTGGAAACGACCTATGGATCACTGCGCTTATTTGTGCATTTTGAGTTTGTCTAAGGACAATGAAGATTGAAACTTTACCAAATTTTTCAACTGCAAATGACTTTACGACCTGTAGTTTGCATACCATTGAGGATAAAAAAACAGAAGGCAAAAATCCTCTAGTTCAGCCAATATGAGTTTGGTACATTTTTAGTGTCCAATCTTGCGGTGAACACAAGTTCCTAGGCCCACTAATCTTCTTTTAAACGTGGAAAGATAATATCCCACCAAAATTGGTGGAAACTAAAGTTCCCTCATGAATAATGATGTTTTCAGACATATTTATCCCTCATAAAACATTTATTTTATGTAAGGTAAGAAAATAAAATTACGTCCGAATTTATGCAACAAATTCGAATTTGATGAGAGAATATTTAAGATAAATTCAATTTTTCTTTTTGTGTGAAATAAATGCTTTGTCATAAAATTGAATTTAACCCATAAATTCTTTTATTTTTTGTGAAATAAATGTTTTGTCATAAAATTTGATTTTGACCCATAAATTTGAATTTAATGCAAGCAAAGTCGTATCAAATTCGAATTATGAAAAAAAAAAATTCCTTTTCATTTTGAATTAATTACTTTTAAGGGTAAAATAGGTATTTCTGATTTTTTTTAAAAACTAATTATCACCTCTTCATTTTCTTCCTACCAAACAACAAAATTTCCTCATGTCATCTTCCTCCATCCCTCAAAATCTTTCATTCCCTTCCATTCCTTCCTCAAATCTTCTTGTACCAAACGGGCCAATTTGTGGAATTAGCCTATTTGAGAAGGTTTATTTTCAGCTTATAAGTGGCTTTTTGTTTCAATGGCGAATTCTGTCTGGCATGGTTTCTTATAGTGATGGACTTCTTTGAAAAAAGTGGCTTATAGGGTGAAGCCACTTGTTTGATCTTCTGGGTAAAAAAAAGTAGCTTCTAGCTTCTTGTTGGCTCCATCCCTCTTCTGAAATTTCACAAATGCTCTCGCTGAATTTGTTTAGAATAAATACTATACCATATACCACTGACACAAACTAATATATTCTTTTTGTATTTCTCTATTACATACATAACTTGTTTAACTTTTAAAAATATTACTACCTCCGGTCCTAATTATAGGAAAACTTTTGTAGTGTAAATTGCACTCCAAAAGTATTCCTATAATTAAGACCGGAGGGAGTATATGCTTTTATTATAAAATTATTTTGGATAAAATTATTTTTTAGTTTTCTTATTTTTTTTCCAAAAGTATTTATACTTTTCGTACTTTTTCAATTTGCAATTATATATTTTACTTTTTTTTTGACAAATTTACAATTAAATTTATCTTTTTATCTCAAATTATCACATAATATACAACATATATATATATATGTAGTATTCAATAAGATTCATGCCCTTTTCCGTCATTTTCCATTTCAACTGACTTTTCAAACTTGTCAAACAAGTTGCCACCGCTATCCGAAACACAAATCATATCTACAATCTGACTTGCAGAAAGAATCTAGAAAAGCCCAACAGGAGAAAAAAAAAAGTCACTTCTACCACCGTTTTTATGTTGTTACTGAATCTGAAGCTTACCCAATCCATTATGCAGTCTTCTAATTCCTTCATCTCTCTGTTTCCTTAGTTCTCTTTTACCTAACCTCTCCTTACATCACAGATGATGATGATGATCTCAATGTGGCTATTGGGAGTGTCCAGTTCGGCCTATATGGTGGGACTTGGATCAGCAATGCTCAATGGTTACAAGCTGCCATTAGTTGAGGGATTGAAAGTTTTAAGTTGTTTTATTTTCTATCAATGTTTATGTTAAAATGGCAATTAGTTCCTTAATGAACCTCAATAAATTATCTAATGTGGTGATACGAGTGTTAATATACTTTGTTGTAATAGATACTAGAAGCTGTCCTTTTGCTGTGAATAATAATATTTGTAACAAGAGATTGACTGTTACTTTTTTCCCATAGATATTTATTGTATACTTTTTAACTCAAGTATGGTTCTGTCAATGTTGCTCGGAGCTGTTATTTGAGTTCTTGGAAGAATCAGTTGGCCATGATGAAGATGACTTCCCCACTCTTCTTAGGTCTTGGCAGGTTCAGAATTTACATATTAACTGCCTATATAAAAGGATTAGTGTCAAAATGTAGATGCTGAAGAGGAATATCACCTAGAGGGGGTGAATAGGTGATCAAACAAAAAAATTCTTTTCGAATATTTACACAGAAAAATAACGGAGATGGAGATGAAGACAATAGACAGAGAGATTTATACTGGTTCGGTCTAATACTTCGACCTACGTCCAGTCCCCAAGCACACCTTGGGATTTCACTATCCTTTCAAATGAGCACAATTACACACACTGTATCAGGACGATCCATCACTCTCGGACTCGCTCTCCCTTACAAGTTGTAATTTGTACACCCACACTTAAGGTTCCACAACCTTAAGATTTTAACAAATACAAATGAAATAGTGTTTGATTCCTCACTTAATGAGTAAATATGTGAATCATTGAAGCACACTAATATCAGAGTAATTGATGAAACAAGAGAAGTAGTTGAACTAATTGAATGCACAAAGTTTCGGTAGATGGCGAATTCAATGCTTCGACTATTTATAGATATTGTAGTAAATGACCATTGGTGAAGCTCGGAGAATTATCCGTTGTGACTTATGAATGTATCCGTTAGACGGTGAAACCTCGGACAATGTTCTTCACCGTTCAAATGATCCAGGTGGATATTCCAGTTTGATATTCTTCTTCATTCCTTTTGTTTTGCCCGTTGTGAGATGGCATTTAATGCTTGGATGGAATGTAGAAGAAACCTTTACATTGATCATAGTATTGTTACACATTTTATCAGAGAATTTGGTACTTGCATTTAATGTGTTTCTGACACAAATTGCTTTCTGAAAATCTGATGCTTAATCCATGCTTAATTCATCTGAAACTCATTAGCAAACTGATTAAACGTAATTAGAAGGAGTAATGAGTAATAATAAGATGTATTGAAATTGATACATTGATTTCACGAATTTCGCAGACGGAGTTTTCAAAGCAGAGGGATCTTGCTCGAACAAGAATCCATGCTATCTCGGGCAAGCCTAAAAAATCAAGTGATAAGTTGATCTTTACCGCTGATGCTCGAGCAAGGCTTTTTGTCTGCTCGAGCATGGTGCTCGACCATGAAGTTCTTCATGCTCGGACAAGCTCTTTCAAAACGTGTCTCAGACACTAATGCTCGAGCATGCCATTATGCTTGCTCGGGCAAGCCTCAGGCAAAGGCAAAATTGTGTCATTTTAGCCATGCTGCTCGAGCAAGATTTTCCTCTTGCTCGAGCATGGTGCTCGAGCATGAATATATCATTCTCGGGAAAGCGTCATTCAAAGTTGAGAAAGAGAGCTTGAGAGATGCTGCTCGAGCAAGCTTTTGCCTCTGCTCGAGCATGGTGCTCGAGCATGAAACTTTCATGCTCGGGCAGACACTATAAAGAGGCGAGGCGTTAGAGTTTGAGAAGACCTGCTCAAGCAAGCTTTTTCCCTTGCTCGAGCATGGTGCTCGAGCATGAAAATCCTCATGCTCGGGCAGACATCATACAGAGGCGAAACTTCAGTGATAGCGAAGTGCTGCTCGAGCAATCTTTTTCTTCTGCTCGAGCATGCCTTCTTTGCTGCTCGAGGAAGCCTCTTTGACTTGCATTATTTTTGCTTTTGCCTCGACGCTGCTCGAGCAAGGAAATTCTCCTGCTCAAGCATGATTGCTCAAATCATTTAAACGTCGTCTATCTCAATGTTGCTCGGGCACGCTAGATGTGTTGCTCGAGCAAGGTTTACTAAACTTAATTCATAAGCTTTGAAAAACCGTTGATACTCGGGCATGATTAATGGGCTGCTCGAGCAAACCATGAATTACACATTTTTAACTCAATTTAATAACTTATAAATTGTAATCATTAAAACACCGAGAACCAACAAATGCTCTGGGAATAACTGAAAGTTCAACTTCTTGCTTGGCATATTGTTTCAAGGGATACCATTTTGCAGGTATTTTCCCTCAATTTTTAATTTAACAAGGTGAGTCTTGGTGTCGCAGTAAGATTGCCATCATGTGACCTGGATGTCACGTTTTTAAATCTTGGAACCAGTCTCTCTACTTGCAAGGTAAGATTGCATACATCTATCCTTCCCCAGGCTCTACCTGGTAAAAGCCTTGTATACCAAGCCGTCTTTGAGCTACATGTTTTCTTTTAATCTTAATTAAAACTTTAATTTTACCCTATTAGTACCATTAGCCCTGTTAACTTTGCTCTTTTAATAATATTTGTTTGTTTATGTGCGTACGGTAAAAACAGAGCAAAATTAAAGTATTTAATTAACAGAAAAATTTATACGTACCAAATTAAAAATTGTGGAAGCATATGTACTTACAAAATGGTTTTCCCTTCTTTTAATCGCTGATTATTTGTTCTTGTTCCTTTACTTCAATGTTGTGCGCGATCATTGTTTGGTTTTGTATTTTATGTGAGGATTGAGGTTTTTCTTTTCACATTGAGGTTAAAAAAATGCTTTGTATGTTTTTAATGATGTTCTTGTAAATTCATTAAATCCTTTTCCTTCTCATGTTGAATACTTATTTTATCTAGTAGATCATTTAGGTGATAATTTTCATTCATATTTGACCGTCCATATGCCCTAGGGTGGAGCTAGTATTTGAAATTAGGGGGTAAAAATTACATTTAGAACCCAGTATTCATAAAATTACATTTCAATCCTATAAATATTTTAATATTTTCATTTTAGTCTCTCAATGCAACTTTTAGTGAGGACTAAAGTGAAAATATTAAAATTTTATGAGGTGAAATATAATTTTCTAAACCTTTGGGTTCAATTCTGTAATTTTAGGGGGCGGCCACCCCTAACCCCCTGATTCCGCCCCTACATATGTCTTATAGCATATATAAGGCATTTAGGCTTTGACGGTTAAAAACATCAAGTATTGGTTTTTTTTTTAAAGTTCCATTAGTTATTGTTAACCACATGGTAGTGAAATTACTCTTCCTAAAAGTTATTCGTTGGAGGAGTCTGTTTAACTAGTTAAAAAGTTCAATTGTTAGCTAGGTGAAAAAATTAAAATTTTAGACAAAAACATGTAATATTATGAAACATGATGTCCTTACAATAAGGACGGTAAGGAACGGCTTCATAGCATGTTAAACAAAATTTCGAAGGTACAATTTGCAAAAAGACAGTTTCTAAAAATTGAAGTTGCAATTTGCTAATGGACCATTTCTGAAAAATGGTGCATGTGATGCACACAACTTTTATAAATGATTAACAATGTAATCTAGTGCACACCCAATTAATAGGAAAATAGTTGGATCCTTTTCATTTTGATTTCTTTAATATATTTCAGTTTTTTATCCTTTAATTTCAAACTTGTGATGTAAATGATTTGTCTTATTAATATCATTTTGATCATTTTTATTAAGAAATTGAAATGCAATAATAATTAATAACAAACATAAATGTCTTGGATTCAAATTGTCACAAAATACAAATGGATGAATGAATGAAATTGAAAAGATATGTAAAAATCAGAAAAATAATTTTTTAAAAACGGTGAAGTGCAAAATTAATCCGATGGAAGGAAGAGTTACGTTCAACGATATCAACTTGCTTAAAATTTCAATAAATTTAATTTATTGAAATTTGTGTGTGTAGATGGATAAATATCAAGGGTATATTTAAATTGTACAAAATAAATAGTATAGTATAGGGAAAATCCCATTTAAATACCATATGAAATTTCAAAACCCCAAAACGTCTATTAAAAAATTAAAAAGACATAGAGGTGATTGAGAGGAATATGAGATTTTGAAATTTAAATGTTTTTTACTAAAATTCCCCTCACATATTCTTTCTCTCTCCTCACCTTCCTCCTCTTCCTCTTCCCGACGGCCTCTCTCTCTCTCTCTCTCTCTCTGAAGTGAAGGCGACGGTGATGAAGGTGGAGGTAGAGTAAAGTGAAAATGGTGGAAGATAAAGGTCTCTAGGTTCAGGTGTCAGCGATGCTCCCCTAGTCTGAATTGTTGCCGGAAAAAAATGGAGGAAGGTGATGGCGAGGTTGTGAAGGTTGCAGCGAAAAAAAATAGAGGAAGAGGCGAGGAAGAAGAAGGTAAAGAGTAGAACGGGCTGAGGAAGAAGAAGGTGAACAAGAAACGGCTTCACAAAATTTGTAATGGGATTGTCAAGTTTAGTAATAGTTTTGACAATAATTGTAATGGTTTTGATAAAAACATTTCCTAATGAAAACATGTAAGTCAGAATTTATCAACATTTGTGGCATTTCACCAAATCTCATAATGAGATTGACAAGTTTAGTAATAGTTTTGACAAAAGCGTTTGCTAATGAAAACATGTAAGTCATGATTCACCAACATTTGTGGCATTTCATCAAAACTTGTAATGTGATTGACAAGTTTTAGTAATGGTTTTGACAAGAATTGTAATAGTTTTGACAAAAACGTTTGTTGATGAAAACTTGTAAGTTAGGATTTACCAACATTTGACAAGAATTGTAATGATTTTGACAAGTTTAGTAATGATTTTGACAAGAATTTTAATGGGATTGATAAGTTTAGTAATGTTGGTGAATCTTGACTTACATGTTTTCATCAAGAAACTCTTTTGTCAAAACCTTTACAATTCTTGTTAAAGCCATTACTAAACTTGTCAATCTCATTACGAATTTTATGAAGCCATTCTACTATTCACTTTCTTCTTTCTCATCTTGTTTTACTGTTCACCTTCTTCTTTCTCACCTCATTCCCTCGCTAGGGACAACTTTCATCTTCACCGTAGATAGCGAGCATTGACCACCACTCCGCCATAACTACCAACAACACCACGATTTCAATCAAAAGGAGACAAAGGAGAGGAAAGGGGGGGGTGACCACCACTCCATCCTTACTCCCTCTCTTCTTCTTTCCTCAATCATTGTCGACCTCCTCTGCACCATCGTCTCCTTTGACCACCGTGGGGGCATATTTTTCCTTTTTTTTTTTAATTTAAAAATTGAGGGCATAATAGTAAATTCATCAGCTATCACCTTTATGTCCTTTACAAATGTTAATCGACCTTTGGGGTTTTGAAATTTTATATGGTATTTATCTGGGATTCTCCCTATGTTGAATAATATGGATTCTGGCAAAAAAAGATTGAATAATATTCTTAACACCTTTAATAGGGAAAATTGTTTAAAAGGACCTATTTGAGAAGTTTACTACCCAATGGTGCGTCAAGTTTTTTTAAAAGATCTCGAACCTTTAAGGTGAATAGATATAAGAATTACTCCTTCCAGTCTTAAATATAAGACAAAGTTTGTAGTGCAATTTGCACTACAAACTTTGTCCTATATTTAGGACAATTGCACTACAAACCTTGTCCTATATTTAGGACCAGAGGTAGTAAGTCCATAATTGCCCTTTCAGTTCCGTACTTGCAATTTATCTTGTCTATGTGCAATATATCTTCCCTATGTACAAATAGCTTCCCTTGTGTTACAAAATTAAGCCAGAATATGCAAATCATTATATGTGCAAAATGAAGAACCAGCTGAACCCAATAGGGGGATGAATTGGGTGAAGATTTAAAAACTTGAAACTTTGAAAATATGTTCACGTCTTCTAAATCAACATTTAGATATTCAAATAAGCATATACTGGAAATATAAGAGATAAGGAAGAGAATATGCAAGCGTGATTTATACTGGTTCGGCCCAATCCTTGACCTACGTCCAGTCCCCAAGCTCCACTTGAGATTTTCAATCCACTACCCTCTTGTTTAACTGGGCACAAGAGAAGCCTATACAAATGCACAAGTTCACCCAGGCACTTGTGAAGCCGAATCCCTCACCAAGATACACCTTTCAATCAGTTACACACTTTGTACTCGAAGTTATCCTCTCACTAGGATACACTCCCCCTTACAAGTTGTAAACTGATAACCCAATCTCCAAGTCCCACGACTTGAGATTCTTACAATGATTTAATAATCAGAAATGTTCTCTCTAAAAGAGAAGATGAATAAACATTGAAGTACAACACAAATCATTTCACTCTCTAGTGTAAACTATATGAACATTGAGAAACAGAGTGTATGAACTATCGACGGTGAAGTAGTAAAATCATTTCGTTAGCTTCGTCAATTCATTCATCAATCGTCGTCACCCCTTCTGGTTTGAAGACTTCACAATTTATAGGTATTTGTGTTTTGACCGTTGCGAGCATTCGACCGTTGGAGATTAGTTGGAAGTAGTCGTTGAAGCTTTTGTTGTTTTTTTCCCGTTGAGCTCTAATCCAACTTTAATCATAGTTCGTCTGCCACGAGGTTTTGTTCTGTTTGTTGGCTCTGTTTCTGAGTTGCATTAAATGTGTTTGCCACGTCGGATCGCTTTTCAGCTAATCTCAATTTAAACAAGTTTAATCAACTGAAACTCAATCAAAGAAGTGATTAAATATGATATAAATGAGTTTGGGTATGATTAAAAGCAAATAGATAATGACCCGAGATTTACGAAGAAATGATTAAGGAATTCCTTATCAGGAGGACTTTGCATATGCATCTCTTCGATAATACTCGAGAGCAATTGTATACATACTCGAGAATGCTATGATCAGAGAACTACTTCAACAAATTGAAATGACCATACTCGAGAATCATGTTGTCATTCTCGAGAATTAGCAAAGTATAACTATTTGAGAATAATAAGATCAACGAACTTTTACCGTGCATTCTCGAGAATTAACTTACCCATTCTCAAGAATCACTTATCCATTCTCGAGAATTGCTCTGATGGGAGATGGATATTGAAAGTGAACAACCACGCACATACTCGAGAATCATATCAAAAGTTGCATCTGCGATGAAAAATTTGTCAAACCACACATTCTCAGAAAGCTCTTCAAGTCTTCTTTCCATTTCAAGAAGAATCTACTCCAAACTCGTTGTATTTCGTCCATTATCATCTGTGTGACGTTGATTTTACTGCCATCTTCCAAAATTCATAGCTCTCTCATATGACCTCATTTGGGCTTGAATTTTATGTCAAAATGACGCATTGGTCGTTTATTTTCATACAAAATTGCTTTCATCTTAATCGGACTTCTGGTTAGAGGGATATCATCGAATTACCAGACGTCGCCCGAGTGAAATGTGAAACCGAGTCGAACAGAGTAACTGAAACACAATTATTCTCGAGAATGGCTGTTTCATACTCGAGAATGACTGATGATTCTCGAGTCGAGAATGGCTGATGATTCTTGAGAATTACATTGTTGTACTCGATAATGACTTCAGGAATGCAACTGTAGCTTATTTTAACTCTGAATTGAGCCATTTCAACTTCCATTTGATCATAGAGACTTGAATATTGATATTCTCATAATATTTAACAAGTTCTTCTTTCTTCAATCTCCATTATTGACCATTCTTCATTATTTAAACTTTATACCTATATTAATATATAAGCATTTATCAAAGTAGAAGATAAATGTAGTATGCAAGCTTTTTGCTCTAGATAAAGACATCATCAAAACTAATCATATCCAACACAAAAGATAATATTTCATACAAGTAATTCATCTTCCCTATGAACAATATACCTTCCCTTATGTGATATATGCAACTTAACTTTCGTTATATTCAATCCATCTTTTCCATGTGAAAATATATTCTATAGTGCCCTAAAATTAAGTTAGAATGTGCAAATTAGGCTTTGTGCAAACAATCTTTTCTTAGCGCAAACGACCTTCGTTTGTGTGCAAATAATCTTCTCTATGTGCAACTTAACTTCCTTTATATGCAATACATCTTCCCCAATTTGCAAATGTCTTCACTTATGTCCCGTCCCAAAATTAAGCCATCATGTGAAAATTATACTTTATGCAAATGATCTTCCCTTAGTGTAAACGTTCTTCCTTGTGTGCAAACAATCTTCTTTTGTACAATATATCTTCCCTGCATTCAATTCATCTTCCTTATGTGCAACTTAACTTTTGTTGTATGCAATCAATCTTCCCCGTGTGTAAATGTCTTCCCATTTATACCAAAATTAAGTCGAAATGTGAAAATATGATGGTGCAAATGATCTTCCCTTTGTACAAATAATATTCCCTTGTGTGAAAATCATCTTCCCCTATTGTGCCAATAAACTTTCCAAGTTTCCTCTTCCTTAGAACTTACGACAACTCACACCCATACCTCTAGAAATTGAACCCAAAGATCTATATGTTAGATATGATTAATTTTGACGATGTCAAATATTTTTTTGCATCATGTAATTATCCTATATTTTGACTAATTACTATATTTAATGTGAAATATCTTGTAGATTAGGCAATAAAATAAAGAAGATATCAAGTTGGGTTATGGAAGGAGATAAGACCAAGAAGATATTGAAGTACGATGCTATCAACTATGGGGAGAAGAAGTCATAAAAAGAATGAAGTTATTGAGCTAGATTGTGGAAAATGATCATCAAGAGGAAAGAGTGAAGAAAAAAGAACCTTAATCATATTAGTCAAAGAAAGGAAGAAACTATGAAGTTGGATTATGAAGAAGGATTAAAAGGAAGAAAGAAGAACTTATAAGTCAAGAAAAGAAAGAAGTTATCAAGATGGTTTGAGGAGAATAATCAAGAAGAAGAAAAGAAGAGAATGAAGAAAGAAGAACTTGAAAAATATAAGGAGAATACCAAGATTTAAGTTCATAGATTCGATATTGGAGGTCTATATGCTCAATTGGAGATTAGAATGGGTCAATTTGAAGCTAAAATGCCTCATATGGAAGTTATATCAACTTTACTATAGTGGCACCTTCGGAGAAGATGAATTTTTTATTATCACTCGAGTGATGACCATTATGCTCTAACTCTGTTTTCGTTCAGCCTGATAGAGGTCTTGTATTTTCGCCAATCTCCCAAACCATGACTCTGATTGAGGTTAAACTTATTTCATATGAAACTAGACACCACATGCGAGCCAACGACACTAAGATCAAGCTTAACGGGTTTCAGAGGAAAAAGATATGAATTTTGGAATTTGACACTGGAATTTCTTGAGTTATTCTAGATCAAGTTCAGTAATTTTGGCATATCTCCCAAACCATAACTTTGACTGAGATGAAACATATCACATATGAAAATAGACTCAAAATGTGATTAAACAATGCAAGGATAAAGATCAAAGAGGTTCAAATGTAAGAGATGTGAATTTCAAAGTTTAACGCTCGAAATTCATACACTGTTCAGACCAGCAGTCACTCTTTGGATCGTAACTTTTAGAAGACAATGAATTTGGGAGTGATTCTTGTTGCATTGGAAAGTAAACTTAAAGAGATTTATGGAGATAGGTCATTTTCCTAATTTGGAGTTAAAATGGAAAACCATTTGAGTGATGAAGTTCTATCCTAAGATCACTTTCACTCACCATAGCGAGCATGCTGGTGATCTATTTCAAGATAAAGCATGATCACTTGAGTGATCACTCGAGTTATCCTATTTACGCTTATAACTATCACATAACCATAGTGATCGAAAGTAATACAATCTACTCTTTTGAAAACCAAGGAAGTTGTTTAATTATCTTCTTTATGTGTAATTGTACAAATTATTTGTAACTTTAAGTATGTGGTGTATGTGAATATTATTCATACATCAATGGAGTTTACCCCTGTCAAACCTACCTCTATTTTCTTCTTGAAACTTGTGCTTCTCTATTGCTCCATAGATTTTCCAACAAACACTCAACTCATATACATCAATATCAATGTACTTTCTTTCATTGTTAGTCACACTTTTCATTTTAGCTTTGTCATCCATCTCTTTTCTCTTCTTAAACACTATTATGTTGCCTTACATATATATGCAATTTTTCTTAGTTCCAAACGTTTCATTATTGAAAGGCATACAAATACTCTGCAATTTGTATTAGTATTGATAAGTTATTGTCTTCTCTCTCAATTCATTGTATTGTCATTTCTTCTACTCCTTAGCATTGTCATATGATATGTGCAAGTTTCATACATTAATCATGATATCATATATAATATGATATAAATTGGAATCAAATTAGTTTTATGTGACATTTGTCAAAAAATCATATATCATATTTGAATTAAGAGAATGACAATTTATTTAATTTTTTGAGAAAATTCATTATGAATAGTTTATGATTTGTTAGACAAAATCATTTTTGTAATGTTTATGAACTATATATATAGTGCAAGTCAAATTTATGGATGAGCAAATAGTAGGAAATATTTGAAAGAAGGCTATGTATATCATAATTATTCATTATTTTATATTATAATGCATTTGTCTTTACATTTCTCTCAAATTAATTTTAGCTCCTAAACATAACAAAGGGGAAATTACATTTAAATACCATTTGAATTTGCAAAGCCCCCAAATATCTGTTAAATTTGTTAAACAACTTAAAGGTACCACGGAGTCACGGACCATATTGGGATTTTCAAATTCGGGTGAATTTACTCTTTTACCCTTAGTTTTTAAATAAATTAAAAAAAGAGAAATGACCCTTGCCAGAGGGCCACCGCGGCCGGCTTGCAATCGCTGACTCTTGGGCTTTGGCCACTGGCGGCTTGAGATCCGGCGATAGTTTTTTTTTTTTGGGGGTGGGGCTAAATCTTTTCTTTAAAAAAAAAGATTCATTGAAAGTAATGAAGGTAGGGTTCAAACCCACCCCACCTTCATGGGGGCCAAGTGGCCCAACCATTGGGCCACTTGGTTCCTTTAATATATATATATATATATATGTTTTAACAAATACACACACACACACATATTCTTTTTAACATTTTTTCATCAATAAACACTCTTGTAAATCTCATTACTGAACTTGTAAATACCATTAATGAATTGATAATTCCCATTACAAGATTTGTTATAAGTGACCATTATTTGTGGTTTCATCAGACACACATGTGGTAAACCTGAAGAACGAACTGGTAAATACCATTATGAAACTAGTAAATGTCATTGAAGAATTGGTAATTGTCATTGAAGGATTTGTTATAATTGCACGTTTTTTGTTGTTTCGTTAGACACACATGTGGTAAACCTGAAAAATGAACTGGTAAATACCATTAAGAAACAAGTAAATGTCATTGAAGAATTGGTAATTGCCGTTGAAAGATTTGTTATAATTGTACTTTTTTTGCTGTTTTATCAGACACATGTGGTAAACCTGAAGAACAAACTGGTAAATACCATTGCAAACCTAGTAAATGTCATTGAAGAATTGATAATTGCTATTGAAAAATTTGTTGTGCATGATGTTTGTAAATCAGGAATGTAATGTTCAATGAAGGATGTGGGATTAACAAAAAGTAAATGATTTATAACAAATTTTTTAATGGCAATTACCAATTCTTCAATGATATTTACTAGTTTTGCAATGGTATTTATTAGTTCGTTCTTCAGGTCTACCACATGTTTGTCTAATGAAACAAAAAAAGTGCAATTATAACAAATCTTTCAATGGCAATTACCAATTCTTTAATGACATTTACTTGTTCCGCAATGGTATTTACCAGTTCATTCTTCAGGTTTATCACATGTGTGTCTGATGAAAAAAAAAAGTGCAATTATAACAAATCTTTCAATGGCAATTACCAATTCGTTAATGGTATTTATAAGTTTAGTAATGAGATTTACAAGAGTGTTTGTTGATGAAAAAAATGTTAAGAAGAATATATATATTTGTTAATGCATATATATATTAAAGGAACCAATTGGGCCACTTGGACCTTATGAAGGTGGGGTGGGTTCGAACCCCACCTTCCTCACTTTCAATTAATCTTCTTTTTAAAAAAGCATTCAACCCCACCCCTCCAAAAAAAAAAAAAAAACCATTACCGGATCTCAAGCCGTCGGTGACCGGAGCCCAAGCGCCGACGGTTGGACCTCCAGCGGTCGGCCGTAGTGGCCCTCCGACGAGGGTCATTTTTCTTTCTTTTGTTTAAAAACTAAGGGCAAAAGGGTAAATTCACCCGAATTTGAAAATCCCAATATGGTCATTGATACTTTTAAATCCTTTAACAAATTTAACAGACATTTGGGGATTTTGGAAATTCAAATGGTACTTAAATGTAATTTTCCCCATAACAAATCATTGCAATAAAATCTTTATATATTTTGATTATGGATATCATCATATTTTTTTTATGTGGTGGAAAATTACAAACATTTTATACTTTGAATATGCATGAAAATAGGCAAATTGAAGCATGTTATTATTGATGAGTAATAAAGTTATATAAAAATGCGATAATATACGTTAGTTCCCGAATAACATACATGTAACAAAATCAATATTGTTCTTGGAAAACAAATACAAAATTTTATTAATTATATGTGCGGAAGAAGAATTGATCATGAAAAGTTATGACCCCATGGATTTACATTAGAGTTTCACTCTGTTAAAGGGTCTAAGTGATAGCCCAATGACTTAAATCCATTATTGTATGTAAGGTATGAAGTACTTGAGCTTTTGAGTGAAAGATACATTATTAACTTACAATATACTGGTTTGTTTTTTAAACATAGAAATAAAGAAAATACATTTATATGACTCATACTTGAGGGAAGATTGTTAGAATACATGTGTGAGTTAATATTGAAAAGTTGTACTCAAATAATTCTCACAAAGCCTAATTAATTTCCTAAAAATGGATGTCATATTAAGATTTTGTATCAATATGATATGAAAGCTGTAAAGTTTAATGTTGGTAAAGAAACTTGACACAGTAAACCAGAAGTTTACCGATCCAAATAAATTTATTGTTGGTACGACTTGTTTGATCATCCAAGTCATATATATGATATAATAAATTATAAAATATTATGTATTTACATTCCTTGAAGAACCAGAAGATTCTTCATGAATAACCAACACATTATATAATTCAAGAATTATGATGTGCTACATGGACTCAAAGAAAATTGATTATGAGAGTATTATTATTTATGATTTGGAATGGGTCTCCAAATTTCTGGAAATAAATCTAACTAAAATATATGGGCTCATTCAAATAGCATGTAAACCATATAAATGTTAATAATTATTTTGATAAATGTATCTATAAAATGATTAAATGTTATTAGTTTGCAAGCTGAAGTTTGCAGGAATGTTTAAATGAATTATTATGTTAAGCCCAATTTTCAGATTATACGATTTATTCATTGAAGCCTACATAAATAGCTATATTAATACTTATGAGGACAAAATTTCTATTTTAGTGTTGGCATATTTGATCCTATATATTGCAGTACTTATAGTAGCCAACCAAATTCTCCCGATAAAATTGTTTTTGGTCAGGAGCCAAGTATATTTCATCTTAAAAGGTTTGAAGGTGCATTCCTATTGATCCACCACAATGCACATAGATGAATATTTATAGGACATTTAAATCAATGTTGGGTAAGAACCTCTTTATTCTTGTTTGTTTGTAAATGAAACAAAATGATGTTTCTAATAGAAACAAATGGATTTAAGAGATTTATACTCCATGATTAGTCGATTGTCATTTGACAAAGTTTTCCTAACATGAGGGGGGAAATAGATCAATTGGAAAAGAGAACAAAATGAATGCATTATTATTATCAAATATAGATCCTCGAATATAGCAATATGAACCAAAAGTTTATTAGGTTTTGCATTCATGAAATATTGAATAAAATCTACCAGATGCAATTAGTGACCTAAATGAGAAATATTAAATCTCATAGTCCAGCTGAAAATACTCTAATAAGCATAAATAAAAGTGAGACATGCCCAAATAATGAGAAAATAACCATTTTCAAAAGAAAAGAGAAATGAGAAAATAATCAAGATGATCATATTAAGGAGGAAGATATTCTAGAAGAGGTCAAAACATACTAATTGCAAAAACCTCAAAAGAGGTTCGGTACTTGAAAGTAATAAAGTGATCTCAATGAATTATGTCACAACAAGAGAAAGTGAAACTAAAAAGATAAAGTTGTCGACAACAATTTTAGTAACAATATCACGTGATCAAATAAAGATTTTATACATAAATATGACGATAGAAAAAAAAGTTGATTAGCCACATGAGAAAGAGGACAAAGATGCAATGAAAAATGTTCTTTCAATATGTGAAATTTATGGACCTACAGTCAAAAACATTTGAAATATAAATTTGTTTGTAATATATGAATATTCACATGAAAATAAATATTTTCACAAGGTTTAATGATGATTATAATGAGGTACAACATTTGCTGGTGGATACAATAATTGTTGTTTATATTATTAGTCTGGCAGTATATGCAAATGAAATAATGCATCTATTAGGTATCATTATATATAGCATATGCATATGGATAGTGAATATTACATGAGAATTATTGAAAGGATCCAAAATGTTGAAAGAATGTCCAAAAAAAGTATACAGCATATGAAATGTTACTTGGATTAAACCGATTTGAGTATATATATAATAGATTTAATGTTTCTACTTTTCTTTGCATAAATATTTTTTCTGCCACTTACATAGAAGTGGGTGAGTCCCACTAATATTTTCTCTCTCTTCTTTCTACAATAGGACCCACCCACTTTTATGTAAGTGTGACAGAAAAAATATTTTTGCAGTAAAAGCAGAAACATTAAACCCATATATAATTGATTGAAAGATATATTGAAAATGAATAATTTTACTGATCAAGTTATTAAAAACCTTAATGATTTCAAAATCATATATTTTTTTTCTATGATGATGTTGTTTGCAAAAAAATACTAAATTTAATGGTCTAAAAGTATCTTATATTTTATGAGAATATTTGCTAATGTTGTATTTATTATGATTTTATTTGTAAAAAAAAATTAGTTTTTGCAAGTACACAACGGATAACGAATATGAGATTTTGTGTGATAGTTCTATGAACATATTATATGATATTATTTTATTCAGAACAAGTTGAATATGTGGGTGTAAGATATATTTTGGTGATTTTTAGAATAGTTTTCCTTTATGGTTTCCACAATGAATAAGATAAAGGCAGAATATAATGATATTTTAGCATATCCAAAAGATATGTTAGAGGAATGCATTTCAACAGAACATTTGGTGACAGTGCATCATTTATAGTTTAGCGGCCAAAAGAATGATATGCTCGAAAATACATTAGAATTTATGTTCTTATTAGAGGTGGTAAAACTGATGTTATTATCCGGGGGAATAAATACGATATCATCATCAGGTGAATTTAATGTTGTATTTATTATGATTTTATTTGTAAAAAAATAGTTCTTATAGGTAAACAATGGATAACGAAAATGAGATTTTGTGTGATAGTCCTATGAACATATTATATGATATTATTTTGTACAGAACAAACTGAATATGTCGATGTAAGATATATTTTGGTGATTTTCAGAATAATTTTCCTTTATTATTTTCACAATGAATAAGGTAAAGGCAGAATATGGATATTTTAGCATATCCAGAAGATATGTTAGATGAATACATTTTAGCGAGAACACTTGGTGGCAATGCATCTTTTATAATTTGGCAACCAAAAGAATGATATGCTCAAGAATACATTGAAATTGTTGCTCTTATCAGAGGGAGTAAAACTGATTTTATTACAAGGGGAATAATTATGATATTATCATTAGGTGAAGTAGAGACAATGTTGTACTCTTTTTCTTAACTAAGATTTTGTCCCACGGGGTTTTCTTGGCAATGTTTTTAACGAGACATCTTTGATTTGTATAGTGTATTCTTTTTCCTTCACTAAGTGTTTATCCCACTAGGCGTGTTTATCCCACTAGCTAGGCTTTTCATTGTAAGGTTTCAATGAGTTACAATATTTGTTCAGGGACATTCAATGGGGAGTGTTGTAATATTTGTTTAGGGACATTTAATGGGGAGTGTTGTAAAAATACTAGATAATGTGAATGTTCATAAACTTTCAACAACTCTTGGCCTTTCACTTTCTACCTTCACAACATCTCTATAGAATAGTTTTTAGGAATCTTTATACTTATAACTCAAAGGTTATAATTTGTGCACTCATTAACTTTATTATTTACTTTATGTAACTCTTGATTGAAGTGGAAAACCTATAAATAAAACATTATGTCCTACACTTTAGTTACATCTAGAGCCGGGAAATCGAGCCAAGCCCATCGGGCCGGTCCGTTTAAGCCCTGGCCCTGTAGGGCTCGGGCTTAAAAAATAGGCCAGAAATTTGAAATTGGCCCTGCAGGGCCGGCCCTGTAGGGCCTCGGGCCGGCCCTGCAGGCCCGTTTAACTGTAGCATTTTTTTTAACAAAAATTTAATTACCTAGACTTCCACTTAATGAATGTGTTTATTTATAATTACTTAGATTTTTTTAGTTTAAACTATAACCCTTTTTATGTTTATTATTATTCTGTATTAAAACACATAATTAGTTATTATAAATTTTAAAGAAGTGATGTTTTCATATTAAATAAACACAGATTTTGGTATTACAATATTATATGAGTAATAAATTATATATATATTTTGTGTAAAATACGTATAATTATTTTTACCATCGGTAAAATCATGCCTAAACCGAAGGAATGCGTAGACACACACAAAATTACGAGAGGGAAAGGCATTTTGTCGTGGGCATACATAAATCAATTCATTTGTTTAATATTTTTTGAAAAAAGGAAAAAATATTCTTTATATTTATTTGTTTTTATTACGAATTAATAAATGTGTTTATTTGTTGAATGATTTATATTGTTTAGATATTAATGTTGATAACATTTATTTGATATATTAGAACTTTAATGGTTGCAATTTACTAATTATATTTCTTTGAAAAAATCGAAGAAAAAATAGTCAAAATTTGGAATAGTAATTTTCGGCCCAGGTACTATCGAGTAGGGCTTTGAAAAAAGATGTTTTCCTTACTCTAGGCCCTGTAGGGCCGGCCCTGATTTCCAGCTCTAGACTTACATCTGAATAAATAATATATTCCTATGTATATTATTTATTCAGATGTAACTAAAGTGTATGACATAATGTTTTATTTATAATATACACCAACTACTCACGGAGACATCACAACCAGATACTAAATGGAGGAAGCCAACACCAGGATATGTTCGGCTCGATGTGGATGCGTCAATTAGAAACCATAATCAGGCAGCAGTTGGTGGATTGATTAGAGATGACACGGGAAGTTGGGTAACAGGTTTTATGAAGAATATTGGGACTTTTCCGGTGGCAATAGCAAAGGTTTTGGCTATTAAAACAGGGCTTGAGGTATGTCAGATTTACAAGCTTCAAAAAGTACAGGTTTTTTCTGATTCATTGGAGGCGTTGAATATTTTGTTGAGGGATAATACATCGGATAATCCGTTCAAAGCTGAAATTGAGGCAACACGTCAGCTTATGTACGACGATTGAGATGTTGTTTTGTCCCACTCAAGTAGGGAGTCTATCGAATGCGCTGATATTTTAGCTAAAGAGGCACATGTAGTTGATATGCCGTTAAAGGTAATTCCACATGTGCACCCAAGATGTAGAACTCAATTTATGCTTGACAATATGTATATTGGGGATGATATTAGTTTTGTATCTTAGGTGATGTATATTTTATTTTTTAAGCTTAGGCTTGCCAAATGTATACAAAAGAAAAAAAGAAGAATATATATTCCTATGTCTCTCTCTCCAATTATCTCAAGTCTCAACATCTCTTTCATCTCAATGTCTAATTTTTTCTTGATTTCATAACAATTATTTATTTTTTTGTTTTCCTAGTGGAAAACCGCCGCCAGAGCTCTCTCTGGGTCGGAGGCGGTCACTTGAATTGAATCACTCACTTCAGTCTCGCACTTGCGCGAAGAAGCCCTAGCAAGCAGCTGCCTCCCTCATCTTCAAATCAATAGCCGTCCGGCGACCGCTCACTCTCCCGGAATCCCCATCTCTTTCTTTTCTCGGCGTCGCACACCCTACCTCTCGACGTTGCTCTCTGCTTCTGCTTCTTCTTCTTCTTGTTCAGCTAAGCTATTTCCTATTGGTACGAATAAATTCATCCTCCTCCTTCTTCTCTACATGTTTTCCTTGCAATAGAAATATACAAGTTCTGTCTTGTTTTTTGCCCAAATTCCTGTCATTTTTCTGTTTGTATCTTGCCTTTCTCTCTTCATTTCTCGGGGTTCTTCTGTTGGCCGATATTATGTGGATTTGGGGATTTTTGTTTGTTTACCTAGTCTTCTGATATGGTTAAGATTTTGTTTCGGGTGGGTTTTGGTCAGTCTTAAGGTGACTTATTTGGCGACCCCGAACTTGTTTATCACTATCATATTATTATCAAACTTGAGTTTTGGGCATAGCATGTTGCTGCTGCTGATTTCTGAACTTGCATTGAAAATTTAGAGAGCCCTGTTATGCCAACACTGTATACATCTTGCTAGTTTCTGAACTTGCATTGAAACTGTATTTTGAAAAGATGTTGTGAAACATACGAAATACTCCATTGTCTCATATTTTGCTAAATTTTACTGATTATTATAAAGGATCCATTTCTTTAAGTGTGTGTGTTTTGACATTTAAACTTTGCATAATTCATTTAGATGAGACATAAATGCAATTATTTATTTTATCAATATATTGATAATACTGCTCTGTGCATTGATTGGTTGTGGCTCCTGGCAGTTTTGAAAGTAGAAGATGGATGACAGCTTGTACGATGAGTTTGGGAACTATATCGGACCAGAAATTGAGTCAGACCAAGAGAGTGACCGAGAGGATGAAGATGAGGAGCTTCCAGACAGACCTCCCGAGGATGAAGCAGCATCTGACGGTGAGGTTGCACCGGGTGCCACCAATGGCTGGATTACCACCTCCAATGATATTGATATGGATAATCAGGTTGTTCTTGCCGAGGACAAGAAGTACTATCCCACTGCAGAAGAGGTTTATGGAGAAGATGTTGAAACTCTGGTCATGGATGAGGACGAGCAGCCTCTCGAGCAACCAATTATTAAGCCTGTTAGGAATATTAAGTTTGAGGTTGGAGTGAAGGATTCATCTACTTATGTTTCCTCTCAGTTCCTTCTTGGCCTCATGTCTAATCCTACACTTGTTAGGAATGTTGCACTTGTGGGGCACTTGCAACATGGGAAGACGGTGTTTATGGATATGCTGGTGGAGCAGACCCATCACATGTCTACCTTCGATCTGCATAGAGAGAAACACATGAGGTATACGGACACTAGGATTGATGAACAAGAGAGGAAAATATCAATCAAAGCTGTTCCTATGTCACTTGTACTGGAGGATAGCAATGCAAAATCATATTTGTGCAACATTATGGACACCCCTGGTCATGTTAATTTCTCTGATGAAATGACTGCCGCCCTAAGGCTTGCAGATGGTGCCGTTTTAATTGTGGATGCTGCCGAAGGAGTAATGGTAATTGTTTTAATAGATTGACTGAATTGGCTATTGAAAGCTTGTTGTCCTTTAACAGATTAACAGATAACTATTTTAGGTTAGGCTATAGCTACATTGAACAACTATACACGCTTAAACCCTTGGTTGCGCAAATCCTTTTGCAGATAGAATGATTACTTTGCTGAATCTGCTCTAACTTTCCTGGTTTAATTCCCTCATCAGCTCAGTTTTCTATTTATCTTAAATGTTATGGTTGTGGTCTATTAAGCTGACCCCCCACCCCAACATCCTTTTTTGTCAATTATCATACTTGTACTTAAGAACATGAATTTCTTTTGTAAATGCAGGTAAACACAGAGAGGGCCATACGTCATGCCATCCAAGAGCGCCTACCTATCGCTGTTGTCATCAATAAGGTAAATTATTCTTTACTAAACATCAGTGGCAGATTTTAAGTGTTATTCTAAGGTTTCCTATCTTTCTAATTTTCTGTTTGTCTTTTCTAGGTTGATAGGCTAATAACTGAACTTAAATTGCCCCCAAAGATGCTTACCATAAACTCAGGCATACTTTGGAAGTGATCAATAACCACATATCTGCTGCTTCTTCAACTGCTGGCAATGTACAAATTATAGATCCAGCTGCTGGTAATGTTTGTTTCGCTAGTGCAACTGCTGGATGGTCTTTTACTCTGCAATCATTTGCTAAATTATATGGGAAGCTGCATGGAATTCCTTTGGATGCTAATAAATTTGCTTCTCGTCTTTGGGGAGATGCATATTATCATCCAGATACCAGGAGTTTCAAAAAGAAGCCCCCTGCTAGTGGAGGGGAACGATCTTTTGTAGAGTTTGTGCTAGAGCCCCTTTACAAGATATATAGTCAGGTGATTGGAGAACATAAAAAGAGTGTGGAGACAACTCTTGCAGAGCTTGGAGTTACTCTAAGCAATGCAGCCTATAGATTAAATGTCAGACCTTTGCTGAGGCTGGCCTGTAGTTCAGTTTTTGGTCCAGCCTCAGGTTTTACTGACATGCTTGTTCAACATATACCTTCACCAAAAGAGGCTGCAATTAGGAAGGTTGATCATATATATACTGGGCCAAAAGACTCTACTATTTATAGAGCCATGGCACAGTGTGATCCTTCTGGGCCACTTATGGTTAATGTGACCAAACTGTATCCAAAGTCTGATTGTAGTGTGTTTGATGCCTTTGGTAGAGTTTATAGTGGCAAGATACAAACAGGGCAGAGTGTACGTGTTCTAGGAGAAGGCTACTCACCGGAAGATGAGGAGGACATGACTGTTAAAGAAGTAACGAAATTATGGGTGTATCAAGCTCGAGATAGGATGCCAATAGCTGAGGCTCCTCCCGGTTCTTGGGTTCTTATTGAAGGTGTCGATGCTTCAATCATGAAAACTGCCACTCTATGTAATGTTGATTGTGATGAAGATGTGTATATATTCAGACCACTTCAGTTCAATACTCTGTCAGTGGTGAAAACAGCTACTGAGCCACTAAATCCAAGTGAATTGCCAAAAATGGTGGAGGGTCTGAGAAAAATCAGTAAGAGTTATCCCTTAGCAGTTACTAAAGTTGAGGAATCTGGGGAACACACTGTGCTAGGGACTGGTGAACTCTACTTGGATTCAATTATGAAGGACCTGAGAGAGCTATATTCTGAAGTCGAAGTCAAGGTTATTGGCTCACCCATTTTCAATTTCCCTAATATTCTCTGTATTGACTCATGAGTTGATTTTTAAAGCTGTAATTTTTTAAGTTTGTTCTATGGTTGACTATTTAGGTTGCTGATCCTGTTGTCTCATTCTGTGAAACTGTTGTCGAATCATCGTCAATGAAATGTTTTGCTGAAACTCCGAACAAGAAGAATAAAATAACTATGGTAGGCGGCTGCCCAAATTTGATTTGGTTTTAATCAAATATTACTTGACTTTTCTCAAGCTATTCAATCATTCATTAGATTGCTGAGCCCTTGGAAAGAGGTCTTGCTGAGGACATAGAAAACGGTGTTGTTAGTACTGACTGGAATAGAAAGAAACTAGGTGAATTTTTCCAGACAAAGTACGACTGGGATCTCCTTGCTGCAAGGTCAATCTGGGCATTTGGCCCTGACAAGCAGGTAAAATTTCTATCTGTCCGTCTTTGTGCTTGCCTGTCTGTGTGCTGTCATGCTTGTGCATTTGTTGGGCTTATGCTTGTGGATATGTAGGCACAGAGATAAATGTTTTGTATGGATAATGGAGGATCGCATTTTGTATCTTTTATGTTTGATCCCTGTTTGCTGTTTTCATTATATTTATTACTGCAAATTAGATGTAATTTTTAATGATATCCCTAAACTTACATGCGTGAATATCTCTTCTAGGGTCCCAATATTCTCTTGGATGACACCCTTCCTACTGAAGTTGACAAGAGCCTACTAAATGCTGTGAAGGATTCCATTGTTCAAGGGTATGCATAATGGTGTGATATTGATCTATTTATTGATTAATTAGATGCACATTGATCATGAAGTTTTATTTTATTTCTTTTACAGATTTCAGTGGGGTGCACGAGAGGGACCTTTATGTGATGAGCCCATCAGAAATGTTAAGTTTAAGATTGTTGATGCAAGGATTGCCCCTGAACCACTCCATCGTGGATCTGGCCAGATCATTCCAACAGCAAGACGAGTGGCCTATTCATCTTTCCTCATGGCTACTCCTCGGCTTATGGAACCTGTATATTATGTGGAGGTAAATGCTTGTTATTTTGATAAAACTATTATGAACATTTAAATAAATATGGAACCTGCGTATTATCAGGATCACATGATTGAATCCCCACGCCATTGGGAGCTTGGTGCTCATCTCTTTGGTTTAAATAGTTGTCTGATTCAACTTTTCTTTCCGCTAAGCCTAGAAGTATGATCACAATTGGATAAGACATACAGTAAATACAACAGGAATAATATGAGAGGCAACAAGTTCTGTGTTTGCCATTAAATAATAATTGTTCTGAACAACAATGTATATTCCTTATGTGGTGGGAAGTTGAAAATTGTATGATGGCATGTTAAACATATTCTTCTTGCTGTTTCTTCAGATCGAAACACCAATAGACTGTGTTTCTGCAATCTACACTGTGCTATCTCGCAGACGTGGGCATGTCACAGCTGATGTGCCTCAGCCAGGAACCCCAGGTTATATTGTCAAGGTTGGTGCCAAGTTTTTGTGTACAAGCTGCTGTTTAGAAATTGCATACACATGATTAGCATGAGACTGTATATGCTGAATTTCTGTATCATGCATCTGAAACCTGGATTATTGACTTCTTCCCACCTTTTATCTCAGGCATTTTTGCCTGTCATAGAGTCTTTTGGATTTGAGACAGATTTGAGATACCACACGCAAGGTCAAGCATTTTGCCTCTCAGTATTTGATCATTGGGCTATTGTTCCTGGAGACCCTCTGGACAAGAACATTGTTCTTCGTCCACTTGAACCAGCACCAATCCAGCATCTTGCACGCGAGTTTATGGTAAAAACAAGGCGTAGAAAGGTATAGTGCCTCTATCCTTTGTTGCATCATTCACCAGTAATGTCTTTATATTGTCGGTTGCATGCATTGTTGTCTTGCCTTTTTATGAATTACCTAACCTGCCAGAGAGGAAAAGAATAGTTGCAGGATTCTGCTCTGTTTATTCTTGTTTTTTTAGAATCTGTTGAGGAATGTGATTTAAATTTCAGCCGAGCAATTGTTAGGCAAAGCAAATAAACTGATATATGCTATTTTGTGTTTCCATAAAGTATGGAATCGCTGTTTAATAATTAGTTTCTCTTCTGCTAAAGACTACGATTATGGATACTTAGATCTCATGACAATATGGTAATAACTAATTAGTAGCTCATTCTTATTTAAGACATGCCCACTCTTAGTTTGATGGACCCCTATGAATAATACTCTTTTTGTACTTAATGTATGACTTATTTACCTAAGTTGATTAGATTAAATAAGTTAGTTAATTTAATAAGACGTTTTTTCCCTTAAATCATTCTAATCATCTTTCTTAATTCCCTTTATCTTTCCCTTACTTGATTATTGTTGTGTGAAAATAAGTCTTACATTTAGGACCAAGATCAACTTCTCCATTAGGTCATACATTAAGGATCAGAAGAGTTAAGAAGGAAAATTTTCCAAATTATTTTTATAGACAAAACTAGGAGGGATGTTGTAAATTATAAAGTATGAAACATTGGGTGAGGAACATCTATTAACTTGCGTTGTTGCATTCAATCTGTCAGGGAATGAGTGAGGATGTTAGCATCAGCAAATTCTTTGATGAGGCTATGATGGTGGAACTGGCTCAGCAGGCCGCAGATCTTCATCAACAAATGATATGATTCTTCAAAATTTTGAAGTTTTCTGTAGCATCTGATTTTTTCAATTTCTGAAATTGGCATATATAACTTCCCCTAGTTAGCTCATATGCCTCTGTAGTGTCTGCATTCATGTTCTTCCCACCTGATAGAAAAATGAAGTTTGAGGCCTTTTTGGATATGAACTTGAAGAGAAGAGTGGGGTGGCGAGGATACTGTAATATATTTATCGCTTTGTTCCTAACTGTGAAATAGTGACTGATTGTAATTTTCAATGGTAGATCCAATTTGTACCTTGTTCATTTTCTTTTTGACACGTTACAGCCCCAGTATTTTAACAAGAATTCTTTTAGTTATTTGATTGATAGTGATGCTATCAATTTATTCTATATTCAAATTGTTCTGTTCCATGATTTTTTAAATAAAAGTTGTTGTAATTATTCCAAATTAAATAATAGGAATGAAAAATTTCATTTAAATCCAGGTGAAATACCCCAATTCAAATTCAAATTCAATACATGCAGTGTGTTTATATGCTTGTTTTCTGCCTCCTGGATTATTCTGTATTTATTCATTGACTCGACTTTAAAACGTTAATAAACAAATAGAACAACTTAAGATACTGGAAATCCCTTCAAGTGCTGGATGCTAATTTGCTCTTTCTTTTTTCTTGTTTATTTATTAATTTATTTATTTTAACTATGGGTGAAATTGACCCATCTTTAAAACATTAATATTCAAATCTCTCCCCTCTTTATGTTTTGAATTTCAATGGCCTAAGGTATTTACGGTGCTATAACAACTTTCTTAAAATTCAATTTTAATTTTAAAATTAAAATTTAAGAAGGTTGTCTGAATTGCATTTTTAATGTAATTTATTTATTTATTATTGAAATAGTAACAATGTCTTTATATGTCTGAGTGATAAAATCTGAAATCTCCACCACTTCTATATAATTTAAAATTAAAATTTAAGAAAATAGTCTGGATTTCATTTTTTAATAAATTTGTTAATTTTTCTGTAAAAAATATTTTTTTTTGGCTATCTAATATCAAATCTAATTCATAAATTCTTGTTCTTTGTATCTTAAATTAGGGAGAATCCCTATATAATCGCCCATCGCAAAAGTTTTGGATTCAGTAACGGAAGGGAAATAGACCAAGTGACCAGCGTTTTTCTTTCGACTACTGTAACCCTAATTGCTTCATTGATTGCAAGGGCTTTGTTCTAAAGAATCCGTTCGAGACAATCTTCGTGAAGCATGGCCAGCGACACGCCTATTTTCCTGAAGAAATCATCATAAATATTCTTAAACGCAGTAAAATCACTAATTCGATTTTTTTTTGCTATAAAAAAGTTTAGGTGGGGTAGATATCGGTACGTCGGGATACGCCTTAAGGCTCAAAGAATGCTTACAGAAGAGATTGCTCACCAACAAGGCCCTCACATTAACCAGCGGATATCGAAACTCCTCTCTTTTGGTGAAGGCTGACGCTTTGGCCAACTGTGCCTCTCATTGGTAATAATTTGATTTCAATGTGTGTGGACATTGGAAAACTCTCATAAAAAAACCCATCTTTTATTTTTAAACCGGTTATGACTTAAACTGACGGTTTAGATTAACATAAATATTTGTAAAACAGGCAAAAAATTTATACATTTAAAAAACATCGGAACAAAGATAAAAGAGACGTGATCAAAATCAATATTGAGTAAGATGAAGATTAGAAATTAAGATATTTTTTCATTAATAATATATTTTTATACTGCATAAATTTTTTTTAAAAAAACATATTACTTGATGAAAAACCCTAAGGGCCCGTTTGGTACAGGGAAGATTTAAGGAGGAAAGGAACCTAAAGGAGGGAAAGGAATGGAAGGGAAGATTGGGAGGGAACTTTAAAAGTTAAACTGTTTGGTAGACGTGGAAAGGAACTTAAGTTGAGGGAGAATGATTTGTTTGGTATGAAGAATTGGGTGTTGGTTAAGTGGGAAAGTGAGGTGAAATTCCTAAGATGCCCCCCTCAGATTGTACGGACGTTCGAACGTAACAGTTACGTTCGAACGTGATAGGCACCCAATCGCCTGCGCGTTCGAACGAAAAATCTGACAGTATCTTGAGGTTTTTACATCAGCAATTTCACAACCCTACAGACAGAAACCAGACCACAAGAACACAGGACGCATGTAGAGGAATGGATGAAGGAATAATTTAAATGGAAAGAACAGAGGGTTGAGAAGAATTCAGAAACAGAGGAGGCCAACGATGGTGGTCTAGCCTTTCCTCTCCGTGACGGTGCTTGGTAGAAAGGAAGAAGACGATGAAGATGATGGAAGAGAGTCGAAGCTCTGTTCTCCTCGGTGCTCCGGGTTACGCTCCGACGTCGGGTCTTTCGCAACTGTGGTGGAGGCCGGTGACAATGATGAAGAAGTGAGAGTCGCCGGCGACGAAAATGGAGAAGGAAGGATCAAATATGAATCTATGGAGCTCTGGGTTTTTTTTCGTTCCTCTCTTGTTTGTCTCGTTCAACTCCAGCCTTGAAACAGCTCCACTGTTTAGCGGGGCTTTTGTCATGAAAATGCTTCTCCGGAACCAAATCAAAATCCCGCCATTTTTGAGGGATTTTATTTCCCACCCCTGTGGCAAGATCAAACCTGGCGGGAGAGCAATTTGACAGGAGAGTGGCGCGCCAAACAGTCTTCGTCCGTGGGAACATTGCCATTTTCCCTTTCCCTTGCCCCACTTCAGCGTACCAAACGGGCGCTAAATCTTCCTCCTCATCGCCGGAGCAAAAGGAGGAAGAACGGGAAAAGGAAGAGGCGGGGTTGTTTGAAGGATTGTACTCGACGTCATTGGTATTGAGTACATGATTGAGCTTATTGTTGATAGTGTGGAGCAACTTGACCAGTCTTCCGAGGCGTTTGTCTATATGATCTACCCTTGTATGGAGCTGCTAAAGAAGCAGCTTGGATGAAGATGGAGGAGGCAGTGAAGGTGGCTGTAGAGGAGGAGGAGGAAAAGGAGGACAAATAGAATCCTTACTGCATACCATATCGATTTTCTAGAGATGAGATGAAGAGGAGATGAATCCAAAGAAACTAAAGAATTAATAATTTAAATACATTAAGATCGATGAAGATTAGTTAATTACATTTATTGAAGTGACCTCAAATTTCAAATAGACGTGTAGTTGGGAAGTTTACCTTGGAAGCTGAAGAGTCTGAAGCACTTAACGCCGGTACACAAAAACGGTGGTATCTAAAAGAATATATAAACCATATGTTATAGTGTCCGGTGTAAAAGGAATTTAAATCTTCTTAATATTTAATACTATTGACATCACATTAACTTAAAAAATTGTCTAAAAAATATTATTTAGACCGCTTGTAAGCATGACCGGTATTAAGTTGTATGAATATTTACAAAAATACCAGCGGTTATACTTCTTAAACTGTCTCCACCTATAGAGGTCTAGATGTGACGGTTTTATAGGCACTTTTTCTAGTAATAAGCCTTTAAAGCATGAGTTGAACTTATCAATTTTGTCCCGTAAATGGAGGAAAATAATTGGAAAATCAATCATGATGGGACCAAATTGAAAGAGGAACACCTTGGAGAACCAAATCAGACCAGGTGGGCTTGTTTGGTACAACTTATTTGAGAGGCTTTTGGAGCTTATAGAGCTTTTTAAATGGGCTTATGGATTTTTCTTCAAATTTTTCATTTAGATGAAAATTGTTGCCAATCAAGTTTATGGGTGAAACTGAGCTTATTTGAAAAGCTCCTTTTCCTGACTTTCTCCTTATTTGAAAAGCTACTTATGGGACGTGGTTTGCTTATCACGGAGAAGAAACTCCCGTAGTGTTTCAAAAAATGGCGATTGTTCTCTCGAAAAAAAAAGCATCTCTCTTGTCGTCATCTCCGAGGAAGATGATCGGTTAACCGTAGTTCTAAGAAATGCAAAAATGGTGACCTATTCTCGCGGGAGGATAGTTGGCCGGAGCCTGGGTCGAAACAGAAGCCGCCATGGAAGGAAGGCCAATCTTTCGCGGAAAAGCTGATGGGTATTAATGGAGGAGAGCAGGAAGACAATGGAGAGTATGGCGAGAAGGCTATGTCTGATGATTCTCTATCCTTTGATGGGTCGGACAAGGAAGATGGAGAGCCTTTGTGTCGCATTACAGAGCAACCGGGTAGGAACTTTCCTGATTTTTCATTTTCTGATAAGATGAAAAAAAGGCTTTACAAGGCATGGAACAAAGCTGTTATTATCAAACTTCTTGGGAGAAGTATTGGTTATAAGTTACTTCTTTCAATTCTCCAACCACTATGGGCTAAGAAGGGGGTACTCAATATGATTAACATAGGGAATGATTTCTTTGTGGTGAAGTTTACTAACAAAGATGACTGGGTAAATGCTCTTACTGGTGGACCCTGGATGATCTTTGATCATTATTTGTGATGCGTCCATGGGAGCCAAGTTCCACCTTGGAGGGCAAAAATAGACAAGGTGGCGGTTTGGGTGAGGATGTCGAAAGTCTTTACGGAATATTATGATCGCGAAGCTTTGGCCTGGATTGGGCCCCTAATTTTCATGTAAATTAGTCAAGGAAATATATGAATATTTCATCAAGTAGTAGTAGTAGTTAATGGTATTTATTTTTCTGACAGGATATATTAATTATGGGGAATAATGTGGAATTATTCTAAAAGGTGGTTAATAACTTGGTTATAAATAATTGGAGATAAGTAATATCAAAGAAGGCAAAAATATATTTTTCCTCAATATTCTTATATTTTTCGACCAATAAAAGAAGGGGAAAATTTTGATGAAAAATTAGTAGAGTTTCAATATAAGTCTAATTTACCTTAGAAATGTGGACATTATAAAGGAGATTCGGATATGCCAAAGCACAAATAATAGAAGACGGTGAGAGAAAGAATGAAATCGCCAGATGAAAGAGAGAAAGAATGAACTGATGGATTGAAGAAATCAAAATAAATGAAGGAAAGAGGGAGTAGGATGTGATGGGTCAATTGAATGTTAATTGAAGGAAGCAAGGGTGTACGTTGTATAAGAGTATAATTATATATAAATAAAAAAGAAAATTATCATTCCTCACTCCTTAAAACCGCCGGCTGTGCTGTGAGAGGTGAATAATGGGACGACATTAATTAATGGAAGGGAGAGGTAGACACACGTGGGTTGTGGCAAATGGTAATCACACAATCCCTTCAACGTTTCCAATGTGTCTGACATGAAGAGAGCCAAAGGAAAAAAATATATATATATGTAATTACCTACCCCTCATTAAATAGCCGGCTTGGAGAGAGAGAGTGGGAAAGAGGTGACAATGGGAATTTAATGAAGAAGCAGTGTTGGTCACGTGGAGAAGGGAAAGGGGGGGAAAAAAACAAACAAATATTATTATGTTAGACAATAATCCTTCTCCTGCTCCTCAAACCGCAGGAGGAGGAATTGGAAAAAAAATTTCTCCAGACTTCCCAAACCATCGGCTGAGTGAAGGTGTGTTCAGGAAAAAAAAAAAAATATTTCCCTAGATTTCTCTAGAATAAGGAACAGAGATCTAACACCGACTTTGGAGATTTATTTAAAGGGACCTGTCCTCCCATTTTTGCTGCTGGTAACGTCTGTAGAAGAAAGGAAGAAGGGGACTGTTGAAGACGAAGACGTTAGCAAGAAGACACAACAAAAGTGGGAGCAAACACTCAAGAAGAAGGTAGGGTCTCTGTATACTCTTTCCACCTTCTTCAACTCGTTTTTTTTAAGTTAAAATTTTGAAGGAAAACTCCTTCCTTGATCTGTGAAGGTGAAGGCTGAGAAAGGGGAAGAAGAAACATTGAAGATCAAAGTTTCAAGTTGGTGGAATATAAAGACCAAGTAAGTAACAGTTCTAGCTCCTTTATAAATTCATAGTTGCTAATTCTGAAAAGGTGGTAACTTGCGTTTTGTTCTGCAATATGGGTCCGATTAATAGACAAATTGGGTGAGTAAATGATTAAACTTAAGGTTAAGGTTTAGGAAGAAATATTAGTATGAGATAAGAAGAGTTGGTGGTTAAAAATGGAAGATTGATTGCTTAATCTAGAGGGAGAATTTCGTCCAGCCTCCTAAACACCATAATCTGATTCGTTTTGGAAGTTGTAATGTCTCTAAAGTGTTTAAAATGATTATTTGTATAGGGGTATTCATGGATTATTTTTCTGAATCAAGACCGAAAGTTCAAAAACATTGAAAGATGTTTGTTGAAGATTTTGTGGGAGTCAGTCAGGTCTCTTATGCGTTTTGACTTATCAAATGGACTTGGAAAATTTTGTAATTTTACAGATAGCAAGTAGACATACCAAGGATTAATTTGATAGGTAACATGAAAATTTCTTAGTTTTGTGCTAAGAGAAACAAATTTTTGGAAACAGCCTTGAATCTGAAACTTTTGTTTGACCTGAGGTGGTGTTCTGGTTTGTGGCTAGAGTTTCGGTTGTATCTGGTTCCAATTAATAATTTTCGTTCAAAATAGATATACTAAGGATTATTTGGCCTTTTGAACCACCTCAATCGGATTTTTCTAAATTAAGTTATGAATTTTGAAGATCAAACACTATTTCTGGAATTTTTAAGAACAAGTCCGAAATTGGAAGGGAATTGACCAACAATGGATTTATTTTTTTTTTTGAGAAAAAGAAATTGGGATTTATGAATGGTTGAAGAAGGATTATTTTTAGCTATCAAATAAATATTTTTCAGAAGAGTCACTTATATATATACTTTGGTTATTTTAGGGTTACTTTGATTTTCCGTGCACCAGGGGAAATTTTACTAATATTTGTGGTCAACTACCAGGTAGTAACCTTAATCCTCATATGCTTTTGTGTTGCCTTGTATGTTTGTTTTTCCATGATTGTGGACCCGTGTCTCCTGAAAAGGGACATGCGTTTGTATGCATTCAGTGTGGTGCAGGTTGAGCCCGACTACTGTGTTTTCTGGCGCTATGGATCCGGGCTTGCTTTGTTGAGCGATCTGCGTTTGTTTCTAGGACATGTAGTCCTTCCATGATTAACACTTGTGCATATGGTATGTTGTATTTGTGTTACTGCGCGTTTGTTCTTGAATGCTATTATTTGGTGTTTTTCCTAATTATGGTTGCATACATACATTGTTTATGCATTACATATGAGATTAACGGTTACTCGGGATTCATTTGTGAATCCCATTTTTGTAAAGCTTCGGGAAGTACTATGAGGACTATATCGGTGAGAGGGGTAAGCTGCGGCGGGAGTAGTTGGAGTTGGAGCGTTGGAAGATCATTTTGTTATTTTATTTTGTGTTTGGATAACTGTATGTTTTTGGCCTTGTGGGCACAGAGTGGATGACTGTATATTTAACCCCTTCGGGGATTATATTTTGTTACTCACTTTTAATTATGCCAGTATTGTGCGAAATCCAACCGGGATATACTTTGCCGCGTTAACCTCTGATACATGCTAATATGTAGTAATTGGGTAATATGCGGTAATTATAAAAAGGATTCCCTCTATCCGCCACCCGAAAGGGCGAGGCCGGTAGGGTGTTACAATTGGTGTTTCCCAGGTGCAGAGTAAGGGGTCTCGGTTTGAAGTGCTCACTGGAGAAGGTGGCATGGCGGGAGACAGTGCGAGGGTTGAATTGGAGAAGATGACGGCGGTGGTTGTTGAGCCTGTTGCTTCGAAGGGAGTGGAAGCTCCAGGATCTATGAATGGTGTACGAAAAAGTACGGGTAAGAAGGGAGCATTAAATAAGAAGAACAGAAGGAGCAAGGTTATTCATAAAGAGGCTAGTACGGGTGAGTTGGGGTACCAAGTGGTGAGAAATGAGAAGAGATCACGTGATTATTTGAAAAAGAGTCTTGGGGACCGAGATTATTTTGAGGAAAGAGACGGGGAAAAGGACGTTGGAGAGGGAATAAAGATATGATAAGCGAAGAGAACAATCTTTGTGGAGATGGATTAGAGGAATTGACGGTGGATGTGTTTTGGGATCGGAGATGGTGGAGGATGATGACTTTAAATCCTTGGATAATGACCCAGGAGATTGAAACGTCCTCTCAATTTTACTTAACATAATGACTAATTAAGGGTTGATTGACTACTAAGTAATGCTTCATCAATTACTAAAATATACAAAATAAACCAGAGTATGCAGAATGAGCCCTAATGTGGCAATATACAATCATCCAACATAAACCAAAAGACGAAGCACTACTTTTAGCGAAGTAGTCTAAGCTTAGAGATCTTCCCAAATGGACCCGCACGGGAACTATCACTGAAAAATGTGGGTAACCATCAATCCAACTCATTACGAATACTAATATGTGCTAGTGAGGTGCCAAGTGGAACAATTTATATAACAAAGTATTAAAAATATAATTCACCAATATACTCGACACCAATTTTCATGTCAAAAATTCTATATCAGAAATATGTATCATAGTTTTCATTAACACAATTCCCAATATGCCTCCCACCAATCCAGCCGAACCGCCTTATTTCCTCCGACTAGACCCATGGGCTAAGTTACATCCATGTTACTGGTTACTCAAAAGCTCACTGGTCATGTGATGAGATTCGGCCAAAATCTTCAGAGCACATGTCCCAGACCATGGGTCTTTTCCCTCATTGAACTAGTGGGGTGTCGTAAGCCCTCATTGAACTAGTGGGCTAGTCCCTCATTGAACAGGTGGGACAATATAAAGCCAACCATCGTGCACCAATGGAGGCCTCACCACGTGGTGGAATAAACTACTCCATCTTTCCCAATTCACCCCTTTCCATAATTATCACAATATATAACTCAAGGAGTTTTCCAAGATTCATAAATAAATATATGTATATATTTCACAATTCAAATCACAAGGTTCCACAAGGCAATTTCTAATAAGATATTAATAATCATTTCACAAAATACTCACAAACAACATACTAATATACATAATAAGTGGAAAGTGGTTACCTCTCGCCAAAGCTAACTAGTATCACACAACTCCTAATCCAAGAGCTCAAACACACGCCAAAAATCAATCTACCACAAAACCAATTTACTAACCATTAATAAATCTTCTAAAATTCTACATAAAATTATAACTTATAATTTCATAAAATAAAATAAAAATATACAAATTATAATAATAAATTTGAAATGTTTAAAGTGAGCAAATTATGACGAGACTGAAAAATCAATGAACCATTTTAACTATTAATTCTCTTGCTATTTATTACTAATTAATAATACCCCTTTTCCATTTATTATTAATTAATAATTTCCTTTATTATTTATTCACTTTTTAATAAAAATAGAAATAGAAATTATTTATTTATTTATTTTATTTTCATTATAATTGTTATGATTTCACTATTTACTATTATATATATATTATTTTGTAACTAATATTATAAATGAATTAGTATAGAAATTAGTTAGATTAGATCCTATTATATAGGAGTTTAATTATAAATACTAACCACATAAAAATATATTTTATTATGATACAGGTATATATATAACACATAGTTTTCTTCTTTCTTTATATATATATAATCACATAATCTCAACTAACAACAAAGATCATCTTTCCTTTCCTTTCTTTTTATTTATATATATATAGTACTAATATATATAATACTCATAAATATCTATATAGTGCATCGCCTTTTTCACGTTTTATGCAGCAGCAGTCTCTTGTTTCTTTTTGTTCTTATATGCACGATTTCCTCTCCATAAACATGGCAGCAATTTCCAATGGCCATGTATCTACCTTTTAATACACTAATACCTCCGTGTATATCAGGCAAGCAAAGTGGAAGCATACATATGTATTTAAACGGTTAAACCTATATATATCTAAACCAAAGTGCAGCAACGTGATCCCATTTATATTTTTATGAATTCAGTTTCCTCTTCTCTTCTCTCTCTCTCTCTATATATATATACCTGATAGCAAAAGCTTTCTTTTCTCATTCTTATGCAGCAACTACATATATGACAGCTAAAAAAAAAAATACTTCTTAGTATATATATATCAGTAAAACAGCCTCATAACTCTCAATCTTTTTATATATAAATAGCTTATAAACCATGACAGCAGAATCTCCTTATGAGCTCGACAATATTATGCAAAGGTCTAGCGTTTTATATCAGATCTCAAGGCTTCAACTCAGAAACGCTCACTGTGAAACGGAAAGAAGAAGGGACCGATAACTTACTTTCCTTCGGTGTGCGTCGCTGTGATTCTGCGAGACGGTATGCTCTGCTTTCGACACCAATATGCAGAGGAGGATGATTTACGTTGGACTCTATCACTCCCTCGGTCCCGCCTCTGTTCTCTGATTCCTTGAACAGAGTATCCACAACTCACTCCCTTTCCTTCCTCGTCTTCCTCTATCACTCCCTCTTTCTCTCTTGAACTCACTCTTTCTGCCTCACACTCGGTTAGTGTTCTCCCTGCGTGATTCTGTCTCCTTTCTCTACACTTTGGGGTGCCGATGATTATATAGAGAGTTGGAGGTCTACCGAGGAGGAAAAGCAACGGTCAAAAAGAATACCTAGGGTGTGCTGCTCGAAATCGCAGGTGTGGTCTCCTGCTGGTCAATGCGTATGGAACAGCCGTTGTGGTTTAACGTGTTCGGTTCTTTTCTTTTTCTTTCCTATTCTAGCGTTGCAGCCGGCCACCAAGACGAAAGGGCGCTGATGGAGTTTTGTTTTGTTTTTCTTTTTCCTTGTTGAATAATGAATAAATGAGAAGGAGTATTATATTGGGCCTATTTTGCTGTCCAACACAACACGTACATGGTAGGAAGAAGGATAAGGAAAGAAATGAATGAGTATTACATAAAATCATGTGACTTTCACATGCTGCGTGGGAATAATGGGAATAATTCAACACATACTAAACTAATTCCATATTCTCCTTTTCTTCCTAATATTGAGCCATAATTTATTCATTGTAAATATTCGTTGAATTTATTCTTTCCTCAATTAATTTATTTTGGTCATAAAATATTATCTCCACAATATTCAGGCCAAAATTTTTAACTATCTGCCCTTAATTTATGGGAAAACATGCCTTAAACTTCAATAATTACTTCTTAAAATAATTAAGGCTCAATTTTCCATAATCAATCCCATATCATATTTTAATTCCTACAATCCAAATTTTGGGATGTTACAGAGATCCTATAATTGCGAGTGGGCCTTCGGAAAATTTTGGGTTGGGCCCAATATGGAGGAAGACAGTTTGGAGACGGTAGGGGAGACTCCATGTGAGGAGATTGAGGGAATGTTGGGCCTAATGCAAATGGTCCGTGAATTGGCCCCGAGTTTTCTTTTGTCATTTCGGCTTTCTTATTTAATGGTTAATATCTGTTATTGGAATGTGAGAGGGGCGTGTGGGAGAAATTTCCTGCTGAACCTTCGTACTTTGTATAAAAAATATCTCCCTTCTCTGATGATCCTCTCCGAAACGAAGTGTGATGAAGAGGGAAGGATGAAGCGTGTCCTGGATTTGGGTTTTGATGAGTGTGTTGTGGTTCCCAGCTTTGGAATAAGATGGAGCGGCTTGCGGTTTCGATTCACTCTCCCTGGGTAGCTATTGGGGATTTTAATGATATTGGCGCGCTGACGGAGAGGTTTGGTGGATCTGGGCGGAGTGATTCCAGAATTATGATTTTTAATGATCGGATTCAGAGCTGTGGTTTATCGGATATGGGCTTTTCCGGTCCTCGCTTTACCTGGAAGGGGCCTAAAGTGGGTGGAAGGTGTCGCCTATATGAAAGATTAGATCGGGCTTTAGCAAATGAGCTTTTTCTGGGAAATTTCGCTGACTGGTTTCTGAAGGTATTACCTCGCTCTCACTTTTCGGATCATAATCCTGTGTGCTTGGGGAGTGGTGCTAATCTTTGGTTCTAGTGGAGTTGATCGTCCATTTCGATTCGAAGCTATGTGGATTTGTCATGAGGCTTTCTCTGAATTACTCTTGGAGAAATGGGTGGATGATGAAGGTATTGATAATGCTCTTGATTCTTTCAAAGTTCATCTAGGGGTGTGGAATAGGGATGTGTTTGGGATGTTGGAGAAGCAAAAATTCAATCTTTTGGCAAGGTTGGAAGGCATTCAGAAGTCACCTGCTTACCCACACTCTGACTTTCTATGTAATTTGGAGCTTGAATTGCAGTTGAGAATGGAGAGAATTTTGAAGCTTGAGGAAGTAAAATGGTTCCAAAAGGCTCGTACGGAGTGGATTGCTCATGGGGATAGGAATACAAAGTATTACCACCTTAAAACAGCGATGAGAAGACGCAGAAAGAATTATTATGCTAAAGAACGTGTCGGAGCTTGGGTGGATAATCCGAAGATCTTAAAGATATGGTTGTTTCATACTTTAAGTCGCTCTATGATGCGGATCCAGGTGCTTCTGGTGTTCTTCATACTAGATCTAATTTCCCTGTGGTGGATTCGGAGGTCCTATATGGGATGGGAAGGTGTCCGGGGGATGAGGAAATCAGGGTTGCTATGTTCTCTATGGGATGTTATAAGGCGCCTGGGTATGATGGGTATCCTCCTATATTTTATAAATCTAATTGGCAAGTTGTTGGGCCGGCAGTATGTAGCTTTGTGAGGAATGCTTTCCAAGGTAACTTGTCCCTTGCTGATTCTAATAAAACTCTTATTGCTTTGATTCCGAAGAAGGATAGGGTTGAATTAGTTTCACATTTTAGGCCTATATCCTTGTGTATGGTCCACTATAAATGCATTACTAAATTGATAGCTTTGCGGATGAGGGTGATGAATGATTTAATTTCTCCTTTTCAGTCTAGTTTTATTAAGGGGAGGCAGATTCAGGATAATATTATTATTGGCCAAGAAATCCTGCATTCTATGAATAAAAATAGGAGTAGAAAAGGTCTTGTAGCTATGAAGATTGATTTAGAAAAAGCTTATGATAGAATTAGTTGGGCTTTCTTAAAGCAGGTTCTGTTGGATGTGGGGTTTGAGTAGAATTTTGTTTCCCTTATTCTTGACTGCGTTTCCTCGGTGTCCTATAATGTGTTATGGAATGGGGAAAAAACAGAATTTTTTCAACCTTCTAGGGGATTGAGACAAGGGGACCCCATTTCTCCATTGTTATTTGTTCTTTGTATGGATAGGCTATCCCACTTGATTTGTGACTTGGTTGAAGATGGGGTTTGGAAGCCAATTTATATTACTAGAGCAGGTCCTCATATTTCTCATTTAATGTTTTTTGATGACTTGCTTCTATTTGGAGTGGCTACTATTGCTCAAACTGAATGTATGCTAAAGTGTCTCCAAGACTTTATGGTGGCTTCAGGGGGAAAATAAATCTTTTGAAATCATCTCTATTTTTCTCGCCGAAAGTTCCTCTGGGCACTAAAAATAGAATTAAAGGATTGACTCAGATGAAGATTTCTTGTGAGATAGGGAATTATCTTGGGTTTCCTTTGTCCCGGAATAGAAATAGAAAGGAGGACTTCCAGTATGTTATTGATAGAGTAAGATCGAAGTTGGGAGTTTGGAAAGCTAAATGCCTTTCTATGGCGGGGCGTGTTACACTTGCTAAGTCTGTAATTAGTGCTATACCCATGTATCCAATGCAAGTTACTAGGCTTCCTAGGAGTATTTGTTTGGAAGTGGAGAGATTGCAAAGGAACTTTATTTGGGGCCATGATGAGGGTTCTAGGAAGTTTCATTATGTGGGGTGGGATCAAATTTGTAGGCCGAAAGATTTTGGTGGTTTGGGATTTAGAAAGCTATCTTCTATGAACCAAGCGTGTGGTGCTAAGTTGGCATGGAAGATGGTTATTGGTGAAAAGGGTTTGTGGGTGATATTATCTGTAATAAGTATATGCTTAGAGAAGCTGATTCTTTGTTTAATGTCCGACAGGGAGATTCTAAGTTATGGAGATTTATCTGCTCTCAAAGGGATTTGGTGGAGAAGGGCGCTAAGTGGCGGGTAAGAAATGGGTCGTCTATTAAATTTTTCCATGATTGTTGGCTAAGGGTGGGTATCCTCCTTAAGGACTTTTGTTTGAGGCCCCGACCGAGGTGGAAGAGGCTTCGGTTGTGGGTGATTGGGCTATGGATGGGTTACGGGATCTTAATAGTCTCTCTGCCGTGTTGAATCCCACCTGGTATCTCTTGTCTGCGGTGCTCTTCCTCCTAGATTTGATTCGGGTCGGGATTTTTAATTTGGGGAGGGACTAGTGATGGTAATTTTTCAATTAAGAGTGCTTATTTCTTCTTTGGAGGAAAATCCCCCATTTGCACAATAATTTCTTCAAACTTGTTTGGAATTGGAAAGGGCCGGAAAAATTAAATTGTTTTTATGGAAGACTTGTTTAGATAAACTTCCTACAAATTTATCTAGAAGTAAGTGGTCTCAAACTTCAGCTCTTTGTGGGTATTGTAATGTGGGTGTGGAAGACACTCTTCATATTTTGAGAGATTGTCCTTATTCAAGGTCTATGTGGTTGGGGTTAATTGAGAGCAGATTTGTGCATTCCTTTTTCTCTGTTAGTTTGTCTCAGTGGCTAACTATGAATCTGAAAGGCTCGTTGGGGAAACAGTGGGATACCCAGTGGAATTTATTCTTTGGGGTGGCGGTTTGGAAACTTTGGGAATGGAGGAATGAGTATATTTTCAAGGATAATTTTTCTAAACCGAGAAGCCCAGGGCTGGTGCTTTTACGGATGTTGCCTCATTTTGTTGAGGATGTTTTGCCGATTAAGGCAGTGGCTGATGGAAATGGGAGGGAAGGTAGAGGGTGGAAAAAACCTCCGGTGGGGTGGGTTAAAGTGAACGTTGATGGTGCGGTGGCGTTGAGATCTTCCAAAGCTGGGTGTGGGGGATTAGTTCGGGATTGGAATGGAAAGTGGCTGATGGGTTATTGTAAAGAGCTTGGGATTAGTCAGGTGGATACTGCTGAAGAATGGGCTTTGTTGGAAGGGCTTCAATTAGCTTGGGACATGGGTGTAAGGAAGTTGATTGTGGAGTCTGATGATCAAATGGGTTTAAACCGTATTCTAGACAGGAGCTATATCTCTGGAAGTTTGCAGTTTTTGAAAATTAGAGATTTGCTCTCTAGGAGCTGGCAGGTGGATTTGAAGCATGTCCAGCGTGATATCAATAGGGTAGCGGATGCCCTGGCTAAGATGGGTATCTCTAGATCTACTCTATTAGATGTGTGTCATTTGTATTTGAGATCTTGGATTAACCAAGAGTGTTTGGGATTTAATTCCCCTCCTTTGTAATTCTTGTTTTATTTTAGGCTTTTAGCCTTCTTTGCTATCAAAAAAAAAAAAAAAAGCTACTTATGGTGGCTTATCTGTCGGTCTTCTCCAAATGGTGCAAATATTTATATTTGTTACCAACTGGACTGGCCTGAGCGAGCTTCAGCAAATCTTCTTCTTATTTAATTCAACTACCTGCTTGAGCTTGAAGCAAAGCATTTAAGAGAAACTAATTTAATGTCTCAACGACCTACCTCAGCGAACAACCTTGAAGCAGAGCATTTAAGCGAACAACCTCAGCTCAAACTTGAAGCAGAGCATTATTTAAGCGAATAACCTCAGCTCATTTATTCTCCACTCGAAGTCCGATCTGTCTCATATTTCACAATCCTTCGCCGTGTCTCATATTTCTCCTGCGCGCTCTCTCTCTCTCACCGGCAGTTTAGTGTGGTGGATCTGGTGTGAATAACTGAGGTCGAGCTTTGGGAGTATGGATCTGGGCTTCGATTTTTTTGCTCGTTGGTCTGGTATGTTTATTTTGCGTTTTTGCTCTTTCAGAAAAACTGAGCTTCGGGAGTGTGGATCTATGCAAATGTTTATTTTTCTACTCGTTTTCTCTGCTCGTCATATTTGACAGTGATATCATATTTCTGTTATGATTTTGTTTATTTTGTGGTGGATCTGGTATGATTCTGTTTATTTATGCTCGGGTATAATTCAGAATGACCGAGCTTGGGGAGTGTGGATCTGTGTAAATGTTTATTTCTGCTCGGGTATGAAGTGGCCTTAATCTAGTGGTCATTTTCATGTGTATGCATTTGATTTGAACTTTGCACAATAATAATCAGTTGTCTAGCACTATCTTGCTCTGAGTTTTGCTTTCTATTTCAATCCCAAACAACTTTTTCACCCATCCCTTTCTTGTTCCTCATTTCTGGACGTTACAAGTTGTGTGTTTTGGACTGATTTCCCTAACTTTGTTCCTCGTTTCTCATACTCATAAAAATAGACTCTTGGTTTCATAAGTAATTTTTCATATATAGCATCAGCGGCAAATAGTTTTTCATATATAGGTATTTCAATACTGTGCCCATGTGAAAGTAGAACAACTTAGTACAGATATGTCTTATTTTCCTGATGTGGTCCAGCTTCTCTGTTTGTTCTTTTATTTTATGCTTGTGCACACATAATAGTAGTTTTTTTGATTTTATGCACTTGTTAGCTATATAATTATGGACAAAGCAGTATGAGATGATTTCTCAACTGAGGTCCTTGTCAACACTTGTGTTGACCAAATTTACAAAAATGAGCGCAATGGTCTAGTATTTTCAAAGGTGGGTTGGACGAACATTGTGACAACTTTTGTTCATAAAACTGGGAAAGGATATGGTTATAAAAATTGAAGAATATGTTAGAAATCTTAAAGAAAGAGTTGAGGACATGGGATACATTACTCAAAGAGACTGGTGCGGGCTGGGACCCAATAACAAATGTTGTTTCTACTTCTAATGAGTGGTGGCAGGAGAAAATAAAGGTATAAAACCTATGGTTATGTTATTACTGTGTTAGGCTTCACACAGAGGCGAGACCACTTCCCACTGTCATCTCTAGACTCACACTTTCACAACATATGAAGGGCCTGTTTTTTAATCCACACCTGTTCTATATGAAAAAATTGAGGTAAAAGTCAGATAAATCTAGTTATATGCATTAGGAACAGTAATCAAAATGCCATTTTTTAGATGGAACAGAATAGGACGTTGTCATATGAGCACTTATATATCAAGTTTGAGCTATTTTGTGGTTGTAATACTAATTTGCATGAAGAATTAAATTCACATTATGCCCAGTGCATCAGTTTTTCTAGTCCTATAGAATTGCTGAAACAGAACAGAACTTAACAAATAAATCTGAAAGCTTTAAATACAACTTGGTCAAACAAATAACTGCTGGAGTTTTTCTTGGAAACACTCATTTTGTTGGAAATAAGTAACTGCTAGATTCACATTATGCCCAGCGCATCAGTTTTTCTTGGAAACACTCATTTTGTGGCCAATAGAATTGCTGGAGGCTGACTAGACAGGCTATATCCTGTTCATATTTTGGGACGCATTTATTCATAAATTTAAAGCTTATAGTAAAGGAAGAAGGGAGTGGAATATAGTAAAGTAGAAATAAATCATGGATTAGAGTTAAAAAAAAATATTGTAATTAAACTTTTTAATCTTTTCATAATTTTTTATTTAAAAAACATGATACCTTTGAAGAATCCTAATTCTCTTCCTACCATTTATACTATTTCTCCCTCTGGTTCTTGATATAGGGCATATTTGAGAAGTTGATATTGGTCCTAAAAATAAGATATTTTTCAATATTTTCCTTCTTTACCCCTATTAATGCTCCCTCAATAATAATCAAGATGTAAATTAAGGATGATGAGTAGGGTATTTTAGGAAATACATGTCATATTAACTAACTTAATAAATGTTAGATAAATATGTCTTATATTAAGAATTAAGGGAGTAATAATAAATGTTATAACTTAAAAGAATTGAAATTATGCCATACGTAGTTTCTAACACAGTGATTTTGATGTCATTACAAGTCAGTAAATCCTTCCTCTAGTTTAAAAAGATGGAGAAAGAAAATGTTTCGTTGATGATTGCACTAACAAAAATAGAAACTAACAAAATGATTAATTCACACAGTTCATTGTATCAAACACGACTAAATTAGTGTATCTGTGTTTTCAGGAAATCGACATTCTCAGCCAACTGGACGATCATTCAAACATTGTAAAGTATTATGACCATAAAGAGGTATGTATTCTTCTAATTTAAGCTGTGGAGGAACATATACACACTATTAATTAATCACTTGGTTCATGAATAATTAGGATGTAAGAGGCTACATTTGTCTATTCATGGAATACATCCGACCTGGTTCATTGGATAAATATATCTCAGAACAAGGTAAATTACATGGACCTTTAATGCAAAATTTCACTGCACAAATTCGCTTAGGGCATGTCATTGTACTCTGATTTTTCTTTTCAATGACTTCTCTTGTTGAACAAAAAAAGAAAGAACAAGCAAGAAGAACAATAGTCCAATTCTGGAATAAACTAGGCTTTTAACTCCTTTTCTTGCATTTTTTCGTTTTTGTTGTTTAAACATTTTTCATTTTTCTTCATCATCCATTATTCGTTCAAGTCTTATTTTCTAAAGAGAAAAACATAGGCTTTTCCCTCTGAATTCAAATATATAAACATGTCAATTCACTTTTGATGCATATTGTTTACTTATAGCGGGTTTAGGTCATGTGGACAGAAAGATCAACACAATATTTGTCGCTTTTCTATAATTAATTGACAACTTGTGTCACATCTATTTATTTGTCAAGCTCACCATCAAGTCTATTGATATTCTCTTTCACTTCCTCAAGCTTGAGTTCAAGAACTTTCTTTTCCTTTTCAACAATATCAATGGTCTCACAACAACTAATTGATGGATCTAACCTTCAGGAATATGGTCATGAAGATGCATATTCTTTTACTGCAACAAAGGTCGTAGTAGTTGGCCTTGAGATACAGATGGTTTTGGCTCAGATACCAAGCCATCAGCCATAATGCTGGAGTTCTCAATACCTGTGACTTCTTGGAAAGTGATCATAGATTCTGATAATCTATTCCCATTCAAAACTTTCAAAGCCCAAATTTTCAGGTCCATTATATATTCTGAATATATTTACATATGCGCATCTCATCTAATATATTCTAGAGAAGGAAACTTATACTTCTTCCTTTAACATACTCACACTATTTACAACAAGTATTTCCAAAAGAGATCCTTGTGCCAAGTTTGAGGAAACTTCATATTGAGTTCTGTGACAAACTATTATGCCAAATTGCCTGCTTCTTTAAGAAAGCTTCCTAAAAGTATTATATCATGTGTTAATATCAAATTATTGTAAATATTTGATTGACGACAAAATGAAGAATTTCGGTAAACAATTTTTGTGGCTCAAAGCATTAATTCATTACTTCAACTACTCTTATTACATATGTTACACTCAAACGTAAATGCTTTAACACGTATACGTAGTCCATTATACTTCTATTGTTCATTACTTCAAAGCTTATGCAGAGACACAGATTCCATTTCACATGCTTAAAATGCAACATCAGCCAGAAAGTCCTTTGTTGTTACTTTTTTCAATCAGGTGATTGAAAATCTTGTTTTCCTAATAGATAGAGTTCCATGAATTCTTTTGTAATAGAAACAAGCATTTACTCTAATGTTGTGTTGCGCGAGATAAATATAATTCAATGACGGTGAAAGGTGGAAAATACCTTTGTTACCCCCTTCCTAAAGTGAAAATCTTATAATAAAAAATATAATCAAATATTTTTATAAATTACATCACCCAAAATTGAGAAATGTATTGCTGAAAATTGTCATTGGATTTCTCTTTCTACACGTTTGGGAAATAAGGAGGAATCAATATTTCTAGAAATCCCCCAATTTTACCATGACAAAGATACAGAAGTAATATAAAGCCACAAAGTCTTGTTACACTATAGAATAAAAAACATGTTCACATCCTCAAAAAGAGGAGAAATAGTCACCAAGCAATTCCTCAAAGAGTCAAAGGTCAAATTCAAGTTATCCTTCTCTCCTTGTAAGTCATAAACACAGAATTGGGAATTTATTCATATTGAAATATGTATATATATAGACGGAAACCCCATAACTTGACCATGAAAAACATGGATAAAGATTTAATTGTCTGCTCATGAAAAATGGGATTTAACACATCAAAAATAATTTATTAAATACTACCTCCTCCGGTTCTAATTATAACACCTAGTTGATTTTTTTAGAAATTAAAAAAACTAAATAAGTTATTTAATTATATCATATGTTATATATTCTTAGATTATATATTAATTTATTAGTCAAATTAATTAGTTTGAAGAAAAAATAAAAATAAAAATACTCTAAAATGATTTAATTAGCTTCCTTAATTTCTCCAAAAAAGCCTACTAGATCTTATAATTAGGAGCGAGAGAGGAAGTAGTAAATTGATTGATATTAAATTAGATGACACATAACAATTTCTACTTGTAAATAATTTTGGTTCGTACTCAACTACATCCGAAAATGATTTGTTTGCCACGACAAGTTCAACAACCTATAGAGAATAATTAACATAATTACAAAAGATATTATAGTTGACTTAAATTGGAGAGATCAAAGGTCCAAAAACAAAAGCAAAGAATCATCAGCCAGAGCAAAACTATAGTACTGTTGCATATATATAGTACTGATTACACACGCAATATTTTGCTCTATTCAATTCTTAAGGTTTTTTTTTTTTTGGCTAAATAACGCTTGACCCATTTGACCTTCAATTCAACATGATCGTGCCAATGTATAACCCACAAATTTTGTTTACATTTGTTGATTTGTCATCCCAATCTCAACAAAGGCCATGCTTTGTGAGGGAGCCAATCGCATGTGATACATTGGTTTGGCTAATACATCTGGATCCCTGTTTCGTAAGTTGCCAGTCCCCTCGTCTTCCATTGGGCTGGCAACTTTAGGATCAAGCATCCCAGCATGATCTGTCTTCTTTAACTTATATTCCTCTAGCCAATGAGAGTTGGCGTAGATGGTAAGGAATCAGGGCCTGGCCATTGGGTTGTGGGTTCGATCCTCTGCCGTGTTGGGACTCCTTTGGTAGGCGATCTCGTAAGTCACTCGGTAAGTCTTTCATAGAACCGGGCCGTGCCCTGACCTTGTCTTCCATTGGGCTGGCCCCTTTGTCCCCATTCTCCTCGTCCTGAAGTCCATCCGTTTTCCATTGGACCTCCCAGAATCATGTGGAAAGGAAGTAGTAATCAGATGGCTAGCGTTAGGATCAAGCATCCCAGCACGATCCGTCTTCTTTAACTTATATTCCTCTGTCACGATGCGCAGCTCCGAATCAGCAGCATCCTCCATTGTGAGCATCAATATTTCACCACTATTCTCCTTTTTCTGACACTTCCCTTGTTCTTTCTTTTTCCACTCTCCTGCTCTTCTGTTGTACGACCTCCCCTTTGCTTGCACCTCCACCTCCACCTCGTTCCTGATATCCTGTCTCACTCTACTATCTCCCTTTTTGGCCTTCCCTTTTTCTGTCCAAAATCCCCCACCACCATTTCTTGCCTAATCCCAGTTTGGCCATAATTAGAAATAGGCTAAAGTGTATTTTTAATCTTTTGAGTTTTACCTAGTATATTTTTGGTCTTTTAACTCCATAAAATATACTTTTGGTCTTAAAATTCTAATACCGTTAATGTTACTAACAGAGAAAAAGGTGGCCTTGAACTCAAGTGATAACTAATAATATTTAATTACACAAATTTTGTATATTCTTCAATTTATTTATACTTTAAATTTAAGCCTAATAACATTTAATTACACAATCATCACTTAAATTTACATCGTTATCACTTGATTTTGCATTTTCTCTTAGCAAAATTAACGGTGTTAGTATTATAGGACTAAAAGTATATTAATGGACTAACAATATATCTCTTGCTCAAATCTTAGAAATATCACTAACCCCTGCCACATAAGCTAAAATATAGAATCTTGACCCTATCCTCTGCTGCCGTGGCGATTCTGCTTGTTCGTCGATCTCTTGTTTTCCTTTACGGGTGTGGTTTTTGCACTATCTCTGCCATTGGTCCATCGTGCTTTGTTTTTGTTCCATCTCTCCCTCAGTCTTATTTCCTTCACTATCTTCCCCTTTGCCTTCGAAACCTCATTCTCCCCCTAAGAGCATAATTCCTTCCGGTGACCATAGTTCCCACCAGGGGCAGATCAGAAAATTATAGAAGGGGCACAATTGGTGGGGGGTTCGGGGGCAGCACTCGAATTTTATTCAAGGAAATTTTAAATGCATTAATAAACAAAAAATATAAACAAGAAAAAAAAATATATCAAAAAGATGGAAGATAGATTTGATATTAGGTATAAAGATATAAAAGGTCTGTTGTTAAGATTTCGATAATAATAAATACAATTTAAAGTATGAAAAAATTTATTAAAAATACAATTCAATAAACATTCTTAAATTTTAATTTTGAATAAAGAGATTGTTTAGATGTTAAATTTTGCAAATATTATTATTTGATATTTATTCTAATTTAATTTTTACATTTTTAATCCAGGGAACAGTAAAACCAATTATTTTTCCTGCTATAGTTTTTTTATTGAACCTAATGTTATTCTGCTCTACCGCACATCAAACAAGTAAATTACATTGGCTCTAAACTAGGGTTTTATGATTGAAACCACAAAATAATCTTCTTATTTGACTAAGCTTTCTATGGCGCGCAAAAATTGCCACATGCATGAATGAATAACATATTATTAACAAATTAATGGCTAGGTAAAATACTTCAAGCTTTCGGGTTCACATTAGGTGCTTGTCCTAATGTGCTTCTTATTAGAGGGACAAGCACATAAGAAGCACATAAGGGAGAAGCACCTTATGTGCTTCCCAAGCGTTCAAGCGCGCAGTATGGATTGTTTTAGAGTTTAGATTTAGATAGATAGAAGATAGCTAGATTAGACTTGATATTAGATAAGAAGATAAATAAATTTATTTAAAAATGTAATTCAAACAATTTTCTTAAATTTTAATTCTAAACAGAAATGGTTAAGATTTCAGATTTTAACCCATTTTAAAAATTTAAGAATGTCGTTATAGTACAGTCTTGGAATCGCGGAGTTTGAAACGAGAGAGATATTTGAATATTTTAGAGTTTAGAGTTAGAATTAGATAGATAGATTTGATATTAGGTATAAAGATATAAAAGTGCCGTTAAGATTTCGATAGTAATAAATAAAATTTCATGTATCAAAATAAATAAAAAAGTACTACGGTAGAACACTTTTATAATGCAATTTACACTACAAAAGTGTTCCTATAATTAGGATTTGGAAGTAGTATTAACAAAATGAAATTCAATGAACATTCAATAAACATTATAGCTGAACTCTTTATTTTTAAACTGCCCATTTCATCAGATTCTTGGCTGATCTTAACCTTACTGCTTTGTATTAAACCTGGATCAACACCTTTACTGATAACATCATAACAATAGTGTAAACTAAACAAGGGAAGAGTACAATACTTTAACATTTAAAACTGTTTATTAAATAATGGCCCGTATCAGTATTCAATTCTCTTCTGCTTTATCAGAAAAATAAATTACGCCTTGGTCTATTAATAATCCTTCGGAAGAACTAGTTTATCATAAATATAATTTCGCATATCTTAAATGAGTTTCATTGTGTACCTCACATATTATATTTTAGCTTGATTTGATCCAACCCAATCTTGGTGTTTTCAAACAAATCGTACTATTCTGCATGAAAAGCCACGTATTTTAATAAAAGCATAATAGGTATTTGCTGTGTTTTGTGTCCCTCTCTCTTTCTTTTCTTTTTTTCCCGGCTGCAGAATATGAAGATGGATATGGAAGGAGTAGAGTAAACAAAAAAATCGAAGAAACGTATTTTAATTGAAAACAACTAGAGACACAGGAGAGAAGCATTAGTTACTTTTATGGCCTATCAATCTCATGCAATATAGTAAAAGCAGACCATTAGCATATGCATATTAGAGGACAGCAAGTCTCAAATGCTTGGCACATCTGCAGTTAAATATCTACATTCATATTGTTCTTGATAACTCTAAATAAAATCAAATAATTTACGTAGAATGATGTAAAACATTAGAGATTCCTTTCCACCAAAGTACTTCAGCAATGTAATTTGCAATATATAATAATTTGGATTTCTGGCCGGTCAAGATTCTTCAAGGTGGTAGTTGCCAACTGATACAAGGCTTTCCACATAATTGTACACACTACGAAGACGGCCACAGGGAAAAACAAAGCTCTTAACTTCGTTAGTAGTCACATTCATGAAGTATGAAACATTTCTTCTTTTTCATCATCCTTTTTAAAAGAAGAAACATCGCAAACAATTTCATTCCTCCAAACAGCCATTGGATCTAATGTGTAATGACATTGACCGCTAGTATATATTTTAGTCCAACCCTGTCTCTCTCCAAATACACATGTACCTTCCTCCATCACCCACAAACCAATCAAGTCAGAACTTTCATCATCATCCCCATCAATTTCACCTAGTATAGCAAGTTTGTTCTCATAAACAGTAAGGCTTTCATGAGGAAAACAGTCTAAATTAGGTTTTGGCATCAATGTAAAGACTTCCTTTGCTATGTCAAATGAAACTATCACCTCACCATCATAATTACCCTCCTTCACACCTAGCTTTGTCCCAAACCAAAATATTCCTCCATTACTTGTCACAGTTTCAGGATAAAGTTTCACTCCCTTTAAGTTCCCAATATCTATTTCCTTCCAAGATCCTCTACTTAACGAAAACACTTCCACTCGATTAGTCGCATCATACAACTTAGCCCAAGTTCTTACTATCTTGTAATTATTACCAATTGAGCTAAATCCAAATCCTGTCACACAACGATCATGGTAGTCAAAACAATCAATAGTGCTTCTGGGCAAATGTCTGATTTCTTTGGTCGCAGGATTCCACACTAAAAGAGAAGGAGGAAGTTCCTTATACTGACGGATTTCGATACAAAGTAGGCCATTGCAGGAACCGATGATTCTAGCAACCGCCAAGGAATCAATCCAGAATGCTTTCTCAATTTCACGTACTTGCATTCCGCAATCGAGCAAAAGCAAGCGCCAATGAACACCTGTTCTATTCCATTCCAAGAGAAGAAGCGAAGAGTTTTGATGACCGGACTGTTGAAGGTGGTCGGCGATAAAAGATGGGTTTTTATGAGATTTTTCCAATGTTTGCACACACATTGAAATCGGATTAGTGATTTTACCGGAAGTCGTTTGAGAATATTTGTGATGATCTCGACAGGAAGATATGGCATCTTGCTGTCCATGCTTCAAGAAGATCGTTTCGAACGGATTCTTCGAAACAAAGCCCTCACAATCAATGAAGCAATTAGGGTTACAGTAGTCGAAAGAAAATCGTTGGGCCGCTGGTTTGTCGCACTTTCTTTTAATGAACCAAGTCTATAACTTTGTGTTGGGCGCCCTAAAACAAAAATCGTGAAAAATAGAAGGAAGTAGTATTTATTGGGGATAACAATAAAAGTTGTAATTATTTAAGAAGACTAAATATTGAAATTTAAATTTAAAAATATAAAATTGCCTTAATTAAACATCCTACATTTTCTCAAACATTTTACTTTTAAAATTAATATGAATTCTTAAATTTTTTCTAAATTTACCTCAATCTTTTCCAATACTAAATATCACTAATTTTGTTTCGATTACTATATCAATTTTTTTATTGATATCTTCAAATCTTTTTCTTTTGGAATTTATATAGTATTCATTAAAATCTGTACATAAAATGACTAAGATATTAGATAGAAAACTACTCAACATCTTCTAAATTGGTCTATTTTACTTTTTTAAAGCAGGAGTATGCCCTTTTGTTGTAATTCTTTTGATGAGTGAAAAGTAATTTATTTCTTCTTTCCTCAATTTTAATTATTCACCCTTATATTTTACACCGCTACATCATATATAGATTGATTGGATCCTCATGCTTTTGCGAAATGATTTTGAGGGGTGAGTTTCATAGACACCTATATTATACAAAACTCTAGCAAAGTGCAACCTCTAGTAATTAAACTATAAGTCAAGTTGATAGGTCGAGTAGCTTATTGTATTCTGACTGCAGTATTAGTTTAAGCAGTCAGCACTAAACCAAGATTTCGAGCCAAACAGGGGTTTTCTCGATCAGCACTAAACAAATTCTGGTTGAAGTCAAGTTTCGGCCAAGGACACGATTTTTCCCAAATGGTAGGAGGTTTCCTTTGGTATGGAGTGTGCGTTTGACCAAAAGACGTTGTTGCAGTCATCACTCTTCGTCACATGTGTTGGTTAATTTTGCCTACTACATGATTTTCATGCAAAGTTTTATGAGGTTGAAAACAAAATTTTGTTTAATCATGGCAGAAACCCATAACTCCTTATGGTCATCGTGAATTATTAATCTCAACTCATTACGTTAATTAGTTATTAATTATTAATCCGTAACTCTTTACGGTTCTCATGAGAATTCATAACGATTTATAATATTTATGAGCTTCAGGATTACTCGTTAAAACAACTATTGGGGATTAGGATAAATTAATAACACAACTATTGGAGATTAGGATTGTCTTAGATTACTTAAAGACCTCAATGTTGTTGATGTCCTCTAATGTTGATCCACACGGCTTTCCCCTGATTGCAACGAGAACTCCTTTTCTTGAAACCTCTCACTCCTTGGATGCTTGCTAGGTGAAGACAAGGTTGAGTTTTAGTTTCCTTGGGTTTTTATCTTTTCAAGAAGATGGTAGTTTTTTAAGATTAGGTTAAATATAGAAGGAGCGAGATCATTGGAGCTTTGCCTTTGTGGATGGTGCCTTTTCTCTCTAAACCTGGGTGAAGACCAAAATTTAGAGAGTACAAAAGCCTCTTGTTTTCCTCCTAGAAAAACTTGCAAGAGAGGGACACACCAAAAATCACCACTTTATACGAGTTTAACCCTAATTTAAGTGCTTACAAGAAAGGCCCAATAATCCAAGCTTGAATTGGAAAATCCAAATCAAAATGAATTAAATTCATATCTTGATTGATTGATTGAATTTTAAGATGATGAATCAAATTAATATCTTGATTGATTGATTGAAACAATCATTTAAGGTGATGGATCACATTTATTTCTTGATTGATTGATTGAGTCAACCATTAAAGATAGTAGATCACTTTTATATCTTAATTGATTAATTGAATAATAATTTAAGATGATAGATCATATTTATCTCTTAAACTAAAATTAAAAATCATTTTTAATACAATCCTCATTTATTATTTCTTCTATCATCATCCAATTATTGTTGGATCTTTATATATATATATATATATATATATATATATATATATATATATATATATATATATATATATATATATATATATATATATTTCAGAATTATCTTTTATAACCTAACCTTTTGAATTTAAATTTAAATTTTAAACTTAAATTCAAAATACGAATTCAAAATTAAACTTGGCCTAAGACCCTGTTGGGTCTTCCAACACACTTGTGCCCTTTTGTGGAAAAACCGATTTCCCACCTGGGGACCATATATGTGACACCATTTTGCTTCTTATTAGGCTTGGAATCTTACTCCAACCCAATTATTCCTTTACTCTTGATAAAGCCCAATAACAATTATTGGCCCAAGTTTGATAATTTTAAGTCATCGGTAATAACCTTTGTGTGTGACCGATTTGGCCCAATTAGTTATTGACATAAATAAACTTGAACCAATTAAAACTCTTTTAATGGGCCCAATTTATTTAATGACCTCATAAGACATTAGCAATTATTTTCGGCTCTAGAACTAATTGAGTTGATCAAATAATCTACTTTTCATATAGTTGTGAGAAAATAATTAATCCAATTAAAGAAAATTATCAACAATTATTAGATAATTAATTAAATCTTTATAATTAATTAAATAACATGTTTTAAAGGCACAATTAGGCAAGTATGACCCTAATTAGAGACCAATGGTCAAGATTAGCATAAAGATAATTAACTTTGACAAATCAAACTAAAATCAAGGGCCAAGATTGAATCTAATAAAGTTAATCTAATGGTTCTAATAAATCAAGCCTTAATCCATGTGATAATTCATTAGCCAATAGAAACCCTTAGACCATGGGATATTTGTGCAAGTGGGAAGCATATTCCTTGGCCAAAAGATGGCCATGTAATTCGAAAATTTAAGAAGAAAAGAGAGAGAAAATGAGTGTGTGTGTGTGTGTGTGAGAGTTGTGAGTGTGTGTGTGTGTTGTTAGTGTAGTGGAGGAAAGAGGAAAGGTGAGTTGTGTGTGTGTATGTGATGCGTGAGATGTGGAAGAGTGAGAACCAAGGGTTTTGGAGAGAGAAAGAGAAGATATTTTGTGAAAACGTTACTAGGATTAAATTCAAATGAGAACCGATAGAAATTAAATTGTATCTTGAAATATGTTAACTATAGATCAAATATAAGGACTTATTATAAACGAGTGTATTTTTAGCTCAAGTAGGTTATCTCCGAAATCATTTCCGTAACTTTCGGGATTAATCCTAAAATGACAAAAAGGCTAGTAAAAACCCCAAATTGAAAAAGATGTGGACATGAAGTGGCCAACAAGGTGTAGAAAAGTGAAGAGATAAGGGAGAGAGAGAGAGAAAGGACGATTTGGAGAGATGGAGGGTGAGGATGAGAGTTCAACTTTTACCCTAGATCCGATGGTCAGGAATTGAGCAGAGGAAGTTCAATGGAACTACTAAAATGCCATAGCTTTTTCCTATAAATAGGACCTTCATTTCACTTCAAAACTCACACCAAAACTCATTCTAAAGAGTTAGAGAGAAGTTTGAGAGAAGTGGGAGCAAGAAGGAGGAGGAAGTTCTTCAAGAGGTAAGCAAGTTTTTAGGTTCTAGTTCTTAAGCTTTGAGTCTTTAGTTTTGTAGTTCTTGAAGTTCTAGGTTAGTTCATAGCTTAGATGTTGTTTTGATCTTTAATCTTCCAATATATTGTTGTTATCATGTTTTTATGATTAAATATGGTTTTATTTCGAAAATGGAGAAAGTGATATAGCAAAATTTTGGAAGATTAGAGTCAAAGTAGCGAAGCTCGGTGAAATTTCGTCGGTTAGCAAAGTCGGGGTAAAATAGTCATTTGTGACTAAGATATCTGTTAGGATATTGTTTATGAGTTAATAGATACGGTATTACCCTTTGGGATATCCGGGAAGTCTGGTGTTGGGTTCAAAACGCCGAATGGTTGGCCATTACACGGTGAAAGGTACGTTCGCGTACTGTAACACTAACTCTGATGCTTATTGTATGCATATATGTGATAGATGATAACTTTACATATGATCGTATTGTTATTGCCACACATATTTGATTATGTATTCCCCATCGTGCCTTAACTTTACATCTGACTGTATTGTTATTGCCATACATATCTGATTATGTATTTCCCCCATCGTGCCTTATGTATTGTTATTGCCATACATATCTGATTATGTATATCCCCTATCGTACCTTAACTCTACATCTCGATCGTATTGCTATTGCCATACATATCCGATTATGTATTTTCTACATCTGATTGTAGTAATTATTGCTGAAATATCATGAATACCTGTCATACATATATTGTTTATATAAGCATGAGGTTAACCGTTACCTGAGGTCCGGATGCATTGGACCTCAGCTCTTAACTTAGCTTCAGCGTCAGGAGGACCGAGGGCCGAGGAAAAGGGCAAGCAGCACGTTTAGCGTTCCGTCCGAAGATTTTCTTTCTGATATGTACTACTTTTGATAACACTCGGATTAATGTACCACTACTGCGATTAGCCAGACATACCACATTTGGCATTTTAAATATATGTATCAGTTACTCACTTGCTCCGATGCTGTACTCTGATGAAAATAAAATTATTCCGCTTTTGAAAATGGGATGTTACAATAGAGTATCATCTCTCTTAATTGACTAAATGTAACTAATTCACAGAACTAGAAATCTTCTTATATTAGCTCTATAATGGATCATGACTCTTCGTGATCACTTGTTGTGCGCACAAACTTCTGAATTAATTAGAAGCTATTCAAGCTCTACCGGTCTTGTGAATGACTAATCCCTTGTAGGGGACTATGAGTCTTCTCAACATGTCCATCTATACTCATGTATTCGAGTTACACCCAAGAGTACATGTCTCATTGAGATCATCAATGCCCTTTCTTGGTGATTTAAGACTAGGAACAAGTTTTAGGCATGAATAGATATCCAGTGTTTTCGAGTCCTCATGATCATGATCTTTATCATTGATCCTTAAGCATAACACATGTTTTATTCCTAGGGCTTTTATCTTCAAACACATATTTACCTTAAAATAAAGGTGAGACATAAATATGATAAAGATAAAATATACTCATGTATTAATAATGAAATACTACAATGTAGAAATGGTGCTACTCTATCCTTACAGATTGTCTCTAAGACACCTAAATACTAACAACATGAAATACTTCCACGCCAATATATACTAAGAGGATTTGTGCTTCTCGGCCTTGATTTCTTGAGACTCTTTTACGCTATTGCCTCAAATTTGCTCATCCAACAAAAAGACCCCAAATCTTATTCAACAATAGATCCGTCATCACCTTCTTCTCAGTCATGATTCTAGAATACCCCCACTTCAACCGAAAGATTGACTTTAAGAGCCCTGGAGGTACCCATCAGAGATTGTGAGCAGAGTTTGTCACACCAAAACGAGGATTACAAGTTGCCTTTCTTCCACCCACCCCACAACATCTCTGTTCATCCCCAGCCAAGGCCGTGATCCTAATCATCAACCACAAATATGAGGGAGAGGTGAAGACCAAGGAAGATCTGTCATCGCTGAAAGGAAACCCGCCATTAGAGGAGGCAACCCTAGCAAAGAGGGAGTGGCTATTTGCCCAAAATGTTCACTATAAGCCAATCTAAGCGTAATTAATGTCTATTTATCAATTTTGTTCATTTGATTCATGCTTTCATGTGACTTCTTGTAATTGTTCTTGTCACATCCGTCCCTTTCACACCTTTATGATGCATCCGGAAGCTCTATGGTTCAGACGAATTGTAATTTGGAGCCCATAAATTAAATTTTCCTTTTAGTCATTGGGTTACTATTCATTTGGTATTTCCAGTTTTGTAGTCCAAATTTGAAAATTCATACCTAATTCTATAGACTTTGTATGAAGGTGCTCTAAACTTCTATTGAAAGCTCTTGAAGTCCTTTAAATGATCGATAAAAATATCGTTCTAGACAAATCATGCTCCAATTGATACACTTAAGTCATTTTACAAACTTGCTTTGCTTCTCAAACATAATATGTTCCTTAACCATCAAAATTCCATAACTCATATTTTACAGATCCACTTGACCTGGATTAGGCATTGTTGGAAAGCTCTATGTGTCTACTTTGCATACAAAAGTTATCATGACCATTTCATGCCATTTACTGCATAGTATACATTGAAGTAGTGACAATGCTATGAGAAGAGTTCAAACTAGGAAGGCATATACATGCTTACTAAAATCATAGTTTCAAGACTAGTCTATGACTCATAATTGGTCATTATCCATCTTAGCACATCAATAATACATGCTACGGTCACATATTTAATTTACGAAGTTCATGGTATTTATTACACATTAATTTACAGCTTATAGCACAACAATGTCATGGAATTTTCATTTTTCATTCACTTACCCTTGCTTCTTGCTCTAGCTCTTCATTTGGAGGTTTGTAAGCTAGCTCGGTTAGTTATTGGGGTGAGATTCAAAGAATCCCAGTAGCAAACAATCAACATTTAAGCAATCAAGTTATATTTCACCATTGAACTTATCAACAAATAGCGTTGCCAAAACTTATTACATGTAATCAAGAACATATACTTGAAACATAGAACTGTCAATCATGCCCATGACACAATTAAACAAAAATTCAACATGTTCAAGATAAAATAGTTATCAAACTCATGGAAAGCTAAGAAGCATAACAACACATAAAGACAAATTAAATACAGAGAAGGTAAAGTTGCTACCTTTGTAACTTATGTTACTTTCTTTGTTTTATTCTCTTTCCATACTTGGAGTTTCCTTGTCCATGTCTCCAATTCCTTTTCCAAGGCACATCTAATAGCCCTAAGTAAACATCACATGTCAATTATTGCTAACTTATTATGAATATTGAAATAATTAACATCTCAAAACTACACTTACTTTTTACTTAAATCTCAAATTTTCACTTTTAGCTCCGTAGGCTCAAAATTGATCTAACATGCTTCTTTCCCATAATTTTGTATGTAGATTCCATTTTTAAGCTCAAATTCTTCCCTTTCATTTATGTCAAAACCGAAATATAGGGCCTTGAAGGACAAAAATGCTCTTTTAATTCCTAATGTTTCCAAGTTTGATTTCTCACTTGTAATTTTCATTTTAAACTCATTGAAGCATACAAATTTGCAAATTCCCACTCCGTCTTCTGGCCATGTACTGGCCGGAACATATCCTAGCGAAGAACAAAGTGATTTTACAACTTCCATTCCACCAACTACTACATTTCTATTATTTATCACTTTCTATATCTGGATTTAATCTGAAATCTTCATTTCCAAATTTTCTAGAGCTTTTGACAGAACCTCCCCTTATTTTAGTCACTTTCCAACATTTCAAATTTTCTATCCTCTGTTGCGCTTTAATTAAAAACAATAACAATAAGATGTTCTAAGGAGGGTGTGACAGAGATCATCCTAGAGTGCAGAAACTTCCGGTTGCATTTAGGGCATATCATCGGTAGGTGAAGAAATTGCTGCTGCATTCAGTAACACCCCATTTTCGTAAACGTTTCCATAGCGTTTTGATCAGAGTTGAGCATCGGAAATTTTTTCAAAATAAAGAGTAACTGAATAACATAGATAATAGTGTATCTAGCTGTTCATATGGCCGTACATTCATCCGAGTTTTTAATACAAAAGTAAATATATAACAATGTCTCCGTGCGCTCCTCATGCTGGCTCCTTACCCTTGTCCTCGATCCTGTATCCCTTGGATCCTGAAGCTAAGGTAAGAGCTGAGGTCCAATACCCACCGGACCTCAGGTAACGGTTAACCTCATGCTTATGTAATAGTATATGAATGACAGTTATTCATGACATCATAGCAGTACATAATCAGATATGTAAAACAATAACCACACATAGTCTTCACACATGCATGTTATTCTTGTCTTGTCTGCACTCTACACCAGTGCGACGATGTACATTCGTGTCCTCAGCGCTAGGAAAGCTTAACGGTATTTCATAACCATAACCCACATATAGCTGGATGTATAATGAATTATCTAAGACATCGGAGCCTTAGTTTATGAATACAACTATCATATATAAACATACAACAAGCATAAGAGTTAAAGTTACGATGCGCGTCCGTACATTCGTTGATGAAATACGGTACGTCTGTTGGTCGAATGTGATCACAGATATCCTATAAGGATAATATCATATTTATTAATAATCAACATCATAACAGATATTTTAGTCTCAAATGACTATTTTACCCCTGACTTTAGATAATCGCTAACCGATAAAATTTCGCCGAGCTTCGCTACTCGACTTCCAACTTTCAAAACTTACTTCTTACCATGTTTTTACCTCGTCGGGCATCTTTCAATGCAATGAGGCTTAAAAACAAGGATAGGAATTAAGTTTCCTACTTCCTAGATCTAACTAGAATATATACTAAGAACTACTAAACAAAATACTATAACTTAAAACTAAGGACCGAAGAACTTACCCAAAACCTTGCTACTCCTTCTCCAAAGCTCTTCCTTCTCTCTTCTCTCTAGAATTTCGAAATTGCTCTTTGCAATTGGTGTGAGAATTCAAATGGAAGCAGAGGCCTATTTATAGAGTTTTGGTGCGACAAGTTGGTAATTCCTTCAAACTTTCTCTACTCCATTTTAGGCCATTAGATCTAGGGTTAGATTGCATCTTCCATCCTCACCATCCAACCCTCCAAGCCGTCCCTCTCACCCTCTCTCCCCCTATCCTCTTCCATTCATGATGTCATCTTATCTTTTAGAGATTTCCTCTTACCGATTAATTCCCTACTTAGTGTTCTAATTGCATATGCTTATAAATCTCAAATACTTTTTGAGGTAAACTTTGAAGTTTATGTAGTCTCTTGATAAATATTTGGAATAACAAGAACTATGGTTCAATTTGGAGTTTTTACTAGCCTTTTGGTCACTTTAGGATAAATCCAACAGCTTAAGGAAATGACTTTGGGGATAACCTACTTTGGGCTAAAAATACACTTATTTATAATAAGTCCTTATATTTGATCTTTAGTTCACATATTTCAGTGCACCATTTATTTTCTATCGGTTCTCATTTGAATCAATCCTAATAGCTTTTGGAACTCAAAATATCTTCTCTTTTTGCTTGATCCTCATGCCTCCACATCACCTTTCTTTCTCCCACACACTCACACACACATGCTCAAAAAACGTCCCCATCCCTTTTTTATTTATTTCTTTTTGTTATTTAATTTATCTTATATTATTTAATAGTTAATTAAAGGAAATTCTCCCATTGGTTGATCCTTCTTCACAAGGATTCTAAATTATGGCCTTAGGATTAACTTTATAAATTTCAATCCAAGCCTTTGATTTTTGTTTGACTTGTCAAAGTTGATTTAGCAAGTTTGATTAGAGTCTTAATCTTATGTTTAGTAATTTTTGACATATCCCTTGTTGGTCAATTAGGCTTTAGGGATTTTATGTAACTAATCTTATATATTTCTTAATCATGCTTATTTACTTATTAATTAGGAATTTCGAAAATCACATATACCTTGCAAATTTAATTGCTTATTAGTTGTTTAAGTGTTTACTTAACACTTTTTTTGCTTATCTTAGCCATAATTAATTATCTACTCCGGGTATTACATTTCTCCCCCCGTTAAATAAAATTTCGCCCTCGAAATTTAATCTATCTTAACTAGACTCCGGGCCATAAACTCCGGGTATTTCTCCCTCATGTCACTCTCTGTTTCCCAAATCGCCTCGCTAGGTGACAAACCCTTCCAGACTACCTTCACTATCGGAATGGTCTTATTTCTAGGCCGTTTCTCTGGTGATCAAGAATTTGCTCCAGCTCGACTATGAAGGTATTATCATGTCGTACTTCAACGTCTTCATACTCAATGACGTGATCACGGTCTGGTTGGTATTTCTTCAACTGTGACACATGGAAAACGTTATGGAGATTACTTAGGTTCGGGGTAAGGCTATCTCGGTAGCGAATGGTCCTCGCTCCGCCAAAATTTCGAATGGTCCTACGTAACGTGGGTGAGTTTTCGTCTCTTAAGCGTTCTACGACACCGGTTCTTGGAGATAGTTTTAGAAGCACATGGTCGCCGACGTAGAACTTTAGTGGTCTCCTCCTTTTGTCGGCATAGCTCTTACGCCTACTTTGTGCTACTAAGAGTCTCTTTGTTTAATCGGTCAACGATTACCCAATTGTGTCATGATTCCTGATCTTGGGTAAACCTACCACCAGATCCATGGTTACGTTTTCCCATTTCCATTCCGGCATTTCTAGTCCTTGAAGAAGACCAGGGGGTCGCCGATGTTCAATCTCCACTTTTTGGCAGGTCAAGCATCCGGCCACGTACTGGGCTACATCTTTCTTCAACCCGGGCACACGAGTTCGGATTTCAAATTCTGTACATCTTGACCATTCTGAATGTAGAGTATACTTACTCTTATGAGCCTCATCCAGTATCTTCCGCTTTAATTCATCAAACGGCGGTATGTAAATTTGCTTCTTGTATCGACCAAACCACTAAGTGATAGGTCATGATCTTGGGTCTCACCCGAGAGATTTTCTCCCATATCGCAATAGCCCAATCATCTTGCCTCGAGCTTCTTCGACTTCATCTCTCGATCATATTCCCCGACTAACATGGAGAGTCGCAAGATAGGCTTCATTTGGTGTGTTGAGACCCACGCAAATTTGATTTGATAGGTTCAAATCTCTGAAATCTTCAAGTAGCTTCTGCTCTTGAATCATCATGTATTCCACCTGCATTGACTTCCTGCTAAGAGCATCAGCAACGATGTTTGCTTTACCCGGATGATACTTGATCTCCAGGTCGTAGTCTTTCAGCAACTCCATCCAACGACGTTGTCTCATATTGAGTTCCATTTGGTCGAAAAGGTATTTCAGGCTCTTGTGGTCGCAGTACAATTCTACGATCGCACCATATAAGTAATGCGTCCATATCTTCAAAGCAAACACGATAGCCGCAAGCTCTAAATCATGCGTAGGATAATTCGACTCATGAGGCTTCGGCGACGAGAGGCGTAAGCCACTACTCGCCCTGTTGCATCGGGACACATCCCAATCCATGCCCGTGGCATCACTATACGCAACATAAGTCTCACTTGGATGCTGGGATAATTAATACCGGTGCTGTAGTCATCCTCTCCCTCAGTCTCTGAAAGCTATCCTCACAGTCTTCACCCCATACAAAGGGTTGGTTTTCCTTGTAAGCTTTGTCAATGGTAATGCGAGACGTGAGAAATCTCGTATGAATCTGCGGTAGTATCCCGCTAGACCCAGAAAACTACGTATCTCCGTCACTGTCTCTGGCCTCTTCCAGTCCAGAACTACTTCCACCTTGCTGGGATCAACAACAACTCCGTCACGTGATATGACATGGCCCAGAAATCTAACTTCTGGCAGTCAAAATTCACATTTGCTTAACTTAGCAAAGAGTCGCTTCTGCCTGAGTATACTCAATACTAGTCGAAGATGTTCTTTGTGCTCCTCTCTACTTTTAGAATAGATAAGGTGTAACACCCCAATTTCAAACAATTATTATAACATAAAACTTCAATAATTTTGATAAATAGTTACCGAAATTACGAAATTCCAAATAAACAACCTTGGGAAGTGTTACCGCCGCACTTGTATTGGGACAAGTGCAAGGCTAACTTATTACAATATCATAAATTGGTAATACTAATATAGCACACATATCGCACATAATCAATTTTCCAATTATTCAAGTAATACTAATATAGCACACATATCGCACATCATCAATTTTCCATCATTTTATGGAAAGTAAAGTTTATGCTACAATCTGTTATCTAACACCATCAAAGTATTAAGATTATTTTGAAAATAATTAATACGATTATTTTCTAGGAATTAAAACCCAATAAAGTTCCCAATAATACTCATATATAATTATATAATTAATTCTATTATTTCGTAAGGTCAAAACTCAATAAAGTTCTCAAATAATATAATTAATTTATAAATAATCCTATTATTTTCTAGGGTTAAAATAATTTAATATAAATACCCTAAGGTTTACATATAATATCTTAAAATTCCCTAAGGATTAAGATTACATTTAACAAGTATAAAATCATCTTACAATCACCTAAGGATTAGGATTACATATACCAAATTTCATATAAAACAACCTTATGATATATTTAGGATCATAATTACCTTATCAAAATCGATATAGGATTAACCTAAACTATATGGGAATTAGGATTACATATAATTTATATATTTCATATAAAACAACCTTATGATATATTTAGGATCATAATTACCTTATCAAAATCGATATAGGATTAACCTAAACTATATGGGAATTAGGATTACATATAATATGAATAGACCTAACTATATGGGAATTAGGATTACCTATAATATGAATAGACCTAAACTATATGGGAATTAGGATTACATGAACCTAAGACTTATGGGGATTAAGATTACCTATCAAGACTCCTTTTAACACGGGACTCATGGGATTAGGATTACCCGGTCTTCGTTTTGCTAACCTCTTAGAAGAATAATTTGACGGAGTAAGAATAGAGGAAGTAGTAGAAGAGAAAAGAGTAGTAGAAGAAGAAGAGTATTGAGCGTTAGCTAGGGTTAGGTAGGCCTCTATTTATAATTTAAAATTAGGGTTTAGCTATGGGTTGGGCTCTTTAACTATTGTCAGCTCATTAATAGGTTATACAACAATACCTTCTAATTATTAGTATTACTATTAATAATAATCTGGGGCACTTAAATTAGGGTTAGACTCTTATAAAGTGCTGATTTTTCTGGTGACATTTTTATGGACGTTTTTGAAGAAAAATGAAATAAATGTGATCCATCATTTTAAATTCAATCAATCATAGAGTCAAGATATGAATATGATTCATCATATTAAATTCAATCAATCAATCAATCCAACAATCAAGATATAAATATGATTCATCATATTAAATTCAATCAATCAATCGAGATGTGAATTTAATGTGACTTGGTTGACAAATAGTGGACTTGTTACCTAAAACCTTTTTTCTTAGTGCATAAGCTTAAAATTTCTAAAAACTTATTACCGATAATAATATGGGATATTACATAAGGATATCGTCAATAAACACCACCACAAACTTGTCTAGGTGTTGACGGAAAATACGGTTCATGTAATCCATGAACACAAAGCAGTGCATTTGTCAAACCGAAAGGCATCACAAGGAATTCGTAATGCCCATACCGGTTCTAAAAGCTGTCTTGGGAATATCACTAGCTTTAACTCGTAGTCGATGATATCCCGAACGCAAATCAATTTTTGAAAAAACAACGAGAACCGGATAGGCGATCTAACAGATCATCAATCCGGGGAAGTGGGTACTTGTTCTTGACCGTCACTTTGTTCAATTCACGATAGTCGATACAGAGTCGAAAACTTTCGTCTTTCTTCTTCACAAACAGCACTGGGGCTCCCCATGGTGATACGCTGGGTCGGATGAACCCCTTCTCTAGAAGTTCTTCCAGTTGCTTCTTCAACTCTTGCATCTCATTTGGTGCCATACAATACGACGCTTTTGATATTGACCCTGTGCCAGGCATCAATTCAATGGTGAACTCGACTTCCTTATAGGAGGTAACTCGGTGAGATCCTCCGGAATACGCTAGTAAATTCATTCACCACAGAATATCTTTGAGTGAAGGCTGAAGCTACGCCTTGATCGAGAAGAAAACCATGTATGCTTGGCATCCCCGCTTCATGCATTTATCGGCTTCCGTGACGAGAGAAAATTGGGCTCACGTCAATCTCATCTCTGCTTGGTGAATGGGGAAATGATATCCTCTTAATACCACGGATCAATCATTGCCTTGTTTGCCGTCGACCAATTTAGACCGAGTATGACGTCGATGCCATGATGTGGTAACCGGATAATGTCTACATTTGAAACTCGTCCATCCACATTTGCAATACAATTTAAGCATGCATCGAAGGTAGAGATTTTACGCTAAGTGGGGTAGCTACTATCAAATCATAAGGTAATTTATACGCATGCATTCCTAAACGTTTTGCACGAGTCATAGGAAATAAAGCAGTGACTAGCACCTGAATCATATAATGCTTGCAGTAAATTCTCATTAAGAGATATAGTACCTTGGACCATCTCCGGAGACTTCCTGGCTTCCTCATTGGTCAGAGCAAAAACCCGGCCTGGGTTTTGCGGCCTTATCTCCGCAGCTCTCTGAGGACAGTTCGTACTGATGTGTCCAGGTTTTTGACACTTGAAGCATACCAGCTTCCCATTGCAGTCAGTACCTCGATGGTGCCTTCCGCATTTTGGACACGGTCGGGGTCCCTATGCCCTTGGAAAGTTTGACTGGCCAGATTGAAACGGCCTCTTGTTTCCACGAAATTTTCCCCAGGGTGCTTTCCTCTTCTGAATGAAGCTTCCTTGGGTAAATCCGCTACGAACAGCGCTGTTGCTATTGAAGAATCTGGACTCCCGCAATTCTTTCAAGTTCCGCTCAATCATCCTACAAGCTTCCACGACATGAATCAATTCTGGAACCGTGAGACATAAGCCTTTCCTTATCTCGTACTTCACCTGAATCGGTATGTTCACCATCTTGCTCTCATCATCATTCCTTCACAGGTGCGATGAGTATCGTGATAGATTGGTGAAACGGGCATAGTAGTCATCAAATGTCTCCTCTTGACCCTGTCGGATGTGGAGGAATTCTGATTCTTTGGTCACTTGTATAGAGGGAGGAAAGTATACAGTAGCGTGTTCACAATGCTAACGCCATGATTCTCCACCATCGGCCCGCATCTCCTTCTAGTTTGTAGATCACCAGTTGAGCTTTGCGATTCTCAGGGCACTCCATCACTTCGAAGATCTTCTCCAACCTCATCAACCAATCTTGGTAGAGTCCGGTTTACCTCGGAACACCGGTGATTTTAGCTACGAATTGAGTAACCCGGTATTGTGAAGTGTCGGCCTCTCCGGGAGGTTGAGGTACATTCAGCATTGCTCTCTCAAGTCTTGGTGGTGGACTGGGATCTTTCCGACCCCTTAGCTTCCTCGGTCCGTCTCTCATCGCCTTCACTCTCTTCTTCGTTCTCGGTTGTTGTTCTTCCTCGTGTCAAGCTTGCCTCTCCGCTTGCCTCTCAGCACGGAGTTCTTCTATCATTGCTCGTTGTTCACGTACTACAACCATTACCTCTTGCCAGACAATTTGTTGTGGTTGGTTAGGTTCTTGAACCGGTTGTTCGGGGTCTACTACCGAGTGCTGGGATCATTCGAGGTTGTCTACCTCGCCCCCGCCTCGGCCTCTGGGAGCTCCGGCTCTTCTTAAATTTTCCATGTCTCGTTCTATTTCCTTTATTATGGAAAACATTAGATGTATATAGGGAAAACAATGATTAGTATAACACAAACTCTTATATAGACAATTTATCACAATAGTCTTTACACTACAAACCCCGTTATTTCATCGGGTTTCTTACATCGTAGAGTTTTCTAGAAAAACTAACGTACATAAGTAACGACACTTACATAGCTTTCTCAAGCCGACTCCCATTTTCCCCATCATCTGTCTACATGTTTAGGTATACTAAGAGTTTGAGATGCCAAAGACATGAAATGGACATCCTCAATATCTCCTTTGTTCGGGATTTCGTTGGTTATTTCTACCCAAAACGGTACGGGAAAATGATGAAGAGTGGATCTCGATCCGGTCTCCGGAAGGGTACCGAAATATGTAACGATTCCTCCGATAGAAGTTCTCAACATGGGTCAAATATCGCATGTATTTATCTTTGTCGGTCTCGAGTTTCGTCCGGCATGGCCCGGCTTCCACATATAAGCTACGTGTTGGGATGATATTACTGTCCCAGACAAACCGGAGATTATCGAGTTATCGAGTCTCGCGTGAAGTTGATATCAAGATCTCTCGATCTCCGGGTAGTCAAAGTTGTCGCCTACCAATGAGTGATGCGAATTATCGGGATTATCGAATTATCAAGGTTATCGGAATTATCGTATCGGTATAGGTTCGGGCGGTGGATACAGGCTTTGGGTTCGATCTTAACCCTATTATCTTGGGAACTACGTGACATACGCGCGGTACGTCTTCTTTGTCCGTAGGGAACATCGTTCCTGTCCATCTCTAGAACATAACACTAGAGTTATATCAGTACTCTTTTTCAAAATATGCTTTTAAAGAAAAGGCGTAGAGCCTAACTCCGTTACTCAAACTTATTGGCCGGTAGGTGTCTATCATGGGAGTCTCACCGAGTTCACGGCAACCGATCGACTTACCCACATAGACTAGCCCGCCTTCGGCACCAATGGTTTGTTTATGACTTAGTCGAGTCATGCCAGTAAAATGCTCGATACCAAAAGTGTAATACCCCATTTTCGTAAACATTTTCATAGCGTTTTGATCGAGTCGAGCATCGGAAATTTTTTCATATTAAAGAGTAATCGAATAACATAGATAATAGTGTATCTAGCTGTTCCTATGGCCGTACATTCATCCGAGTTTTTAATACAAAAGCAAATATATAACAACGTCTCCGTCTCGCTTCTCATGCTGGCTCCTTACCCTTGTGCTCGATCCTGTATCACCTGGATCCTGAAGCTAAGGTAAGAGCTGAGGTCCAATGCCCACCAGACCTCAGGTAACGGTTAACCTCATGCTTATGTAACAGTATATGAATGAAAGTTATGCATTACATACAAGCAAGTACATAATCGTATGTAAAACAATAACCACACATAGTCTTCACACATGCATGTTATTCTTGTCTTGTCGCACTCTACACCGGTGCCACGACGTACATTCGTGTCCTCGCTAGGAAAACTTAACGGTATTTCATAACCATAACCCACATATAGCTGGATGTATAATGAATTATCTAAGACATCGGAGCCTTAGTCTATGAATACAACTATCATATATAAACATACAACAAGCATAAGAGTTAAGGTTACAGTACGCGTCCGTACCTTCGTTGACGAAATACGGTACGTCTGTCGGTCGGAACGTGATCACAAATATACTATAAGGATAATATCGTATTTATTAATAATCAAAATTCTAACAGATATTCTAGTCACAAATGACTATTTTACCCGGACTTTAGAAAATCGCTAACCGATAAAATTTCGCCGAGCTTCGCTACTCGACTCCCAACTTTCAAAACTTACTTCCTACCATGTTTTTACCTCGTCAGCATCTTTCAATGCAATGAGGCTTAAAAACAAGGATAGGAATTAAGTTTCCTACTTCCTAGTTCTAACTAGCATATATACTAAGAACTACTAAACAAAAGACTAGAACCTAAAAGCTAAGGACCGAAGAACTTACCCGTAACCTTGCTCCTCTTTCTCCAAGACTCTTCCTTCTCACTTCCACTCTCAAATTTTGAAATTTCTCTTTGCAATTGGTGTGAGAATTCAAATGGAAGGAGATGCCTATTTATAGAGTTTTGGTGTGGCAACTTTGGTAATTACCTTGAACTTTCCTCTCCTCCATCCTTGGCCATTGGATCTAGGGTTAGATTGCATCTTTCATCCTCACCATCCAACCCTCCAAACCGTCCTCTCACCCTCTCTCCCCGCCATCCTCTTCCATTCATGATGTCATCTTATCTTTTAGAGATTTCCTCTACCGATTAATTCCCTACTTAGTGTTCTACTTGCATATGCTTATAAATCTCAAATACTTTTGAGGTAAACTTTGAAGTTTATGTAATCTCTTGAGAAGCATTTGAAATAACAAGAATTATGGTTCAATTTGGGGTTTTTACTAGCCCTTTAGTCAGTTTAGGATAAATCCAACGCTTAAGGAAATGACTTTGGGGATAACCTACTTCGAGCTAAAAATACACTTATTCATAATAAGTCATTATATTTGATCTTTAGTTCACATATTTCAAGTCACCATTTATTTTCTATCGGTTCTCATTTGAATCAATCCTAATAGCTTTGGAACTCAAAATATCTTCTCCTTTTGCTTGATCCTCATGCCTCCACATCACCTTTCTTTCTCCCACACACTCACACACTCACACACACACATGCTCAAAAAAACGTCCCCATCCCTTTTTTATTTATTTCTTTTTGTTATTTAATTTATCTTATATTATTTAATAGTTAACTAAAGGAAATTCTCCCATTGGTTGATCCTTCTTCACAAGGATCACTACTACAAAAATGCTAAACAACGACCTAAATAAGACCCAATTAACGACCCTTTTCTGAGGGACGTCTTGGAGGGGGTAGAGGAAAATATCCAAAATGGCGACCTGATCCAAAATTAGGTCGTCTTATTAAGACGACCTGATATTAGATCAGGTCGCCTTAATAAGGCGACCTGATTTAGGATCAGGTCGCCTTATATAGGTAAATAAGGCGACCTGATTTCAAATCAGGTCGCCTTATATAGGAATAAAAATAAGGCGACCTGATTTCAAATCAGGTCGCCCTTAAGAAGATAGAGTTTGCCTTAAATAGGTAAATAAGGCGACCTGATTTCAAATCAGGTCGCCCTTAAGAAGATAGAGTTCGCCTAAAGGCGACCTGAATAGAATATCAGTCGCTTAATTTCAACAAAGGCGACCCGATTTTTAAATCAGTCGCCTTTGTTGAAATTTTTTTTTAAAAAGTAAACTACAAAATATGAACATCTACCAAGTTTTTAATTTGCATCGCCGTAAAACCACCAAGCAACACAAGAATCACACTATAACACAATACATAAACAGACTATATATATAACACCAAAATTGCATATTTTGTACAGACAAAACACCAAATACATACAAATGAACAACAGTAGCAAATTAAAGAATCACTAACACAATAACATATTAATCATGCTCGCACTAACTAGACGCTATGTGTTGAAGAAGATATCTAGATATCATGTCTCGAACCGAATCGATCTCATCCTCGCGAGTACGGATCCTTAGTACCCAAAACTCGTAAATTGGGAAACAAGGTATAAGATAAACCAATTAAGTGAAGGAAATAATTAACAACTCAAGTACAACAACAAAAATTAAATAAACTTGAGAATCACGGAGCGATTACGTACGTTTTGAAAACCTTGAGTACGTCCGTCGTTAACGATGGATTGCATCCAACTCATAACGTAATATCCGCACCCGGTGCTCCCCGGTTGTTGATGGCACTATAAATCAAAGGCAAATTGTTAAAAACGAATAAAGGCATATCTAAAGCTACCGTGTCAATGAAATAACTTGAATTGAAACTACTCACCGCTCGGTTTAAAACCACTTCGGTCCACCCCGCTCTTTTGCATTGATAAGTCGTCTATACGTTTGAGGCCCCTATCATTAAAATGGAAATTAACAGTACATGTTAAACCATTCATTTAAAAGAAGAATCGATGATTCAGAAAAAAATTTACTTACTCGGCAAACATGTTTTTGATATCCTCTCGTAGGATTGCCATTTATCGAATCGAACCAATAACAGGAGTTCTTGCTCTGACAAACAACACACAGTCATTCAATGACCACTACAACATATACGTATTAATATTAAATTAAGATAAGACCGCAATTTTGACACATAAATCTTATAAGACAAAACAAAAGTACGCACCTTTCATGTATTGGCGCTAGATAACAAGACGACCCTCCGTCGCCCATTGTTAGACCAACATAAATTGACCTCCTGGGTAACGTACTGCGAGCCGAAGCCGTGCATCCAGGGCAGTGTCGTCCACATCTCAATAAGATGAGCCGGCCAAAGGATGAACCATGTGATGGCAGCGCCAGCGTGGTAACCTCCTCATCATCAATCGGACGGCTGTCTCTTCTTCCCCCTCTCGCACACTCGTCACGCCACCCGACGTTGGTTTTTCGGAATTTGCTTGTTGTGGTGTTTGTCTTGTTCGGGTAAACAAGACCATCGGCAACAATCCGCCGTGTGGTCATCCAAATATAGGTGCAAGCTATACCTCCTCGTGGAGTGTGAGATGGTTCGCTAATATGCACCTCTCGGAGTGTGAGACGGTTCGCTAATATGCACCTCTCGCAGTGTGAGACGGTCCGCCAATAACTACCTCTGGAGGGGAGAAGGTCCGCTAATATGTACCTCTCGGGAGGCCGAAAACTATCTTTACCGCCGGGGATATTCGGGGATTCGTCTGATGTACGTTGTCGTTGTACCATAGCTTGCATTTCACCCCGTAGTTGTGCCATAACATCTTTCATAAGGTTTGCTCGAATTCGGCTTCAAGCTCCCGCCGCTCTCTTCGTCATACAAACGTGAACGTCGTCCGAAAATTTTGCGACACTCACTACCCTCGTCTCCCCTCGAACAGCATCGTGGTAATCCGCTTCCCAATCGCCGTCGACAAAATGTCTGCCGCGTACCCGGCGTGAATGAGCCTTGGCTACTCGCCGCTCAAGTGAATCCCGTACCATAAGATTTTTCATAAATAATAACTAAACTCTTATATAGTATGAAACAACCGAGGCTATTTAATACTTCTAATTCAACTACTTACGATCTTTGAGGCAACCGCAAAGAACATCTTCATTGATGTATTTGTCCCCCTTCATCCTCGCAGCCTTTCCATTTTTTGTGACGAGGAGGACGCTGGGGGCCTGGATAGCAAAGATGGAAGGATCGGATTGGGAAGCTTCCTTCATTCGCCGCAGCCTCTTCCTCCATCATCTTTCGTTCCAGCCTTTCTCGTAGCCACCTCTAGACAAGCAATGCGGATACTTATTTTTCGCTTGCCTCTCTCTATTGGCTTGGCTTGTTTCTCGTGACACGAAAACAAACAAACCGATCGTACGAATTCAAGTAGATTCAAATTAAAGATAAGATATGACAGAAATTTTACCTGTAAATTCAGGATTCTCGCCGGACGCCACAAACTCCCTCCAATCCTCCGAGAAATGAAGGAATAGGTCTTACATGGATCCCGGTCCCTCTTTGCCCCGCGAATATACTTTTTTGTCAGCTTGTTCTTAAAATCTTTCCAACGGAGACGAACTTCGCCCATCCAATGCTTCCTCATGGCCTTAGTGTTAGGGACATCAAATGTTTGCTGCAAGGTGAAAGAGAAGATATGACAGAAATCAAGTAATAAGACTAAAGATACAAATGCAGATATATCGAAAGCGAGATACCAAAATCTCGTGTCCAAATCAAATCCTTCGTCTTATCATCAACGAACTTCCAAGCCGAGTAAACAATACGCACTTTGCTTCGAGCCAGATAGCCTAAATAGCTAATGAAGCTGTCTTCCTCTCTGCCAACTGGATTCATATTTTCATCAAACTCCACATGCAGCCTCTTTTTCTGACTGTCACGGCGAGCAATTAGCTCACCCATGTGTGTGCTACCTCTCCCTTTTCTCACAACGGGCATATCAACCCTATCTCCCGATGACTCGTCTGAGCTAGACATATTCCTGTTCATCAAAGACCAATCATTTATGTTAGATAGGTTTTTAAATAATAAACAGATTAATAAAATGAACCAACATGTTAAACGACCACAAAAAGAACATAGTAGTTAAACACATCATTTTGTAATTGAAGATCTTACTTTACATGGTGTCCCATATTCCTTCACAATGATCCTTTCTTGCAGCATATTCTTCATCATCTATCAATTCTACTTCACGTGTTGTAGGTGGATTTGTTGTGAAAGGGAGTGTATCGTCAAGGTTCAAGGATTCTTCACCATACTTCGTTTTTTACTTTGAAGTACAATGGACATTCTTTTATTTGCAGTGGTCTCGTAACATAAAACACTTGTTTCGCCCGACTTGCTAAAATGAATGGCTCATCTCTATGACCAAGTCTTTGAAGATCAACCGAGACAAATCCAAATTTAGGATCTATTACAACAGCATTATTGCTAACCCACTTAGATTTCAATAAAGCAACTTTTAACTTGCTGTAGTTGAACTCCCATATTTCTTCGATTACTCCATAATAGGCCATTGATGCTACCATCGGGTTTTTGTCTTTCGAACTCGAAAAGTGCATGGATTCAGCTTCAACCATCACCCCACTATTTTGCACAAAGACTTCGTCATCTTGGTCTTTTGTGTAGAAAGAATATCCGTTGACATCGTAACCGCTCCAAGTGATGACTCGAAAAGAAGGCCCCTGTGCTAACCACTCGATTGTATCCGACACTCCGATCTCGTGCAATACCTTCTCACCGAACCACTTTATGAACGTCTTCTTTTGCTCATTCGCTATCTCGCATGTCACTCTTCCTTGGATTCATATTCTTCAAACTCTTTCGTGTTCATCAATGTATGGTTGAACTTCTTCCGTATTATTCAAGATGTACAGGTGTGCTTGCAACACCTCTTCACGAGGCTTATTCTTCGCCTTGATTCCTCGAGTTCTCTCGCTTATCCCCTCGTCATGCCGAGATTGTATCGTCGGCCCCGATAGATAATCTTTGCGTAACTCCATAGCCTCTTCAACTACATATCTCTCAACTATTGAGGCTTCAGGGTACGATAAGGGTTTTTAGAATACCCTTTTAAGATCTTCATGTATCGCTCGAAAGGGTACATCCACCTTAGGTAAACTGGACCGCACAGCCTTACCTCCTTACCAAGTGCACTATCAAGTGCACCATGATATCAAAAAGGCGGGAGGGAAATGCATCTCTAGTTGGGACAAAATAATATAACCCTCATTCTCCAATTCATCCAACTTTTCAATGTCAATGACTTTGTTGCGAGTATAGCATTGAAGAAAATACTCAATCTTGTTATAGTGGATCGAACTTCATCTTTCATAATGCCTCTTATAGCTATTGGTAGTAGTTGTTGCATCAACACATGATAATCATGGGACTTCATTCCCACTAACTTCAAATCGTTCATTGAGACACACTTTCTCAAATTAGAAGAATATCCTTGTGGCACCTTAATGTCATATAGACATCCACACAAACTTTTCTTCTCCGCTTTTGATGGTGTATGAGTTCGGCTCCATGTATGCCCTCTTACCATCTTCCATTACTCGTGGATGTAACCTTTCTCTTATTCCCATGTCAACGAGATCTAGTCTCGCACTAATTCCATCCTTAGTCTTCCCGGTATGTGCAAAAGAGTACCGACAAGGCTATCACAAACGTTTTCTCCACATGCATCACATCAAGACTACGCCAATATGGAAGATCAAAGAAAATTGATTTCTTCTTCCATATATTCTTCTCACTCGCCTTCCTTTGCCGCTTACCCAATATGACATTGATATGTTTCACCCGACTATAAACGTCCTCTCCGGTTAACGCCTTTGGAGCCGTATTCGCTCGGTAAGCCGTTAAAACGCTTTCTTAACTTACGATATGGGTGGAACCGACGAAGAAACCTCCTGTGGCCGAGGTAGACCGTTTTTTTCCGTGCTTTAGTTGATGGAAGTTTGTGTCCGCTTCACATATTGGACATGCTTTATGCCCCTTCACACTCTACCTCGACAAATTTCCGTATGCAGAAAGTCGTTTATCGTGGTAAAAATCATTGCACGCAACTTGAAGTGCTCCTTCTTATATGCATCAAACACATCTACGCCTTCCTCCCACAACTTCTTCAAATCCTCAACCAAAGGTGCCAAGTACACATCGATATTGTTCCGGGTTGTTTTGGTCCGTAAATCATCATAGAAAGCATCACATACTTGCGTTTCATACATAGCCAGGAGGTAAGTTGTATATTACAAGGAGAACCGGCCATGCACTATGGGTCTTGCTAAGAGTTCGATACGGATTGAAGCCATCGTACAAAGCCCAGTCAAGGTTTCTTGGCTCATTGCCAAATTGAGGGAACATTTCGTCTATTTTCTTCCATTGCGGAGAGTCAGCCAGGTGCCGAAGATATTTTCCATCGGATATTCTCTCATCAGAATGCCATCTCAACTTCTTCGCCGTTGCTTCACTAGTAAACAGACGCTTAAACCGTGGAATTATTGGAAGATACCACAATGCCTTCAAAGGTTGCCTTTTTGTTGTCTCCTCTCCAACCGCTATCGGTCCACCCACAAGTTGCCTTTAAGTTGACCAAATGTAAGGTCGCATCAACCGTGTATACTTAGTACACCCAGGGAACAAAGGTGTCTCGCATCACTCCGCACGCTTTCATATTCACCCGATTGTGCAAAAGATTCTCGCCTCAACATCATTAATCATTTTCTCCATTCCATCATCATCATCTACCTCAACTTCATTTGCATGGGACGCACCAGGTACTTACTTCCTCACCATGCCATATCCACGTTGTGTATCGAAGGTGTATTCCATCACAAAGTAGGTGGTCCCTTATATCGCAATAACCCTTCGACTCCCATTTAAACAATTAACACATGGACAATAATACATCCCATTTTTGTGGCCACATTCCTTCTAGCAAATTCAATAAACTCTTCCACCCCATTCTCATATTCTTCACTAGTTCTCAATGCATTCATCCAACTATGACCCATTTTATTACCACCTACGACATTTCCAACAACGGTCAAGTTCATGTCAATTTCAAGAACGACATGTTTTCTTTTAAGTAAATTTCGACAAAGATTTCCCTTAAAAGTAAGACATCCCAAAATTTCAATAACAACCAATTTCAGCTTAATTCAACAACAAAACTTACTAACTAAAGCAATTTTAGCTAAACAATTTATCAATTATGTAAGATAAAGAAAGCATAGAGCCATAGAGTCAATGTTTACTTAAAGTAAACGTGCTTTTACAACAACTAAAGCTAAGTATAAGTTTCGTTATTCCCAATCATGTGGTTGTTTATTAGTCTATAAGCAACTTTCATACGAAAACCTATAGAATGACCAAATTAACATTGCCCTTTTAAATACGCACACATAATAACAAGATGGAATGGTAGATTTAAGAGTAACGTAAGAACAAGCTTACTTGGAGAAGAGCGAAACGAAGGAGAGACACGGCGGGCGGAGACGGCTGAGAGCGGGCGTGAGATTGTGAGGAGGTCGACGTACGGGAAGAACGAATCGAGGTGGAGTGGAGTTGGAAGCCCACAGATCGATTTGCGCGGCGCGAGTGGAGGTGGCGCGAGTCGGCGGAAGAGGGAGAGGCGAGACTAGAGGCGGAGTCGGCGGAAGAGGGAGACCGAGACTAGAGGCGGAGTTGAGTCGGAGGAAGAGGGAGGACCGAGACTAGAGCCGGAGTTGAGTCGAGTCCGGGTGAGAATGACTGAGAATGAAGGCAGAGGACGAGGGAGTCTGGGTGAGAATGAATGAGAATGACGGGGAATTAGGTTTAAAATTATTTAAAAAAGGCGACCTGAACACTAAATCAGGTCGCATATTAATGAAAATAGGCGACACGATATACATTGGTCGCCTATTTTCATTAATATGCGACTGATTACACTTCAAATGTTTATTTGCATCAATTTATTTTTAAAAAAATAAAAAAGCCGATAGGCGACACAAGTGAAAATCAGTCGCCACTTATATAAAATAGGCGACCTGATATACCTTTAGGTCGCCTATTTTCTAAAATTGGCACTTTTTTATTTTTTTTAAATAAATTGATGCAAATAGGCGACCTGAAGTGTAAATCAGGTCGCCTATTTTATAAAATAGGCGACCTGATATACCTTCGTGTCGCCATTTTCTATAATAGTGGAGAATTTTTTTATTTTCCGCCGCCAAATATTTCCCACCATATTTTATCCTTGGCGCCAAGATAATTAATCGATTTTAGGCGTCTTGAATTACATACAGACGACAAAAATAAATTTTAGAAGTCCTAAATTACTATTCAGGACGTTGAAGGCTCCTTTTCCTTAAATATAATTACAAAAATGCCACTTACTTCATATTTTACTACCTGTTTTCAATTTAGGACGTTTTTTAGGGTAGTAGTATCCAATTTTTGTAGTAGTGGATTCTAAATTATGGCCTTAGGATTAACTTTATTAATTCCAATCCAAGCCTTTGATTTTTGTTTGACTTGTCAAAGAACATATCCCTTGTTGGTCAATTAGGATTTAGGGATTTTATGTAACTAATCTTATATATTTCTTAATCATGCTTATTTACTTATTAATTAGGAAATTTCGAAAATCACATATACCTTGCAAATTTAATTGCTTATTAGTTGTTTAAGTGTTTACTTACTTTTTTTTTTTTTTTTTTTGCTTATCTTAGCCATAATTAATTATCTACTAATTGTTGGTAATTTTCTTAAATTGGATTAATTATTTTCTCACAACTTTTAGGTTTACTTCGGTCATTTATGCACCATGTATAAATTTAAAAATCATAGGGCAACTTATGGTCCCCAAAATAATATTGGATTTTGCCCCTTTAATTTCCAAGGAAAATAATCTAATAAGTTACTAAAATTAGAGACAACATACTTTCCTATTTTAAACAGGTATTTAATTGCCTCTTCGACGTAATTAAGATTATACTTGATTATGATAAATCTTAGGGTATTTTATGATCCATAAAAGTATTTAGGGATTTTGGCTCTTTGTTCATTCTAATTCCAAGAGAAATTGCCCTAGAAAAATAAGGTAAATACACTACAAAATTTGAGACCACATATTCACCTATTTAAAATAGTTATTATTTATCACAATATAATATTTAGGAGAAATAATTATCCGGGTATTACACATTCAGTTTAATTTAAATAAAGTGGTTGACGTCTTGTGCTTAATGATGTATTGAATTCAAATATATAAACATGTTAATTCACTTTTGATGCATATTGTTTACTTATAACGGGCTTAGGTCATGTGAACAGAAAGATCAACATGATATTTGTCGCTTTTCTATAATTAATTGACAACTTGTGTCAAATCTTTTATTAGCGAATTATTTTGGGGGTCAAGAACTATTGATATTCTCTTTCACTTCCTTAAGCAGTTCAAGAACTTTCTTTTCCTTTTCAACAATATCAATGGTCTCACAACTGGTTGATGGTTCAGACCTTCAGGAATATGGTCATGAAGATGCATATTCTTTTACTGCAACAAAGGTTGTAGTTCTTGGCCTTGAGGTACAGATGGTTTTGACTCAGGTACCAAGCCATCCGCCATAATGCTGGAATTCTCAATACCTGTGACTTCATGGAAAGTGATCATAGATTCTGATAATCTATTCCCACTCAAAACCTTCAAAGCCAAAATTTTCAGGTCAATTAAAATATTCTGAATATATACTCCTATTTACATATGAACATCTCATCCAATATATTCTCGAGAAGGAAGCTTATATATCTCGCTGAGATACAGAGACAAGATGAAGTTGACTTCTTCCTTTCAAACACTCACACGTTATTAACGACAAGTATTTCCAAAAGAGATCCTTGTGCCAAGTTTGAGGAAACTTCATATTGAGTTCTGTGACAAACTATTATGCCAAATTGCCTGCTTCTTTAAGAAAGCTTCACATTTGGAGTGTCCGTTGCTCAAAGAAAAATATCACTATAAGGATGAAGAACTCCTATATATTTTGCTAGTTCCTAAAAGCATTCACGGACAATTACGCTTCCATATAATTAAATGTTCCTCAATATTGTTGGAATCACTTCTTTCATCGATTAATCTTTAAGTAATTGATATGATTTTGACAAAATTATTCACTTTGTTGTGCTTTGAATTCTAGTGTCTCTCCGGCTCACTCATTGTTCATTTATAAATCAACTTTAATTTAGCTATTTTTCTTTACCTTTTTTTTTCTTTTGATCTATATATTAATGAGAAAAATTTAATTGACTGCTTATATGTTGAGAAAAACAGTATGATTATTATTATCTTTAGAGAAATTCAAACAATTATATTTTGGAAATTCTGCAAACCAATCATATGATTTTAACTGACTTAAGTGGTGGTAACCATTTCTTTTTGAACTAGCTGCGATTCCTTTTTTAACCTGAACTGAGTGCTCATTGATGATCTGGATTATGAAGAAAATAATTATTTTTGAGTTCAAATGGTAAAAATGAATGAGAATTCTAATTGTTTTTGGGAAAATTATAATAAAGGACATAAGAAAAATAATATTTATTAAGAAGAACTATAAAAATGGTAATTATTTTGAAGGACCATAAATTAAAATATAAAAATGAAAAGACTAAATTGCACCTATGTTATTTCCAAATCCTCTTACAACCATAACATACACCGTCACTACAACTAATAAATGCTACTCCCTCCGTCCCTAATTATAGGAGCAAATTTTGGAGTTGGTTTTGGTCCTAATTATAAGAGCAAGTTTTAACTTTTGTCAATTTTTCCTATAATACCCCTATTTATACTTATTATTAGGAGCATTATATATATGTGTGTTTACATATATATATATATATATATATATATATATGTATATTTGTGTTTGTGTGTGTCAATATATATATATGTGTGTGTGTGTGCGCGCGCGCGCGCGTGTGTGCGTGTGTGTGCGTGTGAGTGTGTGTGTAATACCTTAAAATCGACTTAGGGTAAATATCAAAAATTGGGAAATGTACCTATTGAAAATAGGTGAATATGGTCTCAAACACCTTGTATTGAGTTTACCTTGTTGTTAGGGTAATTTCCTTGAAATTAGATAATTTGCAAATAGGTTCCTAAATACATTATGGGTTATAAATACCTGTGAAAGCTATAAAAAGGTAAGTAAATATCTATTTGAAATAGGGAAGGATATTGTCCCTAATTTAGGTAATTTATTAAATTACAAACTTGGAGAAATTGTATAAGAATGTCCAAAAGGTATTGAAATGACCTAAATACCCCGTAAATGCTAAGATAATGCGGGAGATATGAAAACAAAGATGTCAATACAAAAGTTATGAGGTAATGAGGCATGCTAATTAAGAAAATTATCAACTATTGATAAGAAAGTAATTAGGTAATTATTGGCTAATTACTTAAGCATAAACGAAGGAAAATTCAAAGATAATTATGTAAAACCCTAAAATTAGTGGTTTTGGCTTAAAATTAGTAAAAACATATTTGTTAATTAATTGGAAATTTTGGGGAAAAATAGTTGAGTTTAGGTATTTTTAAGCCTAAATGCAAGAATGGACCAATAGGAAAATTTTGTAAAAAGTTATGTAAAAATAATTATTTAATTAATTAAATAATTAATTAAAAAAAAACGAAATAAAAAAAAAGGGCAGAAAAAAAAAAAAAAAAAATAAAAACTTAGTTTGTAAGTTATAATATTTTATAATATAATTAATTAAAGTTATATTATTTTATAATATAATTAATTGTAGTGAATAGTAATGGAATAAATAGGAAACGGACCCTATCTAGAGAACCGGGAATAGGAATTTCAAAGTCAAGGTAAAATATTGATCAGTGAATTTCTATCTTCCGTTGAACTCTTAGGAAGTTAATTCGACTTAGATAGAGCATTTTCTAATAAGGCAGAAATAGGAAAAAATGCGAGATAGTCACATTTTGGATCCGAAGAAAATAAATTCTAACTCAACATCTAGAAATGAGTTTGAAATTATCTGGACATATTTGGAATCAGTGAATTTTTGTCCAGAAGTTGATGATTCCAGAAATTCGTTCTGTAGCCGGGCACGCCTTTCGAGAAACTTCGGCTGAACACGGAATGCCCTGTATGGAATCAAGATTTAGATTAGAATAGACATTTCTAGTAAGGAAGAGAAGATCTTCAAAGTTAGTTAACCAGAATTTTGAGATTTCTCCGAAATTATGCGAATCGGGTGCCGTCGGGGAAATTTCATCACGTGGAGCGGAGAAGTGCAGAGTGTGACATCATCATTGATGATGTCACAACATGCCACCTAAGGAGGGAAGGACGAATGGGACAAGTGGCATGGTGAGGATCTGACATGTGGCGAAGTGCGATCCGTGGTCGGTGTTCGTTACAGTAAAGTTTGAATTAACTCAGAAATGCCATCGGGATTTCTATTGTAATACTGGGATATTTATCGGAATATTATAAATAAAAGTTGGATATTTCGATAAGTGAAATTTCAATCTCCGGTCTTGTATAAATACAGTCTATTTCTAAGTAGAATTTCTGCAAGAAATTAGGGAGTTTAAGGGCCAAAGTGCCAAAATGACCAAAATGCTTACTGAAAGGAGTAATTAACTTAGAAAATTTATGGAAAAATCCTAAAAACGAGTTAAATGACCAAGTGAGTTAGGAAGTATATAATCTCTAATTATTGTAATTTTATAAATTATGAAATTGGAGAAATTGTTGGAAAATACTCAAAAAGAAGTGAAATGACCATAATACCCTTGTAATTTCTAAAAATGCAAGAGGCACGAAAATACTAATGTTAATACAAGAGTATGAAGGTAATGAGGCTTTGTAATTAAGAAAATTATCAACAGGTGATAATGAAGTAATTAAGTAATATTGGGCTAATTACTTAAGCATAAGCAAATGAAATTGATAATAATTATGTGAAGCTCAAAATTAGTGGATATTAGTGGAATATTAGTAAAAATGTATTTACTAATTAATTGGAAATTTCTATGAATAATCATGGAGTTTAGGTATTTTAAGCCTAAATACAAGAATGGACCAATTAGATAATTTTGTGGAAATTTTTGAAAAAAAAAAATTTCGCATTTCAAACATGAGATGTTACATTTATGGTATCGAGCATGAAATTACAGCAAGTATTTAACTATGTTACCACGGACAATTTGGTGCCGAAGGCAAGGCTAGTCTACGTGGGTGTGCCATAAGTCACTGCTAATCCGGTGAGGCCCCCATGGTAGACACTTACAGCCATTACGTTCGGATAACGGAGTTAGGTTCTTAAGCCTTTTAACTTGAGCATATTTTTGAAAATGAGTGCGTACGACCATTGGTGTAAATGTGTAAAGATGAACAGAGATAATGGCTAGTATGCCTTTAGAGCGGAGAAACCTTCGTCGGATCGGATCATTCATCGATGATGACAACTATGAGTATTTCAGTGTTATTAAGTATCAAGACAGTCGAGAATGAATCTTTCTATGAACCCAACATCCTACGACAAGTTCTAGCTACGAACGAGAACACCGATAAGCACTATACGATCAAAGCATTGGATGGCGGAACAACGCAGCAAGACTATTAGAAGAGCGTACTTAGATATGAAGTTATGAATTACGAACGCGAAGGATTTTAACCACTTGGTCATAAACATTTGGATGATGTAATATACGTTAGCATGTACATTACATCTAATATGAAAACATATAAGTTTTGATGCCACGTGTTGTGTTATTTTCGACACATATATACGTTATTTAATTAAAGGAGAGATAAAAATGGCGATACTAAGAGGTGCTTAGGTGCAAGAGGCCGAGGTAGAGGTCGAGGCCGAGGCCGAGGTCGAGGCCGAGGTAGAGGGAAGAGGCGACGGCCTCGGGATGAGCGAAACGATGGACCAAATCAACCGGGACGTGACGAAATTGAAGAAATGCGTAGAACTCTACAAGAACAAAGAGTTCGATTGATGCTCTTGACAAGACAGAACCAACGAGGACCGGGAGGCACAAAGACAATTGGAAGCACGTCAACATGGCGAGGATGAGCGAGAAAATGAAGAAGATAACAACAACAATGATGAAGAAGAATATGATGACAATGATGACAACAACAATGATGAAGAGCCTGAGGGGTCTGAGAGATCCCAATCACCACCTAGGCGCGGTCAAAAGAGAGAACCCCTTGGCGGGTAAACCAGTTACGCAAGTTGAAACCACCTGGTTCCGAGGAAAGAGTGAGCTAGGCGAGGATTGGCTTCGAGTCTTGAGAAGATTTTGAAGTCATAGAATGCCCTGGAAATCGGATGGCCCAGTAGCAATTTACAAGCTTGAGGAGATGCCTACGGTGGTGGAAGAGTGTTTCCACAACCCCACCCGATCTGTTACGTGGGATATGTTCCAGGATGACGGAGCGCAACTTAAAGGAACTGCGCAAGACCCGAGGCCAGGAAGGTAACAATATAAATCGCGGTGGATCAAACCGCGGAGGTACCTCACAGAGAGGAAAGCGCCTTGGAGCGAAAACGAGGTGGAAACAAGAGACCCTACCAACAAGTATAGTCTCAAACGGCAGGGATCCCAGACGTGTCAAAAATGTAAGAAGTACCATCCAGGAGCCAACTGTGATGGGAAACAAGTCTGCTTCAGGTGTCAGAAGCTTTGGACACATTAGCGGGATTGCCCCAGAAGGCTGCGAGGCGAGACCTCAAAGCGGCCGAATCTTTGCATTGACAAACACAGAGGCCAAGAAGTCCCGAGAGATGGTTCAAGGTACCATCTATCTCAATGGAAATCTACTTGAAGCATTGTATGACTCGGGTGCTAGTCACTCGTTTATTTCCTATGATTGTGCAAGTCGTTTAGGATTGCATGCCCGTAGATTACCATTTGATCTTGTTGTATCTACACCGTTGGGTGTAAAGTCTTTAACTTCGATGCATGTATGAATTGTGCGCTAACGTGGATGGACGAGTTTCTAAAGTGGATCTTATCCATCTACCTCTTCACGGCATTGACGTCATTTTCGGTCCGAATCGGTTAACGCCAACGGCGCAATGATTGATTGTGGCAAAAGGAGATATCATTTGCCGGAGACAAGGTTGAAGTGAGCTCGAACTTTCTCTCGCTACGCTGATCGGTGCGTGAAGCAAGGATGTCATGCTTTCATGGTATTCTTTTCTGTCAAAGCAGAGTGACCTTTCACTCCGAGAATATCCTTGTGGTGAATGAATTTTCGATGTATTTCCGGAGGATCTCACCAAGTTACCTCCTATCCGAGAAGTGGAGTTCAATATTGACTCGATGTCCGGCATAGGATCAATATCAAAGGCGCCGTATCGAATGGCTCCTAACGAGATGCAGGGAGTTGAAGAAGCAGTTGGAAGAGCTTTTGAAGAAGGGGTTCTTTCGACCCAGTGTATCACCCCCAGTGCTTTTTGTAAAGAAGAAAGATGGAAGCTTCCGACTCTGCATCGATTACCGCGAGCTCAACAAAGTAACCATAAAAAATAAGTACCCACTTCCCCGGATTGATGATCTTTTGGATCAATTGTCTGGTTCCACAGTCTTATGGGGACTAAGTTGAAGTTCGATTCGGCTTATCACCCACAGATCGACGGTCAATCTGAGACGCGTTAATCAAGAAGAGACTCCTAGCAGCACATAGTAGACAGAAGAGCTATGCTGACAAAGGAGGAGACCTCTAATGTTTTATGTCGGCGACCATGTATTTCTAAAGTTATCCTCGATCGGTGTCGGCTAACGCTTAAGAGGAAGAAACTCAGTCCACGGTATGTTGGACCATTCGAAATTCGCTAAGCGCGGAGAAGTAGCTTATCATATAGCTTTACCCCGAATCGAGTAATCTCACGGCGTTTTCCACGTATCGCAATTGAAGAAGTATCAATCGATTGTGATCATGTCATCGGTGCGAGGATGTGAAGTACGGCATGATAATACCTTCATAGTCGGCCGGAGCGGATCATCGATCACAAAGAGAAACGGCTCGAAACAAGACTATTTTGATTGTGAAGGTGGTGCGGAAGGGTTTGTCACCGAAGAAGCGACTTGGGAAACCGAGAGTGACATGAAAGAGAAGTACCCGAGTTCATGGCCCGAAGTTTAGTTAGTATAGATTAAATTTCGAGGCGAAATTTTGTGTAGGGGGAGAAATGTAATACCGGATATTTATACGGAATATTATAAATAAAAGTTGGATATTTCGATAAGTGAAATTTCAATCTCCGGTCTTGTATAAATACAGTCTATTTTCTAAGTAGAATTTACGCAAGAAATTAGGGAATTTAAAGGCCAAAGTGCCAAAATGCCCCTAGAAAGGGTAATTAACTTAGAAAATTTATGGAAAAATCCTAAAAGACAGTTAAATGACCAAGTGAGTTAGGAGAGTATATAATCTCTAATTATTGTAATTTTATAAATTATGAAATTGGAGAAATTGTTAGAAAATACTCAAAAAGAAGTGAAATGACCATAATACCCTTGTAATTTCTAAAAATGCAAGATGCTGAAAATACTAATGTTAATACAAGAGTATGAAGGTAATGAGGCTTTGTAATTAAGAAAATTATCAACGGTGATAATGAAGTAATTAAGTAATATTGGGCTAATTACTTAAGCATAAGCAAAGGAAATTCAATAATAATTATGTGAAGCTAAAAAATTAGTGGATATTAGTGGAATATTAGTAAAAATGTATTTACTAATTAATTGGAAATTTCTATGAAAAATCATGGAGTTTAGGTATTTTTAAGCCTAAATACAAGAATGGACCAATTAGATAATTTTGTGGAAATTTTTGAAAAAAAAAATTTCCGCATTTCAAACATGGGATGTTACATCTATAAATACCCCCCTTCCTCTTCATTTTCACACCAAAGTTGAGATCCTAGAGAGAAGTTAGAGAGAAGCTGCGGGGAGGTGTCAGGAAATTCGCGTGAAGCTCTGGGTAAGTTTTTCGGTACTCAAGCTTTCGTAGTTCTTTTAGTAGTTAGAGTATAAATGCTAGTTTAGTCTTTAATCTTCCAAGTATGATTAGACATCATATGTTAGGGGTATTTTAGTCATTATTTCGAAAATATTGGTGGGGTCGAAGTTAAGGCAAAATTTTGGAAGATTAGAGTTAAAATAGCGAAGCTCTGGCAAAATTCCGCCAACTAGTAAGGGTAGGGGCAAAATGGTAATTTTTACCTAAAATGCCTGTTATGATGTGAATCATTAATTAATATGATTTATGTTTTGAAAATTATGTTGGAGGAGGAGTTATGTTGAAATTTTGGAAGATTAAGGTCAAAGTAACGAAGTGCTGGCGAAATTCCGCCAATTAGGGGTCAGGGGCAAAATAGTCATTTTGACTAAAAATGTCCATATGTTGATAGGATATCCGTAATCACGAACGGCGTCGGAAATACTGTTTTCGTCAAAAGTCTTGTTTTAGTAAACGTGCGAGTCCGTCAACGAAGGTACGTCGCGTCTTGGTAACCTTAACTCGATATTTATGGTATACGTGTATGTGCTTTGTGAATTATATGTTATGTCTTGTTGTTATGATTGCTGGGTAATGGGATACGCATGTCCGAGGCCTAGGTGCCGCGGGATACCGGGATACGGTTGTTAGGGGCCTATGTCTTGCCCGGGGATCAAGAGGCCTAGGTGCTACTAGGGTTACACTGCGGGGGCCTATGTCTTTGCCGGGATGCGCTGTTTGGGAGATGCTTGTACTATGTGCTTTTATACTATTGATTCTGTGTTTGTCGTAGTCCATATACGTATATGTAGATATGAGGTTAACCGTTACACAGGGTCCGTTGCAATGGACCTCGGCTCTCATATAGCTTCGAGATTGGGAGGACCGAGGGCCGAGGAGAAGAGTAGCGATCTGCGTAGAAGTTCCGGTGACGATTTCCTTTTGTTGTTCCGCGAAGCTTTCCTTTGTGTTGTATCTCACTTTTGAACCACGCGATTCTTGTCTGCATTGTTGTAATTAGCCGGACTTACGGCATTCTAAATACAAGTATCGATTACTCAATCGCTCCGGTGCTCTACTCGATCATTTTGAAATGATTTTAAATGGAAAAAAAATTTATCTTGCTTTTGAAAAGTTGGGATGTTACGGTGCGTGTGTGTGCGCGCGTGTGTGTGTGTCTCTATGTATGTAGATAGATCTATATGTATACACATATATATACACACATATATGTTTATATAGCAAGACCGTTATTTCAATTAGAAAGCGTGTGGAAAGAAAATTGTGTGTGTGTGTGTAGATAGATCTATATGTATACACATATATACACACACATATATGTTTATATAGCAAGACCATTATTTCAATTAGAAAGCGTGTGGAAAGAAAATTAGATCTATATGTATACACATGGCTATATAAAAAGCAACTAATATACATATATAAACTAATATGTCATGGATATCTAACGTAAGACAAATTAGAAACACTTATAATTAGGGCAACTTGTGTCATTTTAAATTTATATAAGGACATTTTAGAAAAATGAGTAAAATTAACTAATTTAACTCCTCTCCTTAATTCTCCCAAAATCGGTTAAATTGCTTTTATAATTAGGGACGGAGGTAGTATTACATAAACTAATATGAAGAAATGTTGACTCCCCTAGGACTTTAGTTTACACTTACACTACTAATTATTTAAAATTAAACATTATCTGAAGAAAATAAATTAAAAGACAAACGGTAGAGCACCTTTTCACCATAACTCGATCTATCCGTAAGTGTTATTCTTCAATTGAAGCACATTCTCATTTTTTTACCATAATTAACTTCGTACGTACATGCTTAATCTTCTGTTGCTCACCTCTCTTCATGAGCAAGTTCTCATTTGAATGTACCACAAAATTAACTATTGTTGTTCAAAGCAATTCCCTCCTTCCGAGTGAGGGCGAGTTTTCTCTCCTCTCATGAGAGTGTGGTTTTTCTCCTTCGTTGGATCGGAGCGTCCATCTTGTCTAATCGGAGCAACTACTCATCTAGGTTCTCTCTTCACCAATACTTTCGTCTACCTCATCTCCTCTTCTTCCTTTTTGTTTTCAATTTGGGGATTTCTATGACGGAGATCACTATGAATGATCTGAATGAATATTCGCTAGATTGGATGATGAAGAATCAAAGGCTAGAGGTTATGGACTATTCGGCAAGCTGGTTACGAATCGGCTGATTAATCGAATTGGATTCTCAGAGGATAATGCCTATATATTCCAGTTCAAAGACAAGCAAGAGCATTAGCGTATTCTCTGTGGTAGTTTCTATTTTTCATTATCCATCCTAAGATTGTCAGCAGGGAAAAAAAAAATTATTGCAGATTCTATTAGGGAGAAGATAGGAAACTTGGTTAGGGTCAATTTAGTCTTTCTATTTTTATTTTAATGTTTTAATTTCTGATTCTTCAAAATAATTATCATTTTTATGGTCCTTCTTATTAAATATTATTTTTTTAGGTCCTTTATTATAATTTTCTCATTTTTTTGGGTATTAATTGTGTTAGTTTTTCTTTTTGAAGTTTTATGTGTTGTATACATTTAATGACATTATACTCTGTTTTTGTTATTTTCATAATGAAATTTAGATCCCTTTAAGTGTGCATTTTTAGAATTAACTTAAAGTATTAGATAATGTTTTTATATCAAATTATTAAAAATATTTGATAGATGACAAAATGAAGAATTTCGGTAAACAGTTTTTGTGGCTCAAAACATTAATTCATTACTTTAACTACTCTTATTACATATTTTACGCTCAAACATAAAAGCTTTAACACATTATACGTTGTCCATTATACTTCTTTTTTTCATTACTTCAAAGCTTATATATGCAGAGATGCAGATTCCACTTGTTCTAATTAAGATCCTTCAAACCCGTTGAATTCTTCTTTCACTCGTAATCTGCTTGTTCAATTATTGTAACCTATATTTTTGCTTTGATTTTTATTAACTAGAATCCTAGCAAGTTACTTGAGCGTAATGAATTGCTCTTTTGTTTTGTTTTTATTCTTTTTTTCTCTTCCCTTCCTTCCTTGTGCTGTCTCTGGACTTACTTTGCTTTCACATGCTTAAAAAGCAGCATCAGCCAGAAAGTCCTTTTTTGTGACGAGATTTTCTGATTTTCTAGAGTTGTTCTTTGTGCGACTTGTGTTCATTAATTTCTTTCTTCCAAAGATACTTTAATGAAAGTGTGTGTGATACATCTGTATATGATGATTTTCTTTGTTGGGTGTGTGTAAATGTTTGGATGAATTACGTATATTGTGTCGTGAATACTCATTACTTACAAAATTTTCAAGTTTGATGCTTGGGGAGAGTATGTGGCTAGGATTCAGTTTTTGAATCTGGACCTCTCTATATTAGGGCAACATCTTGATTTAAATTTTTTTTTTTAAAATTTCAAATCACCAAAATGAAAAGTAATAAAAGAATATATAATCTGGATGTTGTAGCGTTAGGTGTAAAAAGAATTTAAATTTTTAAATTTTCTTAATATTTAACACTTAACTTAAGGTTGGTTTAGAAAATAATATTTGGACTGCTTGTAAGAGTGACCGCCATTAAGTTATATCAATATTTACAAAAATGTCAACGGTCATACGTTTTAAACTTTCTCTACCTACAAAGGTCTAGATGTGGTGATTTTATAGGCATTTTTTCTAGTGGTGATCTTTTAAAGTGTAATACCGGATATTTATCGGAATATTATAAATAAAAGTTGGATATTTCTGATAAGTGAAATTTCAATCTCCGGTCTTGTATAAATACAGTCTATTTTCTAAGTAGAAATTCTGCAAGAAATTAGGGAGTTTAAAGGCCAAAGTGCCAAAATGACCAAAATGCCCCTAGAAAGGGTAATTAACTTAGAAAATTTATGGAAAAATCCTAAAAGACAGTTAAATGACCAAGTGAGTTAGGAGAGTATATAATCTCTAATTTTTGTAATTTTATAAATTATGAAATTGGAGAAATTGTTGGAAAATACTCAAAAAGAAGTGAAATGACCATAATACCCTTGTAATTTCTAAAAATGCAAGAGGCATGAAAATACTAATGTTAATACAAGAGTATGAAGGTAATGAGGCTTTGTAATTAAGAAAATTATCAACAGGTGATAATTGAGTAATTAAGTAATATTGGGCTAATTACTTAGGCATAAGTAAAGGAAATTCAGTAATAATTATGTGAAGCTCAAAAATTAGTGGATATTAGTGGAATATTAGTAAAAATGTATTTACTAATTAAATGGAAATTTCTATGAAAAATCATTGAGTTTAGGTATTTTTAAGCCTAAATACAAGAATTGACCAATTAGGTAATTTTGGTGGAATTTTTGGAAAAATTAAATAATTAAATCATTAAATAATTAATTAAATAAAAAATAAATATTTATTAAAAAAGATATGGCCAGCCGAAATTCCAAGAGAAAAAGAAAAAAAAAATGAAAAATGAAAAAATATATGTACATATGCAAGTTGATATTAAAATATTAATATAATTAATTAAAGTAAAAATGTGAATAGTAACTTTAAAATTAGGAAACGGATCCTATCAAGAGATCTAGGAATAGGAATTCCAATGTCGGGGTAGAATATTGATCGGTGGAATTTTATCTTCAGTTAGACTCTTACGGAAGTAAATTACGAGTCCGTTTGTGCATTTTCCTAATAAGACGAAATAGGAAATTATGATAAAAGGCCAGATAGCCAAGAGGACGAAAAGGCTATGTTGTGACATTTGGAAGAGAATTGGGAATTTTCATGAACATATTTGGATTCGGTGATTTTTTCGAAGAGATTGATGTTTAGAAAACAAGTTTCGACACGGACGCGTTTGGACGAAATCCTACACCTTTTCTTATAAATACCCCCTCCCCCCTTTGGTTTTTTCACCCCATTCTCAAGAGATAATTCGAACCTAGAGAGAGAAAGAAGAGAGAAGGGCTCTGGAGAAGTTCTGCAGAAGTCTTCAACGGGTAAGTCTTTTGGTCTTTAGTCTTTAGTTCGGTAGTTAGTAGAATTGTTAGATAGTTTTAGCAAGTAGGGAGTGAGATTCCTACTATTGTTTTTAGGCCTCATTGCATTGAAATATATGCTGACGAGGTAGAAACATGGTAGGGATCGAGTCCCGAAAGTGAAGTCTTCGTAGTTCTTTCACAAGTAGGTGTTATAATGCTAGAATAGCCTTTAAATTTTCAAGTATGATTGGGTATCATATGGGAGGGCTATTTTAGTCATTATTTTTGAAAATCATAGTTGCGTCGAAGTTCTGGCAAAATTTCGAGAAGAAAATTTGTCAGAGTAACGAAGTGCTGGCGAAATTCCGCCGATTAGGGGTAGAGGGGCAAAATGGTAATTTTTACCTAAAATGCCAATTATAGTGTCAAATCACTAATAAAGGTGATATTATTCTTATAGGATATCGAGAATCTCGATTTCTTTGCCGTCCATGTTGTCCGACGAACATTGTTTGAAGTTCACGTTTTTAGTAAAAGTACGTTTCCGCCGGTGGTACCTAACGTCGCAAACGAAGGTACGGACGCGTACTGTAACACTAATCTTGTGCTTCTTAAATGCATATATGTCAAGGATATGTCGTGACCGTTATACGAACAGATTTTAAACGGGTTATGTTTGGAATGCCGTTATGTTTTCCTAGCGGCCGAGGACACGAGTGTTTATCGTGGCTTGGTGAATAGTGCAAATTTGTTGTTGTTATTTACCTTATGGGGCTTTACATATTGCTCGTGCTTATGTTTTGTCGGCATAATGATCATGCATCTCTAGTATGCTTATGATATCTTGTTGTATTAGTTCTTGAATATCATTGGCCATATCTTGTGTTGTTTGGGTATGAGGTTTAGAAGTTACACGAGATTCATTGTGGTAAATTGAATCTCGGCTATAGCTTCGAGTTACGGGAATGCGGATCGACGATCGAGGCAAGCAGCATTAGACGTGCAGCCCGAAGATTTATCTATCTTATCGCTTTCTGTTTCTTTCTGTTATTTACTTTCCAAACTCTAGGATTACTGTAATCAATACAATGTTACACAATGGTTGATGTTTTGGCTAAGAATCCAATTACTCTTGCGCTCTATTGCTCCACTCTGATTGCTTGTTTGAAAAAAAAAAATTTCCGCATTTCAAACATGGGATGTTACATAAAGCATGAGTTGAACTTATCAATTTTGTCGAATAAACGGAGGAAAATAATTGGAAATTAATCATCAAGGGACCAAATTGAAAGAGGAACACTTTGGAGAACCAAATCAGACCAGTTAATAAATTTTCAGGGACAAAAAATAGTAATTTAGTTTATAAAGTTTCCTCTTATATATAAATATTCATATCATGAAACAAGTAAGAATCCAGTGGACACTGCTATTTTGTACTTTCTTAAGATCCTAGATTATTTGGCCTCCTTCGAGAGGTAAATTCCTATAATAGTTTAATCTTGAATGGTTTTGTCATAGTAGACGATAATGTTACCACTTTACTGCTGCTTGTTCTTATGATGAACTAGACTCCATTCTGGTGTGGATCAAGTCATCATTCGGAGAGACTAATTGATCATGGAATGGAAAATTTCAGATTTTATCACTCAAAGGGATTGTAAAGATTTCAATAATAATAAATAAATTTATTAAAAAAATGCAATTCAAACAACCTTCTTAAATTCTAAATTAAAATATTTAGCACGGTAAATCATTTTGGAGGAGACTAGAATTAGATGTTAGGTATAAAGGTAAAAAAAAAAAAAAAAAATTTAAAAATACAATTCAATAAACATTCTTAAATTTTAATTTTAAATAAAGAGATTGTTTGGATTTTGAATTTTGCAAATATTATTATTTGATATTTATTCTAATTTAATTTTTGAACATTTTTAAGCCAGGGAACAGTAAAACCAATCATTTTGCCTTCTAAAGTTTTTTTAATTGAACCTAATATTATTCTGCTCTACCGCACATCAAACAAGGAAACTAAATGGGCTCTAAACTAAGGTTTTATGATTGAAACCACAAAATAATCTTTTTATTTGACTTAGCTTTCTATGGCGCGCAAAAATTGCAACATGCATGAATGAATAACATATTATTAACAAATTAATAGCTCGGTAAATTACTTCAAGCTTTCAAGCGCACAGCATGGAATGTTTTAGAGTTTAGATTTAGATATTCTTTTAAAGAATTACATTTATTTTTGAATATTTTTAAAAGAATATGTAGACTTGATATTAGATAAAAAAAGATCAATAAATTTATTTAATAATATTAAAAAAAATTAATGTATCAAAATAAATAAAAAATTATTAAAAAAATGAAATTCAATAAACATTATAGCTGAACTCTTTATTTTTAAACTGCCCATTTCATCAGATTCTTGGCTGATCTTAACCATACTACTTTGTATTAAACCTGGATCAACACCTTTACTGATAACATCATAACAATAGTGTAAACTAAACAAGGGAAGAGTACAATCCTTTAACATTTAAAACTGTTTATTAAATAATGGCCCGTATCAGTATTCAATTCTCTTCCGCTTTACCAGAAAAATAAATGATGCCTTGGTCTATTAATAATCCTTAGGAGGAACTAGTTTGTAATAAATAGAATTTCGCATATCTTAAATGAGTTTCATTGTGTGCCTCACATTATATTTTAGCTTGATTTGATCCAACCCAATTTTGGTGTTTTCAAACAAATCGTACTATTCTGCATGAAAGGCCACGTATTTTAATAAAAGCATGGTAGGTATTTGCTGTGTTTTGTGTCTTTTCTTTTCGGCTGCAGAAGATGGATATGGAAGGAGTAGAGTAAACAAAAAAAAAAAAAAAAATCAAAGAAACGTGTTTTAATTTAAAACGACTGGAGAGACAGAAGGAGAGAAGCATTAGTTACTTTTATGGCCTCTCAATCTCATGCAATATAGTAAAAACAGACCATTAGCATATGCATATATATTAGAGGACAGCAAGTCTCAAATAATTTACATAGAATGATGTAAAACATTAGAGATTCCTTTCCACCAAAGTACTTCAGCAATGTAAATTTGCAATATATATTAAATTGGATTTCTGGTCAAGATTCTTCAAGGTAGTTGTTGGCAACTGATACAAGGCTTTCTACATAATTATACATACTATGAACACGGCCACAACTGGGAAAAACAAAGCTCTTAACTTCGTTAGTACAGACATTCATGAAGTATGAAACATTTCTTCTTTTTTCACCATCCTCTTCAAAAGAACAAACTTTGCAAACAATTTCATTCCTCCAAACAGCCATTGGATCTAATATGTATGGACATTGACCGCTAGTATATATTTTAGTCCAACCCTGTCTCTCCCCAAATACACATGTACCTTCCTCCATCACCCACAAACCAATCAAGTCAGAACTTTCATCATCATCCCCATCAATTTCACATAGTATAGCAAGTTTGTTCTCATAAACAGTAAGGCTTTCATCTGCACAATAGTCTAAATTAGGTTTTGGCATCAATGTAAAGACTTCCTTTGCTATGTCAAATGAAACTATCACCTCACCATCATAATTACCCTCCTTCACACCTAGCTTTGTCCCAAACCAAAATATTCCTCCATTAGCTGTCACTGTTTCAGAATAAAGTTTCACTCCCTTTAAGTTCCCTAAATCTATTTCCTTCCAAGATCCTCTATTTAGCGAAAACACTTCCACCCGATTAATGGCATCATGCAACTTAGCATAAGTTCTTACTATCTTGTAATTATTAGCAATTGGACTAAATCCAAATCCTGTCACACAATCATCATGGTAGTCAAAACAATCAACGCTGCTTCTAGGCAAATGTCTGATTTCTTTGGTCGCAGGATTCCACACTAAAAGAGAAGGAGGAAATTTATTATACTGACGGATTTCAACACAAAGAAGGCCATTGCAGGAACCGATGATTCTAGCAACCGCCAAGGAATCAATCCAGAATGCTTTCTCAATTTCACGTACTTGCATTCCGCAATCCAGCAAAAGCAAGCGCCAATGAACATCTCTTCTATTCCATTCCAAAAGAAGAAGCGAAGAGTTTTGATGACCGGACTGTTGAAGGTGGTCCGCGATAAATGATGGGTTTTTTATGAGATTTTTCCAATGTTTGCACACACATTGAAATCGGATTAGTGATTTTACCGGCAGTCGTTTGAGAATATTTGTGATGATCTCGTCAGGAAGATATGGCATCTTGCTGTCCATGCTTCAAGAAGATCGTTTCGAACGGATTCTTCGAAACAAAGCCCTCACAATCAATGAAGCAATTAGGGTTACAGTAGTCGAAAGAAAATCGTTGGGCCGCTGGTTTGTCGCACTTTCTTTAATGAACCAAGTCTATAACTTTGTGTTGGGCGCCCTAAAACAAAAATCGTGAAAAATAGAAGGAAGGAGTATTTATTGGGGAAAACAATAAAGTTGTAATTATTTAAGAAGACTAAATATTGAAATTTAAATTTAAAAATATAAAATTGTCTTAATTAAACATCCTACATTTTCTCAAACATTTTACTTTTAAAATTAATATGAATTCTTAAATTTTTTCTAAATTTACCTCAATCTTTTCCAATACTAAATATCACTAATTTTGTTTCGATTACTATATCAAATTTTTTATTGATATCATCAAATTTTTTTTTTTTTTTTGGAATTTATATAATATCATTAAAATCTGTACATAAAATGACTAAAATATTAGATAGAAAACTACTCAACATCTTCTAAATTGGTCTATTTTACTTTTTTTTTTAGCAGGAGTATGCCCTTTTGTTGTAATTCTTTTGATGAGTGAAAAGTAATTTATTTCTTCTTTCCTCAATTTTAATTATTCACCCTTATATTTTACACCGTTACATCATATATAGATTGATTGGATCCTCATGCTTTTGTGAAATGATTTTGAGGGGTGAGTTTTATACAAAACTCTAGCAAAGTGCAACCTCTAGTAATAAAACTCTAAGTAAAGTTGATAGGTCGAGTAGATTATTGTATTCTGACTGCAGTATTAGTTTAAGCAGTCAGCACTAAACCAAGATTTCGAGCCAAACAGGGGTTTTCTCGATCAGCACTAAACAAATTCTGGTCGAAGTCAACTTATGGCCAATGACACGATTTTTGCCCAAATGTTTGGAGGTTTCCTTTGTTATGGAGTGTGCGTTTGACCAAAAGACGTTGTTGCAGTCATCACTCTTCATCACATGTGTTGGTTAATTTTGCCTACTACATGATTTTTATGCAAAGTTTCATGAGGTTGTAAACAAAATTTTGTTTAATCGTTACAGAAACCCGTAACTTCTTACGGTTCTCATGAATTATTAACGTTAACTAATTAATTACTAATTATTAACCCTAACTCTTTATGGTGCTCATGAGAATTTATAACAATTTATATTATTCATGAGCTTCAGGATTATTCGTTAAGACAACTATTGAGGAGTAGGACAACTTAATAACATGACTAGGATTACCTTAGATCACTTGAAGACCTCAATGTTATTGATGTCTTCTAATGTTGATTCACACGGCTATCCCCGGATTGCAACAAGAACTCATTCTCTTGAAACCTTTACGCCTTGGATGCTTGCTAGGCGAAGACAAGGTTGAGTTTTAGTTTCCTTGATTTTTTATCTTTTCATGAAGATAGTAGTTTTTTAGGATTAGGTTAAAGATAGAAGGAGCAAGATCATTGGAACCTTGCCCTTGTGGATGACGCCTATTCTATCTGAACCTGGGTGAACACCAAAATTCAAGAAGATCGTTTCGAACGGTCTACAAAACAACGCCCTCACAATCAATGAAGCAATTAGGGTTACAGTAGTCGAAAGAAAATCGTTGGGCTGCTGGTTTATCGCACTCTCTTTAATGAACCAAGTCTAAAACTTTTGTGTGTGGTGCACTAAAACAAAAGTTTTCACCCTAAATCGGGAAAAATAGAAGGAATGAGTAATTATTTATTGGGGATAACAATAAAAGTTGTAATTATTTAGGAAAGTTGTAATTATTTAGGAATACTAAATATTAAAATATAAATTTTAAAATATTAAATTGCCTTAACCAAACATCCTTCATTTTCTCAGACATTTTATTTTAAAATTAATATGAATTCTTAAATTTTTCTAAATCAACCGCAATCTTTTCCAATACTAAATATCACTAATTTTGTTTCGATTACTCTATCAAATAAGGGTTTTGTGAAATGATTTTGAGGGGTGAATTTCAAAACCCACCTATATTATTCAAAACTCTAGCAAAGTGCAACTTCTATTAATAAAACTATAAATCAAGTTGATAGGTCGAGTAGCTTATTGTATTCTGACACCAGTATTAGTTTAACCATCAGTCAGCACTAAACCAAGATTTCGAGGCCAAACAGGAGTTTTCTCGATCGATCAGCATTAAACAAATTCTGGTCGAAGTCAACTTACGGCCAAGGACAGGATTTTTGCCCAGATGGTTGGAGGTTTCCTTTGGTATGGAGTGTGCGTTTGACCAAAAGATGTTGTTGCAGTCAAAACTGCTGAGAAACATTGCTGCACTCAAATTGAAGTTTTGTTTTAGACTGATCAAAAGAAATGAATTTGCAAGGGAATCCATAGCATACTGCACGAAATAGAGAAAAAGAAGTTTATGTAATCTCTCTTGGTAATTCTTACTCTTAATTGAGACTTTTTGTTTCCCCGAGGGTTATGTTCAAAGATATCATATCCGTTCACTTGCAAAGGAATGACAATTTTGGTTTTTTTTCTCAGTCAAAAATCAAAGAAACACGCCAAATATTAAAACAAAAGAATTGAGCAGAAGTAATTTCACTCACGTGACTCAACAATGGAGTTTGCTTATACTTCCTCCGGTTCTTAATATAAAATTTATTTGGAGAGTAAATATGTTTTGGTCCTAAATATAAGACATATTTTTCATATTTGATAATCTTTCATAATTTACCTCTATTGATATTCCCTCAACATTAATCAAGGAGAGGTAGGAGGGAACTAAGGATGATGACTAAAGTGTTTAAGAAATTACACGTTGTATGAATTAACATAATTTATGAAGGAGAAGAGAGAAGGAAGGAATTAATGATGATAACTAAAAAGTTTTAAAATATATACATGTCTTATTAATTAATTAACTTAACTAACTTTCTTAATTTAATCAAATTAGATATATATATTTTATATTAAGGACCGGAAGGAGAACTCCCTCTTGTACAATATCCCAATAACATAGAGAAACTCAGTCATATATATGCGGCTGTAACATCCCATTTTTAAAGCGGATTTTTTTTTTTAATTTTTTTTTTCAATCAGAGTAGAGCAATGGAGCGAAAGAGTAATTGATACATATTAAATATAAACCATAGTGTAACATAGTATTGATAATACAGTCATCCTACTGGTTCAAAAGTAAATGCAAAAAGCGGAATATAAACTCTCCGGCCAGCGGTCTAATCGTGCTGCTTCCCCCGGTCTCCAACTCTCGGTCCTCCAGACCCTGAAGCTACAGCTAAGATCCAATTTACCGCATTGGATCTCAGGTAACGGTTAACCTTATGCTCAAACAATACAGTATACAGACAACAGATATTCAAGACAATACAACAGTATATCAGTACATAAGCATACAGCAGATGCATGATCAGTATGACGACAGAACATAAGCACAGAGCAATATGTAAAGCCTCATAAGGTAATAACAACAACAGCATGCACAAAAACCAGTGCCACGATAACCACTCGTGTCCTCAGCGCTAGGAAAACATAGACATTATTATGACTATAACCTGTGTAAAAACTGTCTGTATATTCTGTCTACGAACGTATCTATCACATATATGTATTTAAGCAGCACAGGATTAGTGTTACAGTACGCGTCCGTACCTCTGTTGACAATATACGGTACTTCTGGTACGTTTTGACGAAAACTGCACTTTTGACGGAAACAGCGGGTTGACAGCGGCACGTCAGATAGCGGAACGACAGCGGTACGACGGTGGTTCGTGATCAAAGATTTCCTATAGGAATCATATCACATTTGTCAATATTTGACATCATAACAGGCATTTTAGGTACAAATTACCATTTTGCCCCTATTCCCCTAATCGCCGTAATTTCTCCAGCGCTTTGCTACTTTGACTTTATTTCTCCAAAATTTTGACATATCTCTTTCTCCAAAATATTTTTGAAATAAATATCATATCTACCCCCCAAACATGATATCTAAATCATACTTGAAAAACTAAAGATCTATCACTCCTACTATAACTACCGAAAGAACTTAAGACTAAAGACCGGAAAACTTACTCTGAGCTTCGCTGCGAATTTCCCCGGACTCCTTCCCTTCCTTGCTGCTCCTCAATTTCGGCCTTGGCTCAAGAGGAATGGTGTGAAAAATTATGAAGAGGTTCAAGCCTATTTATAGGCAAATTTGAGTTACTATTCATGCTTTGTCAGACCGGATATCAACCGTCAGATTGCACTTGGATGAAGTGGCTCCATCTTGGCCCTCCAACCCTCTTGGTCGACATAAAGGCCCTAGGTGGCAGCTAGTGACATCATCTTGGATGATGTCACAAGTTGCTTTTTACCTCCGGCCCGATAAAATTCCCCGATCGGTGTCCGAATCGCGTAATCTTGCAAAATCTTAAAAATCGGAATCACAACTTTAAAGATATTTTCCTACTCATTAGAAATGTCTAGGTTAACTAAATTTTGATCCCATTCAGGGTTTCATCGGTTCATTGAAGATTCTCGAAAAGCGCTCGACATTTTAAATCATTTCCTAATCATCAACTTCGGGACAAAAATTCACCGATTCATAATTTGTCCAGGTTGATTACCAACTCATTCTTGGATTTCAAGTTATGGCTTTGTTTTTATAGGTTTTCATTTATCTGATTTGCTTTTGAACATCAGATAGTTTAATAGTCAGTCTAGTATAACCCCTTTTTCGGTTACGGAAATAACTTCGGAGACAGCTTACTCCGAGATAAAAATTCACTTGTTTCTAACATACTCTGGCTTTAGAAACTTTGTTCATGGTTTTCTAGATAGAATTTAATTTCTATCGGTGGCCATTTATCCTAATTGCTTTCACAACTTAATTACTTTTTAATTAAGAGTTCCAAATTTTCATCTAACCTTTTTCGACCACAATTTTCCCTCCATTGTGTCGGCACCCACACACATTTTTTTTAATATTTTTCTGTTTTTATTTAATTATTTAATTAATAAATAATTTATTTTATATAATTACTTTACAAAATTTTCTCATTGGTTCATTCTTAGATTTAGGCTCAAAATTACTTAATCTCATTTATTTTTCTCAATTTTTTCCAATTAATTAGCAAATGTATTTATGCTAATTTTTAGGCATAAACCACTAATTATAGAGTTTTACATAATTATCTTTGGATTTTCCTTTGTTTATGCTTAAGTAATTAGCCAATAATCACTTAATTAATTCCTTACTAATTGTTGATAATTTTCTTAACTAAGACAAGTTATTGTCTTCATAAATAAAAATACTTAAAATATGATAAAAACCTAATATACAAAAAGTTGAAAGAAATAAATTAAGTTTATTTCACTTAACTCTTACGTGTTTTCATATTGTTAAACTCATCTATAATTGAACAGATTAAAATTAAATATTAGTCATCATCAATATTCCCATAACCATCTGTTAACAAAACTCAAAACTTGTTTAAAATACTAACCCTAATATATTCTCTAATCAGTTGTAAAAGTAGTATCACTAGAAAGATAAAATTATGTATAATAAATTTTCTGAAGGAAATTTAATGAAAAGAAGTGATTTTAAGTACCTTATTGATTCTCAAAATTTGTTATAAGCTAACACTACAAAGTAAGGTTTGGAATATATATTAAAGTTGTGGGCCCACCTCTTTACTTTTTCTTAAAATATATATGAAAGCCAACTTGTGTCCTTGAATAATATGAAACCAAACGAACCTCTAAGTGTACATATATGAAAGCAAATTAGTAAGAAGCAAACTATATTTATATTTAAAAAAATTTGGGGGGGGGGGCCACCCTAGCCCCCCACTGGGTCCGTCCTTGGTTGAATCGAGGGCAAAACTTGTGTAACCTTCACTAACCGAGGTATCGTAACATCCCAACTTTTCAAAAGCAAAGTATAATTTTTTTCATTTTAAAATCATCGAGTAGTGCATCGGAGCGATTGAGTAAGCGAAACTTGTATTCAAAATGCCGTAAGTCAGTACATTTCTGAAGCGGTTCAATAACCGAGAGTTTTGAAGTAAAGAACAACGAAGCGTGTCCACTGGCGATCCCTACGTCGTGGCAACAAAGATGGTCTTCGTAGGGACTCTACTCGGGCTGCTTGCCTTTCTCCTCGATCCTCAGTCCTCCCGACCCTGAAGCTATATTAAGAGCTGAGATCCGATGCATCCGGATCTCAGGTAACGGTTAACCTCATGTTTGTATACACCATATATGTACGACAGACATCCACAGAGTTTTGGCAACATCTACTATGGTCAGACATAGTGTATACATAATCAGATATGTATGGCAGTAACAATATGGTCGGATATAGAGTTAAAGCACAACAGACAGTGATACAGTCGGAAGACAGACAGTAGTACAATCAGAGTACAGACAAAAGTACAATCGGTAAACAGACATAGTACATCGTAGTACGGACGGTAGTACAGTCAAAGTACGTACATGACAAATGAAACATATATGCATACAATAACCATCAGAGTTAGTGTTACAGTACGCGAACGTACCTTCGTTGACGTTTATACGGTATTTCTGTCGGTATACGGCACGACAGTAGGTCAGAACGTAATCAGGGATATCCTATCAACATAACAACGTACTTGTTAAGGATCTATCATTACGACGGACATTTTTAGTCAAAATGACCATTTTACCCCGACCCCTAATTGGCGGAATTTCGCCAGCACTTCGTTACTTTGACTTTAATTTTCCAAAATTTCAACATAACTCCTACTCCAACATAGTTTTCGAAATATAAATCATATTAATTAATGATTTACATCATAACATGCATTTTAGGTAAAAATTACCATTTTGCCCCTGATGCCCCTAATCGGTGGAATTTCGCCAGAGCTTCGCTATTTTAACTCTAATCTTCCAAAATTTTGCCAGAACTTCGACCCCATCATGATTTTCGAAATAATGACTAAAATACCCCTAGCATATGATATCTAATCATACTTGGAAGATTAAAGACTGTTCTGGTGTAGAACTCAGATGTTCGGCCTTATGGGCGGCCGGAAGATTGATCTTGGATCGAAGTACTCCACTCGTGTGCCTATTGAGCAAGCCTACGAGGGAGGTATGGATCACTGAACACAACCAGGCGTTTCGCCTAAGGGGTGCGGTGTGTGCTCAGTGTTGCTGTATGTAAAATAGTCTGGGTAGTAACATGTGTCCCTTGGCGGGATATCTCTTCTATGTATATAGAGAGTATAACTGTTGGTTGGATCTCTGGCTCCCACGTTGTGCGTGCTCCCAGATCCAGCTGTGCGTGTCCCACGATCTTGGTGAATGCCCTGGTGGGTAGGTCCTTCCGTTAAGATGCAGCTTGCGTTGATTGCCCCGTACTGGTTGATTAGTTAGTGGGCCTTGACTAGGCCCGTACGCTTGCCCCCAGCTTGGTAGTTCAGGTTCCTGAGCTGCCGAGGTGATTTGCTTGACTGCTTGTCCGAGCTGACCTAAAATCCCTTGGGCGTCGGTTCTGAGCGTTTGCTTGACTTTACATTAAACCCGATTATTGACAACCGAGGACGTAGTTGCCCCCCAGCCGGGTAGTCCAGATTTCTGGGTTGCTGGGCTGAATTTATCGGTGGGTCCATCATTCGTATGTGTTTGTCGAACAGTATCCGAGTTTCAAAGAAACCCAGAGTTACTTGTCTCACGATTGAATTGCCCCCAGACGAGTAGTCCGGGTTAGCTTTGCTTTAAAAATTCGTAATTTTCGTCCGCTGCGAAGCATTGAAATTTCCCCCAACCCGAATTGTCCTGAGAAGGAAAAGACTGGGTTTGTATAAGAACTGATGACGGCGACCCTGCGTCATTTAGGACCCGGGCCAAGCCTTGGGAGTAACCGAGTTGCGAAAGCTTATCTTGGCGGGATCGCTTGCTGAACAGCCGGGCTCCAATTCCCTGCAAGGAACCGTTATGACCGCCATCATCTTTGATTACTCGCAACTGTTGGTGTTCCTCTTTGATGACGAGGAGCCACGCGGCACTCTGTAACTCGATGTCTCTTTGGCTTACTTATTTGTCGTACTATGGCAGTATCTTTACTTTATCGGGAACCGTTAGCCCCCCTTGATCATTGCGCGTCATAAATGCCTATGCTTTAAACGTCACTAATCCTTTCTCGAATTTTGCACTTGAATTGTCAGTTTCTGCCGCGTGGTCCTGACGGTCTGCCTGGCCTATAAATTTACTCGCCGTTTTTGCCTTTCTTCATACTTTGATCAGTAGTACATTTGTACTTCAAGAGTGGATCTGTCCCTCATCGCGATGAGTTCTCTGGTAAAAGTTCTAGATCTCACTAGGCGTTGCGTATCTTCGACTTTTCCAGCCAAGTGGGGAAGAAAGGTGTGCCTTCGGAAATCAGAATGGCTTCTTCGGGCGCCTCAGCGTGGCTGCCCCTTCAGACGTATTTGCCAGTCTTCATTAACGCCGCTTGGTGGATGCCTGGGATCTCAGAAGTATTTGCCAGTCTTCACCTATCTGGCTCGACTTCGTATGGGATCCTGGGGGAACCAGATTTGCATCCTACTTCAATGGCCAGCGGTGGGAGGCCTTGGATAAGTTGAGCGGGTCTTCCTGGACCTGTCTAAACTTCTCTAAGGACTCCAACATATCCAACAAAAATATTCATCAGTATGATGTCTTTGTTGGATAGGTGATCAATCTCCAGCTCCAGCCGTCCGGTCGTCATACAGAGGATCTGGTTCTTCGTCGCCTGTTGATCTATGTTTTACCTGTAGCCGCTCACTTCCAGTATTTTGACCTTTGTACTATGCGAATAGCTTAGTTTATTTCGTTGTAAAAAACTTGTGTAACCCGATTATTGATGAATAAAGGGCTCACTTTCGCTTTTCGATTATTGCCTCTGGTATTCAAATGTGGTGAAAGCGTAACTCGGGTGTAACCCTTTTGAACGCGTAACTCAGGTGTAGCTGGGAAACTCCATTTTTTATTTCCATATAACTCGGCTGTGACTGAAATTCTAGGGAATGTGGTCGGTTTACACCCTGAACCGGGTTTTTGGGATGACTGATTCCTGGTGAAAACCTGGTTATCACGTCCGGGATGTACCGCATTGCACGGGCTTTTTCACATGTTGAACGGGCAAAACGACTGGACCGGGATATCAGATGGCCGGGGCATTACGTCGGCTATTCTACGTACCCGAGTGGCCACTATTTGTCGCTTCCACTTCCTTTCATTTGTTTTTCTTTTGACAACTAGCTCCCCTCGACTGTCGTGCGGCCGAAATCGAGGCGTTCTGGCCGCTACGGTCATTGGGCGTCGTCAATGAGTGCTGAGTGCGCATTAAATGCATACGTCACGTCATTCTCGCGTTATGGGTGAATGGGCGCTTTTGCCCCCGACGGTTGAGTTTTCAAAAACCTTACACCCGCCTAGTCTTTCTTCTTTAAGTTTACCCCTTATGCTCTGAAGAGTTTCTTCTCCAATATCACACTCTCTGCTCGTGCGAGGAAATTCATTCCTGGGCCTGATTCTCGCCATTTCTTGAGTGAACCCCTTTTTTCCGAACAGGTACCGTTGTTTACCCGTTGGCATGCTGACGTGGCGGCTATACCTGCCCTACCGATTAACCAGTTTGATGATCCCAAAGGAATGGGTTCTAGGGCTGAGGTGGAAGGCTATCTCGGCCCCTGCTATGACTGTCTGTACGAATGTACCCGGCTTCTTTCCCTCGGAGATTCTGCCACGGCGGATTCGATTCTGGGCTCCTGTCGTCATAATATTAACCCGGGTCCCAAAGCCATCCCCCTGAATCCTGTTGTCACGGCTTCTAATCTTACTCTGGCTGTAGAAAAGCGTCTTCAATCTTTAACATCAGGTATGCTAGGACGATTCTGATTTTGTTTATTTTTATTTCTGTGGTAGGTATAATGGCTTCGTCGTCCTCTTCCCATACTGCGGAATCAGAATCTGGTACTTCGAAGCCGGTTAGTCCTTCTGAGGCTTTGGTAGGAAAATATCCGTGGGTTACCCATGAAGTGTTATCTTACCGGTCGACGTTGAATGCCGCTGATCTTGAAGCGCTGCCAATAGAGAGGAGTGAGAGCTACGACTTTCGTCTCCCAGATGATGATGAACCAATTTGCTCAGTTAGGGAGGGTCGTCAAAACTCCTTCTTCTTCTTCTATCGAGAGTACATGACTCGGCTCGGTATTCGTTTTCCATTTACCAGGTTTCAGATAGCCATTCTCCAATTCTTAGGCTTAGCTCCTTCTCGGTTGCATCCCAATGGATGGGGATATATAATAGCTTTTGAGTGGTTCTGTGGAAGCTTAGGCCTCCCTTGTACGACATCCATGTTTTTCTACTTCTTTGCTCCCCAAACTGCTCGCTCCGGCAGAGAGGCAACCGAGCTTAAGGGCTGGACCTCTATTCGGGGCGTTGTAAATAGGAAGCTGTTCACCCCGGTCTCGGATTCTTTTAATCATTTCAAGACTGGGTTTTTTAAAGTAGTTGCCAAGTCTGGAAGTACACCTTGGTTCCTCGATGGTCCTGATTCCGAAAATGTTGATTGGCTTTTTCCCTTATATTGGAGTAAGGATCACCATGACGTGTCACTTGGGGCCTATAAGGTGGAGCGTTCCCACCTGGAGGCACATGAGAAAAAAAGCAATTGACAGCATACTGGCTCAAGTGAAGGCCAGTGGGACTGTCGGGGCCAGATCCTTGGTGGCCCAATATCGGGTCGAAAATCAAAATAAAGACCAGATGAGGACGGGGGCGAGTATAAGTCGTTAAACTTACTGTCTTTTCTCCCCATTGTTAACTCTCAATTGCATATAGCAGAAACTAACGCTCTAAAGCTTTTGTAGGTTCCAAGATGAAAGGACCGGCGTACCTGACTGGCATACCAGAGGATGAGCCTGTGAGGGGCAAGAAGAGGTCGGCTCCCCTTGTCAGTAAAACTACAGCAGGTCCGTCCTCCAAAGCTCCTACCCCGAAGAAGCCTAAAAGCAGGCCCGAGATACTGACTCAGAAGGAACCTGCGTCGGTCCAAGTAGAGATACTTCCTGAAGATCGCATGCCTCCGTCCTCAGTTCCTGCGACTCAGCCGCCTTCCTGGCTCAGCGGTTGCCGATCCTTCTTCTACACCTACTGCCCGCCATCTGTCTCTTCCGTCACCCCTGGTCCCCCGCTCTCACTGTTGGAGTAAAGGTCTTACCGAAGAGCTGAGCGTTGCATTTCTCCCACCTCGCCGATATGGTGAACCGGTGCCCTTGCGGGAAGTCGATATGCGAGATATTCAGGTCGTAGGAAACGAGCTCCTCAAAGCAGTTGGGTTGACCCAATCCTTTCTTACTCTACACCACAACTACGCGGAAGCGATTAGTCTGGTGAAACGTGCAAGGGCCGAGCGAGAAGAGACTCTGGAGAAATGGTAAGCAGCTTCAAACGAGTTCCAGGCTAACCAACTCAAACTTCAGAAGATGGAAGAAGTGTTGGAGAGGACCAAAGACATTTTGAAGGATACGAACATCCTTGTGTCGACTCTTAAGGCAGCTCGAGCTGATGACCAACGAGAATTAGACACCCTTCAGGCCGAGAACAACAAGTTGAAGGCCGAGGTGGACACTCTCAAGGTAGAGAGAGATGAGCTGGTCGCTGGAGCTGAATTAAGCAAGACATCGCTAACCGAGGCGTTGGATGAGACGGCCCGGGTTCGGCAGCTTCTGAAGGGATCTGTGGTGGAGGCTTTTCAGAATGCCTTAACCCAAATCCAGCATTTAAACCCTGGGATCGAACTGAAAACCGCGGGCTATCACTTTCGCTCCTACGTGGAGAACGGTGAATTCTTCCCCTATGTGGAGTCTGCCATTGCTTTAGAGGCCTTGCTCGACGAGGATGCCGTTAGAGGGGAAATCGAGATAGGGGAAGAGGTCTCGACCACTGTGGATCCCGCAACTAGTGCAAATCCTGGGAGCTGACTTAACTTCCTCTTTTTTTTTTAGCTTTGTATAAGTCGGGTTTGTGGCCGGCGTTTTGGTGTGGACAAATTGGCCAATTTGGCCCTTAGATGCAAATATCCAATGTATAACGGGAATTTACTTTGCATATGTTATCGCAATTGACTGGGCCAGGGTCAGTAGATTGATGTGCAGAATCTGCGAGAGCGCGTATGGTCTTGAGACCGTAATGTATTTGAGTAGTCCGTGCTACTACTGTACCGTATGGATCCGGGATTGTCAACCGGGTCATCCTAGGGTAAAGGGAATCTACCACCTACCCGGGTCTGGTTTTTTACCAAAGCGTCCGAGTATTTTGACCTGATCAGGGTCGATATGGCGATTCCTCTTGCTACCCCGGAGTAATTTGCAAGATGCTTTAAGCTGCGATAGCTCTTTGGTGTAGTAATGCGTAATGATAACAACGTTTGCAATTTAAAAAGCTCTCGAACGAGAGTCTTACAAATGCATTGCCAACAAAGGAAAAAGGCCATATGGCCGACATTTGAATCCAAATGCTGAATGAAATGAACAAAAAGGGAAATGATGAAAGCAGGAAAGGCTAAGTCTAACTGTAATAAGTTCTTAACTTGTCCGCATTCCATGTTCGCTGGATTGGATTCTCGTCTAGAGTTTCCAATAAGTATGCTCCTTTCTGAAATGTTTCCCGAATGCGATAGGGGCCATCCCAATTTGCCGCAAGCTTGCCGTCTTTGGCATTCTTGTTGCCGACGTCCGCCCTTCTGAGGACGAGAGTTTCTGGCTGAAAAGCCCGAGGTCTGACCTTCTTGTTATAGCGAGCCGCGATGAGCTGCTTTGTGGCGATGTCTCAGCAATGGGCTGTTACGCGGGCCACGTCTGTGAGGTCTATCTCGACAGTCAATGCTTTGTTGTTGGCCGCCTCCCCTTGTGATAGAATGCTTCTCCTGCGCCATGAAGGTAACCCTATTTCGACTGGAATCATGGATTCACACCCATAAGCCATTCTATATGGAGTTTCTTGAGTGGATGTCTGGGCTGTTGTTCGGATCCCCCAAAGAACGTAGGGTAGTTGATCTACCCAGGCGGTGTTTGCTTCCAACATGCGCTTCTTTAGTCCATCTAGAATGACTTTGTTTGCGGCTTCTGCTTGTCCGTTGGACTGCGGATGCTCTACTGAAGCGAAATGATGCTGTATTCCGAATTCGTACGCCAGGTCTCTGAATCCGCCACCGGTGAACTGAGTTCCGTTGTCTGTGACTATCTCTGCCGGAGCTCCAAAACGCGTAATGATGTTGACCTCAAAGAATCGTTGTACGCGGGCCGAAGAAATTGTTGTAAGCGGTTCGGCCTCGATCCATTTGGTGAAGTAGTTAACAGCGACGATCAGCCATCGCATGGCGTCCGGAGCCGTCTTGAATGGGCCTAGTATGTCCATACCCCATTTGTAGAAAGGCCAAGGGGCCGAGATAAAGTGGAGTTCCGCTGGCGGTGACCAAATTACTCGGGAGTGCTTCTGACAGCTGTCACATGTTTTGACAAGAGTTCTTGAGTCGGCTTCCATGGTCGGCCAATAGTATCCCGCCTGCAAAGTTTTTCTGGCGAGTGCCTTAGCACCCATGTGCTGGCCGTTGGCTCCTCCATGTATCTCGGCCATGGCGTAACCAGCCTCATTCGGATTTAAGCATCTCAACATAGGAGAATGAAGACCTTTCCGATAGAGCTGGTCCTCTACCATGGTGTACTTGGCAGCCTCCTGAACCATTTTCTTTGCTTCCATGGCATTGTCTGGTAGGATGCCGCGTTCCAAATAATCTTCGATGGGCTTTTTCCAGTCTGCCTCCACCGAGATGGCCATGGTGCACAGTGGATCCTCGAGGTTCTGTTGAACCACTGTACGATGACATCCTGCGCTCTTAGTACTGGCCAACTTCGAAAGGATGTCGGCTCTTACATTCTCCCCTCTAGGGATGTGGGTTACACTTGCCTCTTCAAATTCAGCCATCATCTCCTTAGCTTTGAAGAGGTATTTGGCCATCAGCGGGCCTTTTGCTTGATAAGACCCCTCAATTTGAGCCGCCACAAGCTGTGAGTCGGTGAAAACCTTAACTCTTGCGGCGCCATTCTCTTTTGCCTGTTGCAGTCCGGCAATCAGGGCCTCATATTCAGCTTGATTATTAGAAGTCGGGAACTTTAAGTGGAGAGAGTGTTCGATCGTAACGCCCTCTGGGCTTTCAATGATGATCCCGGCTCCGCTACCTTTGGTATTTGACGATCCATCGACATATATTTTCCATACGTCTGCCTCTTCGCTTGGAGCCGAGCTTGATGGTGTCAACTCCCTGACAAAGTCGGCTAAAGCCTGTGACTTAATTGTATGGAGAGCTTCATAAGTGATGTCGTATTCGGATAATTCTATCACCCAATTTGTCATTCTCCCCGCCAAATCTGGTTTGTGTAGGACTTGTCGTATCGGCTGGCTGGTTCGAACAACAATGTGGTGGGCACGAAAGTAAGGTCGCGATCGACGAGCGGCAGTGAGTAAAGCAAAGGCGACCTTTTCCAATTTCTGGTACCGGATTTCAGCATTCTGTAAGGTCTTGCTGATAAAATATATCGGCAACTGGCTGTGGTCTGCCTCCCTTACTAGTGCAGCGTTGATAGCTTCCTCGCCGATGGACAAATATAAATAGAGGGTCTCGCCGGGTCCGGGCTTCGATAGGACTGGCGGGTTTGCCAAACATTGTTTGATTCCCTCAAAGGCTGTGTCACATTTTGTATTCCACTCGATCGAACCTTCCTTCTTTAGCAACTTGAACAAAGGCAAGGCCTTCTCGGCCGATCTTGGAAAGAACCTGGTTAGCGCGGCTAATCTCCCTGTCAACTGCTGGACCTCTTTTTTATTCTTCGGAGCTTCCATGTCAAGTACTGCTCGGCATTTATCTGGGTTTGCCTCAATACCTCGGTTAGTAAGCATGAATCCCAAGAATTTTCCTGCCGGTACACCGAAGGCACACTTCGCCGGGTTCAAACGGATTTTGTATTTACGGAGTTTGCCAAACGTCTGCTGCAAATCCTTTATATGATGCTGTGAGTCAAAAGACTTAACAATCATGTCGTCGATATACACCTCGACGTTAAGTCCGATCTGGTCGGCGAAAACCGTGTTCATCATCCTTTGATATGTAGCTCCTGCGTTCTTCAGTCCAAAAGGCATGACGTTGTAACAATAGTTGGCCTTATCTGTTATGAAGGCCGTTTTTTCTCTGTCTTCTGGATGCATTGGTATTTGATTATACCCTGAATATGCATCCATAAAAGAGAGGAGCTGGAAACCCGAAGAATTGTCCACCAGCTGGTCAATGTTAGGCATAGGGTATGAGTCCTTGGGGAAGACTTTATTCAAATCCGTGTAATCCGTACACACCCTCCATTTTCCATTGGGTTTTTTGACCATGACCACGTTAGACAGCCATGTGGTGTATTGGATTTCACGGATAAATCCCGCTTCTAAGAGTTCTTGAACATGGATTTCCAGTGCCTTCCTCTTTTTTGGTCCGTGGTTCCTCTTTTTCTGGGATATCGGGATCGATCCCGGGTAGATTCCCAACTTGTGACAACAAAAATTGGGATTGATTCCAGGCACCTCGGACGATTTCCAAGCGAAAACGTCTTTATTCTTCATAAGGAAATCAATGAGGCTTGCTCGAATTTCTGGGGGTAAGTGCTTTCCAATCTTTGTGGTTTTGGAGGGGTCTTCCAACACTAGATCCTCCAAATCCCCAGCTGGTTCTGGGCGTGGGTCCTCCTCGCGAAGATCCAACTCAATTGTATTTATGTCTAGGTCAGAAGATTCTTGATCCGTTTGTGGCGGCTGTGATGAAGGTCTGCCTTCCCCAACTCTAACAGTTTCGAAATAGCATTGTCGGGACTCTCTCTGATCTCCTTGTACCGTGACCACGGTTCCCTGGTTTCCTATCGTCTTGAGCTTTTGGTGCTTGGTGGATACCAGCATGTCCCAATTATGTATAGTTGGTCTTCCCAGGATTATGTTGTATGGAGAAATGAAATCTGCCACTATAAACCGCACTCTCTCTGATCTGAAAGCGTCCCTTGTTCCCAACGTGAAGCGGAGGTCGATAAACCCCTTAGGGCGTGATTGCTCTCCATTGAAACCGATAAGAGTTGTCCTACAGGGTTTTAAATCCTCCTGATCCAGGCTCATTCGTTTGAACGCCTCCCAGCTGAGGATATCGGCCGAGCTGCCTGCATCCACAAATATGCGTTTGACTCGACAGTTGACCAGTATCCCAGTTACGACTAGGCCATCCCGATGTCCGGGGACCACGTCCCTGAGCTCCTCATTTGTGAAAAACAAAGGCAAGCTGGACGGGCCGCTATGATGCTCTTTGAACTTTGGGCGGTCTCTCACGGAGAGGACTTCTCACAGGTATTTCCTTCGCTGACTCATTGTATCTCCGCCTCCGCCCATAGCTCCGCTTATAACATTACAGTCGAACTCAGTTTCCGGAAACTCGTCGTCAACCTCGGCCGACTTCTTCCGTTTGTCTTCCTGTTTCTTGAACTTTCTGGGAGGGCTCCTGTTGCGAGTCTTGGGCTTGCGTTTGCCGCCCTTTCCTTGATGTTCAATGACATATTGTTGGAGCTTGCCCTCGCGGACAAACCTTTCGATAGCATCTCGAAGTTCGTAACATTCATCCGTGGTATGACCTCGTCCATCATGAAACGAGCAGTATTTGGATTGGTCAACCCTGGATCTTCGGTAGGACAACCGAGGTCGGTCAATCCTTTTCATCTCGGTCGCGACAACTTCTTTCCACACCTGTGACCGCGGCACATTTAAGGCTGCGTATTTCTCATACTTACTTCTCGGCTCAAATTTCCCACTGCGGTTCTTGTTCTCAGAACCTCTCCTGCAGGAGTCCCTTCTTCTTCCTTCCGTGTAATCTCTATCTCTGGGTGGAGTGGTTACGCCTTGGTCCCTTCTAGGGTCATTGGCTACGCGCATCTGCTCCACCTCGAGGTACTTCTTTGAACGAGTTATGAAATCATTGAGATTCTTTGCCCGTTCCTTCAGGAATGATTCTGCCAGGCGGGATTCTTTGTCAAGGCCGTCGACCAACAAGTGGACGTGTACGTCCTCATTTAATCCGCGCACCTGGAGGGCTGCCTGCTGGAAGCGATCCAGGTAACTTTGCAACGTCTCGCCTGGTCGTTGCTTGATTTTGGATAGAGAATATTGGGACTTCAGTTGCCGCTTGCTAGTTGCAAAGTGCAATTCAAAAGCCTCAGCTAAGTCCTCGAATTTATGTATGGACCCTACTGGGAGAGTGTGGAGCCACTTTAGTGCTGGTCCTTTGAGGGTTTCAGCAAATATTCGCGAAACGATTGGCTCCTCGAGACCCCTTACTGCCATATGCATGTCGAAGTCCTCCAAGTGAGTCGTCGGGTCTTGAGTTCCGTCATACTTCGTTAGCTCGGTAAGGTTCAGCTTTTGCGGAAAGCGAGCGTTGAGGATTTTGTCGGAAAAAGGGCTGCTGTGAAGCTGACTGACGTACCTTCGCCGCTGGAACCCGGTTGGAGACCTTGGCGTCTTGTCCTTCCGGTTTGTCTTCTCTCGTTTGGAAATCCTGCCTGAGGAAGCCGGCTTTTTACTATGGGCAGTTTCTGTCTTGTGACTGTCTTTTCGACGATCCGAGCTGTCGTCTTCTTCGTCCTCCTTCCACGACTTGTCTTCCCAATCTTCGTCGGAGTAAACCGGGTTCTCTTTTTTCTTCTGCCGCTCCTCCCATCGTTGGAAGTAGAGGGTATGGCGTTTGTCCATGTAGTCCATGCGTCTCATTATCGCAAGCATCCTGGATTGGAGAGAACGAAAATCTGGTTCGACGACCGGGTTTTCTTGGCGACCACCCGGGTTGGAAGTCTGAGGCTCATGGCAATGATTTCGCGGAGCCGAAGATTCCGTGTCAGACGGGTTGTCATTCGAAGGCTGGTCGTTGGGGACGCGAGGTTCTTCCGGCTGCGATAGCCGGTCTTCATTATCAGGTTGATTGTTACCGTGAGGGTCCTCCGATTGATCGGGGTGGTGTGGTTGCCGAGGTGGTAGACGGTGTTCTGCCGCTTGGTCCGTCTCCATCTGCTTATGGCTTGAAGCACGTGTGCTTATCCTCATGGTCACGGGAATTGAAATTTAACAATCCCCACGGTCGGCGCCACTGTTCTGGTGTAGAACTCAGATGTCCGGCCTTATGGGCGGCCGGAAGATTGATCTTGGATCGAAGTACTCCACTCGTGTGCCTATTGAGCAAGCCTACGAGGGAGGTATGGATCACTGAACACAACCAGGCGTTTCGCCTAAGGGGTGCGGTGTGTGCTCAGTGTTGCTGTATGTAAAATAGTCTGGGTAGTAACGTGTGTCCCTTGGCGGGATATCTCTTCTATGTATATATAGAGAGTATACCTGTTGGTTGGATCTCTGGCTCCCACGTTGTGCGTGCTCATAGATCCAGCTGTGCGTGTCCCACGATCTTGGTGAATGCCCTGGTGGGAAGGTCCTTCCGTTAAGATGCAGCTTACGTGGATTGCCCCCGTGCTGGTTGGTTAGTTAGTGGGCCTTGACTAGGCCCGTAACAAAGACTAAACTAGCATTTCTACTCTAACTACCGAAAGAACTACGGAAGCTTAAGTACCAGAAAACTTACCCAGAGCTTCACTGCAGCTTTTCTCTAGAGCTCCTCTCTCTAAAACCTCTCTCTAGATTTCAAAATCTCTAAGCAAATGGTGTGAAAAATGAAGAGAAGGTGGAGGGGTATTTATAGTGAAATTTCAGTGCACTATTCACACTTTACCAGACGAATTCCTGACCGTCGGATCGCACACGGATGAGGTGGCTCCATCTTGGCCCTCCAAGTGTCCAAACCGTCCTTTCCCCCTTAGGTGGCAAAATGTGATGTCATGAATGACATCAGTGGCTTGTTCTAGAAGCCTAAGCCGGTAGAATTTCCTCGAACGGCGTGCAAATCGCGTAAAATCTCAGAAATCCGGAATTACAACTATGAAGACAATTTCTCACTTATTAGAAATGTCCGGGCTAAATAACTTTTTGATTCCATACAGGGTTCCAACGGTCCTGCGGAAGTTTCTCGAAAAACGTGCCCGTTTACGGAATTCACTTCTGGAATTGTCAACCTCTGGACAAAAATCCACTGATTCCAAATATGTCCAGGAAATTCTCAACTCATTCCCAGATGTTGAGTTATGATTTATTTTGTTCAAATTCTAATTTTATGACTATCTGCCTTTTTATTAGATTTTCCCTATTTCGTCTTATTACCTAAATCTTCTACCGATCTCGGAATTAACTTCCGGAAAAGACCACTTCAGGATAAAAATCCACTGATCAATATTATATACTGACTTCAGAAATCCTGTTTCTGGTTCTCTAGATAGGATCCGATTCCTACAGGTATTTATTTACATTTTACTATTTATTATTAAATTAGAGTTTATTTTTAACACTCCAACCTTATTTCATTTTTATTATTTTTCTCCTTTTCCCTTATTTGATGTCGGCACACACACACATATTTTCTGTTTTTAATTTTATTTATTTATTTATTTATTATTTAATTATTATATAAGATAATTATTTTATAATTATTTTATATAATTTTTTTACAAAATTTTCCTATTGGCTCATACTTGTATTTAGGCTTAAAATTACCTAATCTCACTAATTTTTCTTCATATCTTCCAATTAATTAGCAAATATATTTATGCTAATTGTCAGCCCTTTACCACTAATTTTAGGGTTTTACATAATTATCTTCGAATTTTCCTTTGTTCATGCTTAAGTAATTTTCCAATAATTACTTAATTAATCCCCCACTAATTGTTGATAATTTTATTATTTAGAAATAATTATTTCCTCACAACAATTGGACTTATATTGGTATTTTATGTTCTACATAAAATATTAAAAATCACGGGGTCAACAATGATCCCAGAATACTTTTTAATTTTTTACTAACCATTTTCCAGGGAAATAAATCCCAAAAATTGTCTAAATTAGAGACAACATACTCTCTAATTTTTAATAATTATTTTATTGCCTCTAAGGATTTTTCATAATTTCCTTAAGTCATTTTATGCTCCACAAGGGCATTTTGGTCATTTCTGACACATTATTGATTTTTCCTAATTTATGATATTTATCATAAATACGATTTTTAGGGTATTACAGGTACCTTTGGAATTATGTGATGACGGGTTTAACTAATATAAGTGGTAGAATATAATAGGCTACTTGGAGTATGTAAGTATTTCTCAATGACTGGAATTATGTGATGACTGGAATTTTTTTTTTTTTTTTTGCCCTAATGTGATGCCTTAGTTAAGTTATATAAAGTCAGCTATAGGTGTGGGCACTTATATATGCCTTTTTATTTTTATTTTTCTCATTCATAATGAATATAAAAATAGAAAATAGAAAATAATCATCAAAACTGAATCTCCTAGTATTTATTATGTTTTTGTGGCAAAACAATTAGAAAATAATCATCAATGAACTATATTTTTTGATTGATACATCCGAACTAAATCCCTAGTATTTATAATGTGTTTTTGGAAAAAAAAATATAATTTGAAATTATGACAACTCTTTGATTTATCAATATAAAATAAAATTCAATTATGAAAGAATATAAAATTAAAGCGTTGTTAATATAGATTTTGATTTTTATTGTTGTCAAAGTAAATGAAATAAACTAAAGGTATTAATATAAACATAACTATTTTCTCACAAAACAGTTGCTCACGGAACGGTTTTTCAATGTGTTTAATTTTTTGTTGTGGTGAATACTGAATAGGGTTTATTTTACATCAGGCTATATAAATTAGGCAAAAAAAATAAATAAATCCTAATGATATAAATGAATCAATATTTATACTACTAATTAAATGATATATTGGCAATTTTTTGATCGATCAGATGGAAATACAAAATAATTAAATGAGATGTTGATCATATCATTATGTGGAAGTTAGCTAGCAGAAAATAAAAGTTAAAAGAAAAAAAAAAAACCATCAAGCTTAGTCACGGAAAATTTTAATGGAAAATAAAATTTAAAATAGTTTTAAAATAGAGGGTGGGAGGGATTGGAAGGGAGAGTGTAGGAAGTTTAGTATTTTTTTGACTTTATTTTTTTAAAATACTTCCTCCATAATAATTAATTTAATAAAATGCTTATATTCTATCAAGTGATAGATTCTACCTTTTTTTTAACAAATTCTTTGTTGCACATTGTAGAGCCATAAGGTTAATTTAATCGAGGCGAGCAATATATATATATATATATATATAATTTAACAATGATGGTCCTAAATTGATACATGAATTATGAAGTATGTCATAGGACGGTGATATATGAAATTATGAAGCTAAAGCTGAAACGTAAGTTGTTTATTTATAATATAAAGCACATTTCAGATATAAATTCTTGGATTATGTGAAATCAGTAAGGTAATTAAAGTGCAAAATTTATATAGGGCATTTTAAGAAAATAAGTAAAATTAACTAATTTAACTCATACCCTTAATCCCTCCAAAATCGGTTAAATATATCCTATAATTTGAACCAGAGGTAGTATTTTCATACACGAGCCAACTGAAGACGTAAGAAGAATTTTATTAGTGTATTGAGAGGTGGGGATGGGGAATGGATCTATGATGCTGAGGTAATCCAAAATATGGCCTGTCTTATTTTGCGTCACTTTTCACAGAGGACCAGGCCATTCAGAATCCCTTATCATGCAATGTTTAGTCGAGACTGGGCGCTTTGAAGGCACCAGGTCTGAATGGTTTAAGCGCTCTGCTTTATAAGAGTTACTGGAAAGTGTTGGAACACTCACTAAGAAATTTTATTAAGTATTTGTGAGCTAATCCATTGAATATAAAGTCGGTTAATGATACGTTGACTGTGCTTATATAACCCTAAGATGGACCACCGGAAGGTTGTTCAGGACTTGCGGCCTATAAGTTTGTGCAATGTGGTTTTCAGGATTTAACTAAAATTCTTGCTAATTAACCACATTAAATTGGTGCTTCCTCAGATTATCAGTCCCCACTAGTATAGCTTTGTTTCTGGCTAGCATAGTTACGTTATGATAATTGTAATACCCCAAAATTTGAATTAGAGAATTTAAGGGCCAAAGTGCCAAATGACCAAAAATGCCCTAAGGGACATAACTGATTTAGGAAAATTGTGAAAAATCCTAAAAGTTAGTGAAATAATTATTTGAATAAATGAGAGTATGTTATCTCTAATTAGGTAATTTATTAAGTTACAAACTTAGAGAAATTGTAGAAGAATACTCAAAAAGTAAGGAAATGACCATAATACCCTTACGATTATGGAAAAATGCAGAATAATACAGAATGCATGAAAAATCTCATGTTAAAGCAAAGGTTAAGAGGTAATGTGGTATTCTAATTAAGAAAATTACTAAGCAGTGATAACTGAGTGATTAAGTATTTATTAGCAAATTACTTAAGCACAAGTATAGAAAATTCGGAGATAATTATGTAAAGCTCCAAAATTAGTGATAAATGGCTAAAAATTAGCATAAATATATTGGTTAATTAATTGGAAAATTTGAAGGAAAAAGGATGAGTTTAGGTATTTTTAAGCCTAAATGCAAGAATGGACCAATAGGAAAATTTTGTAGAAATTATGTGAAAATAATTATTTAATTAATTAAATAATTAATTAAATAATTAATAAAAATATAATTAAAAAAACGAAAATAAAAATGGGCAGAAAAAAAAGAAAAAAAAATGGATAACTTAGTTGGTAAGTTTGTATTATTATTATATTATATAATTAATTAGAGTTATATTATTATATAATATAATTAATTGTAGTGAATAGTAATGGAATAAATAGGAAACGGATCCTATCTAGAGATCTAGGAATGGGATTTCCAAAGTCAGGGAAAAATAATGATCGTGGAATTTTGTCTTCCGTTATACTCTTAGGGAGAAAATTAAAGTCGTTTGTGCATTTCCTAATAAAACAAAATAGGGAAAAATGCATATAGGCATATTTTTGGAAATGAAGAAAATAAATTCTAAACTCAATATCTAGGAATGATTTTGAATTTATATGGACATATTTGGAATCGGTGAATTATTTCCAAGAGATTGGTGATTTCGAAATGCGTTCGAAACCAGGACGAGTTCGGACACGTTTTCGAGAAACTTCAATAGGACAGTTGGAACCCTGTCTAGAGTCAAAATTCAAGTTTAAATAGATATTATTGATGAGGAAGAGAATGTATTCAAAGTTATAAATCCGAATTTTGAGATTTCTCCGAAATTACGCGAATCGGACACCGATCGAAATTTTATCGGTATAACTCCTTCTTTAGCAAGTTGATTACATCATCAAGATGATGCAATCTTTGTGCCACCTAAGGGCTGCAAAACGTCCAAAGAGAGGAGAGATTGGAATTATGCCTTCTTGAACAAGTTGCATTTAAGGGATATAAACAATTTGGAAAATGCCATTTATGTCCTTAATTTTCCCTATAAATAGGAAGCAACCCTTTGCATAATTCTTCACACCATTGCCTTGTGCAATTTGAAAGTAGAGAGAAGTTTTAGAGAGAGAAGCTCTGAAGAAATTCTACCGAAGTCTTCAACGGGTAAGTCTTTCGGGTTTTAGTCTTTAGTTTTTAGTCTTTAGTTTAATAGTTAGTAAGGCTAGAATAGTCTTTATTTTTATGATTTGGGTATCATATGGGAGGGCTATTTTAGTCTTTATTTTCAAGAATCATAAATGCGTCGAAGTTAAGCGAAATTTTGGGAAGAAAATAGCCTATGTAGCGGAAGCGCCCGGCGAAATTCCGCCAAGTAGGGTAGAAGGGCAAAATGGTAATTTTTACCTAAAATGCCATTATAATGTCAAATTACTAATGGAAGTGACATTATTCTCATAGGATATCGAAACGTTGATTCTGCTGCTGCATTCTTTGCCCGACGTCTGCATTATTTCACGATTTTCCGTAAAAGTACGATTTTAGTAAACGTGCTAGAAATACCGTGTCCGTCAACGAAGGTACGTTCGCGTCTTGGTAACCTTAACTCGATGTTTATTGTATGCATATGTGTATATTATGCGTCATGCCAATTGTCCTGTCATGCGCGTACTCGCGTTTATACTATTGTTTGTACTCAGATTGTACTATTGTTACGTACTTTGATTGTACTATTGTCGTACATCCGATTTGTATTATTGTCTGTACATCCAAGCTGTACTATTTTACGTACTCGACTCTCTTGTTGTCTATCATCCATTGTATGATTGTCTGTCATCCATTGTATTGTTGTTGCCATACATATCGATATGTATACCTATGTCGACCAAAGTAAATGATGCCAAAAGTCTAAGAATGTACATTGTACATATATGATGTATGTAATCATGAGGTTAACCGTTACACAGGGTTCGATGCATGGACCTCGGCTCTTAACTTAGCTTCGAGGTCGGGAGACAGAGGATCGAGGAGAGGGGCAAGCGGCACGCCTAGGAGTCGCGACTGAAGACTTCTTTCAGTTATACTTTTGAATCACTCTTGTATCGCTGTTTAATGACAAGACATGCTACCATGGGTATTTTAATATATATATCGAGTTACTCAATCGCTCCGGTGCACTACTACGATCATTTTGAAATGATATTTGAAAAAAAAATTTATCTTGCTTTAGAAAAGTCGGGTTGTTATGATAATATTATAGATTCTGAAAAAGTGATTCACATGATGCGTAACATGTGGAGAAAATGGGGATACATAGCCATTAAAATTGAATTGGAGAAAGCATATGATTGCATGAACTGATCATTTCTTTGAGGTTACTTGGAGTAATTAAAATTCCCTACTTCCCTAATTGATATTATGTATTATTGTGTTTCTACACCTAACATGCAGCTCTTGTGGAATTGTGAGAAAGCAGGAAAATTCACTCCATCAAGGGGCGTTAGACGACGAGGGGATCTTCTGTCTCCATTTCTCTTTGTCATATATATAGAGAAATTAGTGCATTTAATTCAAGAACAGATTGCAAATGGAGTTTGGAGGCCATCCATTTTTGCAAGAATGGTCCCCCATTTCTCATTTGTTTTTTGCTCATGATATTGTGCTTTTTGTGGAAGCATTGGTTCAACAAGCTATTGAAGTGAATAGTTTTCTAGATTATTTTTGTGTTGGGGTGTAGAATTTTAAAAACCTAGAAATTTTTTTGTAACAAGAACAGTCATTTTGACAACATGAAAAACCATTTTGATAACAATATTTTCATAGGGAAATTTTAACAATAGAGAAAGTTATTTTAACAATATGAGAAGTCATTTTGACAACGAAACTTTTTTGATATTGAAATTCCGTAATTATTATAAAAAAAGTCCCTGGGGTTTGGACTTTTTTAATATTTTGTCTCTTTCTTGGGACCTTACTGATATTTTCCCTACTTTTTATATGATATATTGAATTGGGCTAATAATAAAAAATGGAGGGGAATAAGAAACAAGAGGATGTGTGAGTGAGTAGAGGGGATAATAATAAAAAATTGGGCTAATTTCTATCAGATTTTCATAAGAAATTCTCCCTCCGATTCTAATTATAGGAATACTTTTGTAGTGCAAATTGCACTATAAAAGTTCTCCTATAATTAGGACCGCAGATAGTAACAAGCAAAAACTCCTCTGGACAGCAAGAGCATATTAGGAAATCATCTCCCCCAAACAATAATCAACACGCAATTTTCTTGGGCTGGTCCACGTGATGGGCTTCATTGCTTTGATCTTACTCTTGTCCTAATTCAATCTTCTATCTTTGGGTAGTCAAATTACCATTTTACCCATTCTTTATCATTGCTAAAATACCAAATTAATTCGAAAAATTAATTCTCAATATTGTATAAAGATTTTCTTATTCATTCAATTAGCTTCCTCATCCCATAAAATAACTGTCATAAAATTTCCAACTTAAAAATTTACTTCTAATTATTTTTCCTTCAATTTTTCGGGAAAACAAGCATTTAATTCTCATAAATTAGCTTTCAGATTATTTGAGCCATTTTGGGTGAACTCAACCTCTTCATAATTTTTATAAATCCCCAGAATAACATTTCATACTATTTTCTCAATTTTATTGCCATTAAATAGTTTAAATAACTATTTTCTCTTTTATTTCCTTAAAATCTTGCCTAAAATAAGCTTTCTTGTCAATGATTCATTTTTGAGCCGTTTAAATTTAAAATTATTTCCATAGGCCTCAAATATACCTTTTAAATATATTTTATACGTCTTGATACTTCTTTATAATTTGGAGCTTAAGCAAACTCGTGACAATAAGGTAAATTGGTATTGTGGACTCGAATCGTAAACTCGTAAGAGTTTACTTTTATCATTAAATAGATATTAATAGTGTATAATTAAATAATTAAAATATAAAAAATAACAACAATTCGATTTATATATTTTTTAAATCCAAATAATTGAAACTAAATCCATCAACATTCACAATTAAACATATTTAATAAAAAAAATTCTACAAAAATTACATTTAAATCAACTGAGCATTATCAAATCGAAGAAGTTAACACGAGTTTAAGAATGAGTAAACACGGTTTTATAAACTGGAAACGTAAAAACAGTAAACTCGGAGAGCCAACTCGTGAGTTTAGCTGGGTTTACAACTATAATGAGTTTACTAGTAACTTGACTCGATTTTATAAGTTAGAAACGTAAAAATGCTAAACTCGAATAGTTAACTCGCAAGTTTGATAGCAATGATTTAGAGCATTTTTTTCATAATTATACTTTTGCTCATAAGCTCCTTGTACTTTTAACTTTTGGGCCAACTTAACTTATTTAACTTGTATTCAAATTTTGGGATGTTGCACTAAGGATCTAGAGACGAGTTCTCTAGGATTTTAGCTAATCAAAATTCTTACTTTTTTGGGATTTATAATTTATATAATCACACATCAGACATGTTTATTAAATGGTCAATGTCCTTAGCCGTATTAGCGTTTTTGCACCAGTTTTAAAATTTCTTGTGTACTTTTTCACCTAAGAAAATTTATGGTGTCTAGTTCAGAATTTTATAGGTAGAATTACACTTTAAACCATGTTTTTATTAGTATACTTTTGTCTTTAAAAAGATATTGATCATAAACAGAAAGGTAACGCATATTTTTGTCCCCGTTGTTTCCATATATAGATTAAACAAAAAAGGAATGTATTCAAATTTCGCTTCATAAGTATAATTCATAACTGTAATATCCTAAATTTAATTCACCAAAATTCCTTGTATGATCATTATATTAAATGGAATAAAATGGTGAGATTTGGTGCATTTGAAATGGTTATTTGGCTAATTAATCAAGACATGTGTAACCTGTGTTCTTGGAAAAGACACCAATATATGGTGTCATGCAGAGGCTTACACATACACTTTAACCGGATGTCATTTGGAGGGTCTCAGTATGCGTGCCACAATCCTGAGTAAAAAACCCAAGTACAGTCTCCAATAATAACTGATAAAATAACTTTATTAAAGTAGCTTTGATAAAGTAAGTTGTGATGACTAATGATGACACAACTTTTGTATTGGCATCTCTAGAACACGTCACCTAGTACTTGAGTCTGGGAGATCCACCAGTCTCCGACCTAGTCACGTACTTGACTTTTTCGAACACCAAACCCGAAAGTTTGGGAGATCCACCGGTCTCCAGCTTGGTCGCTTCCCCTAATAAAAAGTGGCCCCTAATAGGAGAGAACAAGGGCGGATCTACCTATTGGATAAGGGGGGCAAGTGCCCCCCTCGGATTTGGAGATTTTAAAAAATAATAATAATTAATATATGTTTGAATGATTGTCCACCCTTAATATATCAAGACTGCACTTCGTAATCGGATGAGGACGAATAGTTGAATGATTGTTTAGTGCCTTATATTGAAAAAAATGTATTTGATAGCATTGATAATGAGATAATTATGATGAAATTCCAAAAAACAAGGCCTAGAAAGATGACATTGTAATTATTTTTATTGTAATATACGTTTGTTATTAAAATATATGTACTTGAACTTATTGAGTGTTCACCCTTCATTGTAATTTATGTAGGTGCTGTAATACCCGGATATTTATTATCTGGAATATTATAAATAAATTGGATATTTCTGATAAGTGAAGTTTTGATCTCCAGATATGTGTAAATATAGTCTATTATTCTAAGTTGAATTCTGTAGGAAATTAGGGAATTTAAGGGTCAAAGTGCCAAAATGACGAAAATGCCTCTAAGGGACATAAATAAACTTAGAAAAATTATGAAAAATCCTAAAATAATGCAGAAGACATGGAAATAGAAATGTCAGTGTAAAAGTTATGAGGTAATGAGGAATTCTAATTAAGAAAATTATCAACAATTGATAAGGAAGTAATTAGGTAATTATAATTACTTAAGCATAAGCAAAGGAAATTCATGGATAATTATGTAGAACCCTAAAATTAGTGGTTTTTGGCTTAAAATTAGTAAAAATATATTTTCCAATTAATTGGAAATTTTGAAGAAAAATAGATGAGTTTAGGTATTTTTAAGCCTAAATACAAGAATGAGCCAATTAGGTAATTTTGTGGAATTTTTGGGAAAATTAAAATAAATAAATCATTAAATAATTAATTAAATAAAAAATAAATATTTATTAATTAAAATAAAAGGGCCAGCCGAAATTTCCAAGAAAAAAGAAAAAAAAATGAAGATAAGATTGAATTTATTATGTGAAGATATTTTGTATTATATAATATAATTAAATATAGTGAATAGTAATTGAATAAATAGGAAACGGATCCTATCTAGAGAACCAGGAATGGGAATCCCAAATTCAAGGTAAAATATTGATCAGTGGATTTTTACCTTTCGTTAGACTTTTCCGGAAGTCAATTCTGAGGCCGGTAGAGCATTTTCCTAATAAGACGAAATAGGGAAATTATGAGAAAAGCCGGATAGCCAAGTTGAATGTTAGGGATTCAAAAGTCATGATGCGACAACTGGGGAGGAATTGAGAGTTTTTCTGGACATATTTGGAATCAGTGCATTCTTGTCCACAGGCGGTAGCTTAGAATTTCGTTTCGAAACCGACACGTTTTTTCGTAAAACTTCCGTCAGGCCGGAGAAGGCCTAGACAGAGTTAAAAAAATAGTTGGACTAGACATTTCTAATAAGGAAGGAATTGTCTTCGAATTGTATAATCCAGAATTTTGAGATTTTTCCGAAATTATGCGAATCGGGTACCGATCGGGGAAATTCATCCGGAAAGCTTCTGGAAGGTGACACTTGGCCACCTCCCATTGGCCATTTCCCTTGGTTCTTGTGCCAAGGAGGTCGGCCAAGAGAGAGAAAGGGAAGGGCAAACTTGTTTCCAAAGTTTTCTTTGGACGGTCCAGATCGTTTCTCACAAAGTTGATCCGACGGCCGAAATCCTATATCATTTTCTATAAATACCCCCTCCCTTGTGTTTTTCTCACATTTGAGAAGCAAGAACCGATTTAGAGAGAGAAAGAAGAGAGAGGTGCTCTGGGAAAATCTGTAGCGAAGCTCTGGGTAAGTTTTTCAGTACCGAGCTTTAAGTTTTCGTAGTTCTTTCAATAGTTAGAGTAGTACTGCTAGTATAGCCTTTAATTTTTCAAGCATGATTGGATATCATATGATAGGGCTATATTAGTCTAGAATTTTGAAAATTATCATTGGGTCGAAGTTCTGGCAAAATTTTGGAAAATCGGAGCTAAAGTAACGAAGTGCTGGCGAAATTCCGCCAATTAGGGGTATAGGGGCAAAATGATAATTTTTACCTAAAATGCCAGTTATAATGCCAAATCACTAATGAAAGTGATATTACTCTTATAGGATATCAGAAATTCTGATCTCCTGCCGTTACGCTGCCCGACGTGCCGTTGTTTCACGTTTTTCCGTAGAAAAGTACGTTTTCCGCCAGAAGTACCGAACGCCGTCAGCGAAGGTACGGACGCGTACTGTAACACTAATCTTGTGCTTCTTAAATGCGTATATGTCAAATATACGTTCGTAGACCGTTATACAGACATTCTTTTTATACGGATTATGTCATTATAATGCCGTTATGTTTTCCTAGCGCTGAGGACACGAGTGGTATCGTGGCACTGGTGAATAGTGCAGGCTTTTATAGTCATTGTTACTTTATGGGGCTTTACATATTGCTGTATGCTTATGTTTTGTCGGCATAATGATCATGCATATGCTATTATGCTTATGTAGTGATATACTGTTGTATAGTATAGAATATCTGTTGTCTGTATACTGTATTGCTTGGGTATGAGGTTAACCGTTACCTGAGATTCAATGCGGTGAATTGAATCTCAGCCATAGCTTCAGGGTCCGGAGGACCACGAATCGGAGAGCGGGGCAAGCAGCAAGAGTAGACCCACAAGCCGAAGAATCTATTTCTTGTTTCTTTCGTACTTTCTTTTGAAACAGTAGGATCTGTTTGAATGTAAATCAGTTACTCTTTCGCTCCATTGCTCTACTCTGATTGGAAAAAAAAATTGCTTTAGAAAACGGGATGTTACATTTTTTGGTATCAGAGCAAATCTTTCTGGCAAGTATTTAACTATGTTACCACGAACAGTTTGGTGCCGAAGGCAAGGCTAGTCTACGTGGGTGTGCCAATCGGTCACCGTATAAGTCGGTGAGGCCCCCATGGTAGACACTTACCTGGCCATTTTGTTCGGATAACGGAGTTAGGTTCTTAAGCCTTTTGACTTTGAGCATTTTTGAAAATGAGTACTGATACGACCATTGGTGTAATATGTAGTGATGGACAGAAGAGAAAATTCGTATACCCTCTATCCCGTAATCATGAGACGTAACACTCGTAGATCCGTAGTTCCAGAGACGGCGGGACAAAGACGAAACCCTGATATTTATGATGACCCCAAAACCGAAATACGATTCTGACCTAATGTGCTACCCTGAGTCAATGGCTAGTATGCCTTTAGAGCCGGAGAAACCTGTTGGCTCAGATCATTCATTTGATGACGACAACGTGGGGATATACGATGTAACCACTGGTCATAAACCAGCTGGATGATGTAATATACGTTAGCATGTACATTACATCTAATATGAAAATATATATGTTTTGATGCCACGTGTTGTGTTATTTTTCTGACACATATATCCGTTATTTAAAGGAAAAAGAATAAAACATGGTCAACATAAGAGGTGCCGGTGCACCAAGGGGAAGAGGCCGAGGCAGAGGCCGAGGTCGAGGTAGAGGCAGACAGCCTCAAGTTAGAGCGATACCGAAAGTTGGACGAAACCAAGAGGACCAACCTGCAAAAAATCAACTCCTGAACCAACAAAACGATATTCAGGAGATGCAACGAACTTTGCAAGAGCAGAGAGCTCTTATCGATGCACTAATGGCAGAGACAAGAAAGACAAAGACAAGAGGTCAACAAGAGGAAGAGCGCAACAATGAAGAAAACGAGGAGAATGACGAAGAAGAAGAAGAGGAGGACGATGAAAATCAAAGTGAGGAAGATCATAAGGAAAACGCTGAGGAATCCGATAGGTCTCAATCACCTCCACGTCAACGAATGGAAAAGACCACGAAAAACTGGGTCAACCAGTTCTGCAAGTTAAAGCCACTCGGTTTCCGAGGAAAGAATGAGTTAGCTGAGGATTGGCTTCTGAGTCTAGAGAAGATCTTTGAAGTCATAGAGTGCCCAGGAAATCGGAAGGCACAGCTGGCAATATACAAGCTTGAAGGCGATGCCCATAGATGGTGGAGAAGCGTTTCCACAACCCTGCCAAGCCCTGTTACTTGGGAGATGTTCCTGGAACAATTCAACGAACAATATTTTCCTCCCTCGATACAGGTGATTAAGGAAGAGGAATTTCTGCAGATCCAGCAAGGAAATAAAGAGTCATTCGACGACTACTTCGCTCGTTTCACCAACTTGTCTCGCTATTCATCATATTTGAAAAATCATGTGGATGAAAGCTGGAAGGCAAACCGACTAGTGAACGGGCTGAAATACGACATAAGGGCGAGGCTGGTATCTTACCAATTCCCCAAGATGGCCCAAGCTGTGGGATCCTGCAGACTGACAGAGCGCAACTTGAAGGAATTGCGCAAATCCCGAGGCCAGGAAGGTAACAATTCAAACCGTGGTGGGTCTAACCGCGGAGGTTCCTCACAGAAGAGGAAAGCACCTTGGAGCAATAACCGAGGCGGGAACAAGAGACCCTACTAACAGTATAGTCTCAGACAGCCGGAATCCCAAACGTGTCCGAAATGCAAGAAGTACCATCCAGGAGCCAACTGTGATGGGAAACAAGTCTGCTTCAGGTGCCAAAAGCCGGGACACATTAGCCGGGATTGCCTCGAGAAGGCTGCAGAGGCGAGACCTCAGAGTGCTAGCCGGATCTTTGCATTGACAAACACGGAGGCCAGAAAATCTCCAGAGATGGTCCAAGGTACTATCTATCTCAATGGCAATCTATTACAAGCATTGTATGATTCGGGTGCTAGTCATTCGTTTATTTCATATGATTGTGCAAGTCGTTTAGGATTGCATGCCTGTAGATTACCATTTGATCTTGTAGTATCTACACCGTTGGGTGTAAAGTCTTTAGCTTCTGACGCATGTATGAATTGTACTGCTAACGTGGATGGACGAGTTTCTAAAGTAGATCTTATCCGTCTACCTCTTCACAGCATCGACGTCATACTCGGTCTAAACTGGTTAACGGCCAACGGTGCGATGATCGACTGTGGCAAGAAGGAGATATCATATACCGGAGACAAGGTTGAAGTGAGCCTGAACTTTCTCTCCGCTACAGAAGCTGATCGATGCGTGAAGTAGGGATGCCATGCCTACATGGTATTCTTTTCAGTTAAAGCAGAAGCTGACCTTTCACTTCAGGACATTCTTGTGGTGAATGATTTTCCTGATGTATTTCCGGAGGATCTCATTGAGTTACCTCCTATCCGAGAAGTGGAGTTCAACATTGATCTGATGCCTGGTACCGGATCAATATCAAAGACGCCGTATCGTATGGCTCCTAACGAGATGCAGGAGTTGAAGAAGCAGCTGGAAGAGCTTTTGAAGAAGGGGTTCATTCGACCTAGCGTATCACCGTGGGGAGCCCCAGTACTTTTTGTAAAGAAGAAAGATGGAAGCTTCCGACTCTGCATCGATTACCACGAACTCAACAAAGTAACCGTAAAAAACAAGTACCCACTTCCCCGGATTGATGATCTTTTGGATCAGTTATCTCGTTCCACTGTCTTCTCTAAGATTGATTTACGTTCAGGATACCATCAGTTGCGAGTTAAAGATGGCGATATTCCCAAGACAGCTTTCAGAACCAGATATGGGCATTATGAATTCCTTGTGATGCCCTTCGGATTGACAAATGCACCTGCGGTATTCATGGATTACATGAACCGTATCTTCCGACAACACCTAGACCAGTTTGTGGTGGTGTTCATCGATGACATCCTTATTTATTCTAAGAGCAAAGAAGAGCACGAAGAACATCTGCGAAAGGTGTTAGGCATACTCAGGGAGAAGCAACTCTATGCTAAACTGAGCAAATGCGAATTTTGGCTGCCTAAGTGAAATTTCTGGGCCATGTTATATCTAGCGGCGGAGTTGCAGTTGATCCAAGCAAGGTGGATGCAGTTCTGGACTGGAAACGGCCAGAGACTGTGACGGAGATCCTTAGTTTTCTTGGTCTAGCGGGATACTACCGCAGATTCATACGAGATTTCTCGCGTCTTGCCCTACCATTGACAAAGCTTACGAGGAAGAATCAACCCTATGTATGGGGAGATGATTGTGAGGAGAGCTTTCAGAGTCTGAGGGAGAGGTTGACTACAGCACCAGTGTTGATTATCCCCGATCCTGATGAGACCTATGTTGTCTACAGTGATGCCAGTGGGCAGGGATTGGGATGTGTCCTAATGCAGCAGGGCAGAGTGGTGGCTTATGCCTCTCGTCAGCTGAAGCCTCACGAGTTAAACTATCTTACGCACGACCTAGAGCTGGCGGCTATCGTGTTCGCTTTGAAGATATGGAGGCATTACTTGTACGGTGTAACCGTAGAAATGTACTGTGACAACAAAAGCTTGAAATACCTGTTCGATCAACGAGAACTCAACATGAGGCAGTGTCGCTGGATGGAGCTGATTAAAGACTACGACCTGGAGATCAAGTATCATCCGGGTAAAGCAAACGTTGTTGCTGATGCTCTTAGTAGGAAGACGGTGCAGGTGGCATACATGATGATACAAGAGCGAAATTATTGGAAGATTTCGAGATCCGAATCTATCCAATCAAATCTCGCATGGGTCTTCACGCACCGGTGATGCCTATCTTGCAACTCTTCTTGTTAGTCAAGGGAGTATGATCTGAGAGACGAAGTTGACGAAGCTCAGAAGCAAGATGATTGGGCTATCGAGATTCGTGAGAAGATCTCTCGAGGTGAGACCCAAGACCATGACCTATCACCTAGTGGTTTGGTCAGGTACAAGAAGCGGATCTACGTACCGCCAATTGATGAATTGAGGCGGAAGATACTGGATGAGGCTCATAAGAGTAAATACACTCTGCATCCAGGCATGGTCAAGATGTACCAGAGTATGAAGTCTGAACTTTGGTGGCCCGGATTGAAGAAAGATGTAGCCGACTACGTGGCCAAATGCTTGACCTGTCAGAAAGTGAAGATTGAACACCGTCGACCCCCTGGTCTTCTTCAAGGACTAGAGCTGCCGGAATGGAAATGGGAGAACATAACCATGGATTTTGTGGTAGGTCTGCCCAAAATCAGAAATCATGATACAATTTGGGTAGTTGTTGACAGATTAACCAAGTCAGCACACTTCATTCCCATCAGTATCCACTATTCTCCAGAGCGATTGGCGGAGATTTATATCAAAGAGATAGTGAGATTACATGGTGTCCCTAAGAGCATTGTCTCTAATCGAGATACGCGATTCAAATCCCGTTTCTGGAAAGCGTTACACGAAGGTATGGGGACCAAGCTGAAGTTCAGTTCGGCTTATCACCCTCAAACCGACGGTCAATCTGAGAGGACGATTCAGACACTGGAGGATATGCTGCGAGCATGTGCCCTAGATTTCAAAGGAAGTTGGGATCGACATCTTTCGCTAGCTGAGTTTGCATATAACAACAGTTATCATGCTAGTATACAAATGGCCCCGTTCGAGGCATTGTACGGGAGGAAGTGTCAATCACCATTATGCTGGACAGATTTGTCCGAAAAGCAGCTACTTGGGCCGGATATGCTTGAGCAGACCTCTGAACAGATCGCATTGATCAAGAAGAGACTCCTTGCAACACATAGTACACATAAGAGCTACGCTGACAAAAGGAGGAGACCTCTGACGTTCTGTGTCGGCGACCATGTATTCCTAAAGTTATCTCCAGTAACTGGTGTCGGCAGAATGCTTAAGTGGAAGAAACTGAGTCCACGATACGTAGGACCCTTTGAAATTTTGGCTAAGCGAGGAGAAGTAGCTTATCAGATAGCCTTACCCCCGAATCTGAGTAATCTCCACGACGTTTTCCACGTGTCGCAATTGAAGAAATACCAACCAGACCGTGATCATGTCATCGAGTACGAGGACATTGCTAGTATAGCCTTTAATTTTTCAAGCATGATTGGATATCATATGATAGGGCTATATTAGTCTAGAATTTTGAAAATTATCATTGGGTCGAAGTTCTGGCAAAATTTTGGAAAATCGGAGCCAAAGTAACGAAGTGCTGGCGAAATTCCGCCAATTAGGGGTATAGGGGCAAAATGATAATTTTTACCTAAAATGCCAGTTATAATGCCAAATCACTAATGAAAGTGATATTACTCTTATAGGATATCAGAAACTCTGATCTGCTGCCGTTACGCTGCCCGACGTGCCGCTGTTTCACGTTTTTCCGTAGAAAAGTACGTTTTCCGCCAGAAGTACCGAACGCCGTCAACGAAGGTACGGACGCGTACTGTAACACTAATCTTGTGCTGCTTAAATGCATATATGTCAAAGATACGTTCGTAGACCGTTATACATACAGTTTTATACGGATTATGTCATTATAATGCCGTTATGTTTTCCTAGCGCTGAGGACACGAGTGGTATCGTGGCACTGGTGAATAGTGCAGGCTGTTATAGTCATTGTTACTTTATGGGGCTTTACATATTGCTGTATGCTTATGTTTTGTCGGCATAATGATCATGCATCTGCTATTATGCTTATGTAGTGATATACTGTTGTATAGTCTAGAATATCTGTTGTCTGTATACTGTATTGTTTGGGTATGAGGTTAACCGTTACCTGAGATTCAATGCGGTGAATTGAATCTCAGCCATAGCTTCAGGGTCCGGAGGACCACGAATCGGAGAGCGGGGCAAGCAGCAAGAGTAGACCCACAAGCCGAAGAATCTATTTCTTGTTTCTTTCGTACTTTCTTTTGAAACAGTAGGATAACTGTATTATCAATACTATGTTACACAATGGCTACTGTTTGAATGTAAATCAGTTACTCTTTCGCTCCATTGCTCTACTCTGATTGAAAAAAAAAAATTCGCTTTAGAAAACGGGATGTTACAGGTGCATTTCTAACAGCACTTAGCCTTACTTTTCTAAATGACAGGTTTGTAAAATAATGACCTCTTTTATTACATCATCAGTATTCAATTGATTTCATGAATATTTTTTTTATATTATTTTCTTTTCTTGTTTATATTCTTTTATTTTTTTAATGCATTTAAAATTTTCCTTTAAAAAAAATTTTCAGGGGCGCTGCCCCCGAACCCCCGAATCCCCCCACCAATTGTGCCCCCCCTTCTGTATTTTTCTGGGTCCGCCCCTGGGAGAGAAAAAGGGGTGGGGGAGGGGGAGATGCTTTTAAGGATACTTGTCATCTTGAGATTTTATCATTTGGACATATGTCAACGCAAAAGATAATTACATGAGATTAAAGATCATTTAATGCTCTCTGCCAACACCCTTAAAGTTTTGGCCAAGTGGAGCTAAAAATAAAGAGAGAAAATTGAGAATAAAGGGAAAAGGTAAAAAGAGGCTAGTGGAGCATTTTCATTGGTGGGATGACTAATGATGACTACGTTGGTTAAATGTGCCTATTACACGACTTTCACGCAAAGTTTTATGAGGTTGAAAACAAAAAAATTTGTTTAATCATTACGAAAACCCATAACTCCTTACAAATCTCTTAAATTATTGACCTTAACTCATTATGTTAATTAGTTATTATTCATTAATCCATACCTCTTTGTGATACTCATGAGAACTCGTAACAAATTATGATATTCATGAGTTTTAGAATTACTCGTTAAAAACAATTATTAAGGATTAGGATTACTGGATAAAACGACTATTGGAGATTAGGATTACCTTATATGACTCGAAGACTTCAATGTTGTTAATGTCCTCTAATGTTGATCCACACGACTATCCCCCGATTGCAATGAGAACTCTTTCTTTTGAGACCTCTCACTCCTTGGATGCTTGCTAGACAATGGCAAGGTTGAGGTTTCCTTTCCTTGGATTTTTCTCTTTTCAAGAAGATTGTGGTTTCTTGGACTTAGGTTGAAGATAGGATGAACAAGATTGGATCTTTACCTTTCTTGGATGGCGCCTCTTCCTCTACACCTTAGTAGTTGGCTGAAAATCGCAAGAGCTTGAGGCATCTTGAATTTCAGCCAACCCCCCCTACATAGCCTTGGTAGGCCGAAATTTAGAAGACCTGATTGTCTTAGGAATTTCGGCCTTCATGCTAAGAAAAGGGTTTTAGATGATAGGCCCACTACTTGGTGTTATCCAAGTCATTAAGGTAATTGATTAAATTCATATTTTGATTATTTGATTAAATCAAAAATTTAAGATGATTGATCACATCCACATCTTGATTGAATCAAAATTTAATATGATGGATTATATCCATATCTTGATTGATTTATTGAATTTAAGATGATGAATCACATTCATATATATATTGATTATAATTGATTGAATCAATCATTTAAGATTATGGATCACATCCACATCTTGATTGATTGATTGAATCAATTATTTAAGATGACGGATCATATCCATATCTTGATTGATTAAATAAAAATTTAAGATAATGGATCACATCCATATCTTTGACTTAAAATTCAAGATCATTTTTTTAATTCAATCTTTATTTATCATTTCTCTTATCTTCATCCAATCTTTATTGGATATATATATATATATATATATATATATATATATATATATATATATATATATATATATATATATATATATATATATATATATTATAGATAATTCAGGATTATCTTTTATAACCTAATCTCTTGAATTTAAAATTCAAATTTAAATTTTAAACTTAAATTCAAAACTTGAATTCCAAATTCAACTTGGGCCAAGACCTCATTGGGTCTTCTAACATATTTGGGCATTTTTGTAGAGAAATTGATTTCCCATTAGGGACTCAAAATGTGGCGTCTTTTTCACTATTAGGCTTGGAGTCCCACTCCAACCTAATTACACATTTACTTTTGATAAAGCCCAATAACAATTATTGGCCCAAACATGCTAATTTTAAGCAATCGGGAATAATCTTTGTGTGTGACCCCTTAGGCCTAATTAGTCACTGACATAAATAAGCTTGGACCAATTAAAAATCCTTTGACGGGCCCAAATTATCTAATGACCTCATAAGACACTAGCAATGCTTTACAGCCTCAGAACTAATTGAGTTGATCAAGTGATCAACCTTTCATATTTGGATACCGTGTAGGCATCATCCCTCAAAATGTCATTCACATTTAGTCGAGAGCAAAGATAGAGTTTCATCTCTCTTGATTGACTAAATGTAGCTAATTCACAGAACTAGGAATCTTCTTATATTAACTTTATAACGGATCATGACTCTTCATGATCACTTGTTGTACGCAGAGACTCTCGATTTAATTAGAAGCTATCTAAGCTCTACCAGTCTTGTGAATAACTAATCCCTTATAAGGGACTGTGAGTCCTTTCGACATGTTCATCTATACTCATGTATTCGAGTTAGACCCAAGAGTACATTGTTCTTCCCTTTTCAGGTGGATAGAGTTGTACAGTCAAGTATAAGCCTATGACATAGTGTTCAATGACAGCCTTAAGTCTAGGATGATCTGCACTACCAAACGATGAGAGACTTTACATATCCAGTTATACTCTATACAATGAATATTTGTGGAGTCTCTCAGTGGGTCAGTTCAGTGCTATCTGTTCTCCAACAGATTTACCCACGACATTAGCTAAGGCATCACCATGTCTGTATTCCATGAGGTTTCTACCTTGTATCTCTATATAAGTAGATGATGTCGTACTAGTCTTATTGAGATCATCAATGCCCTTTCTTGGTAATTCAAGACTAAGAACAATTTTTAGGTAATAGATATGTAGTGTTCTTGAGTCCTCATGATCTAATCTTTATCATTGATCCTCGAGGCTAACACATATTCTATTCCTATGACTTTTATCTTCAAACACATATTTACCTTAAAATAAAGGTGAAAAATAAATATAATAAAGATACAATGTGCTCATTTATTAATAATGAAATACTACAATGTAGAAAAGGTGTTCATCTGTCCTTACAGATTGTATCTAGGACATCTAAATACTAACAGACTAATGATGACATAACTTTTGGTGTTGGCATCTCTAGGACTAGCCACCTACCATTTGAGTCCAGGAAAATTCACCGGTCTCTGGTTTAGTCACGTACTTGACTATTCCGAACATTGAACCTTGGTACACATGTCAACACAAGAGTAAATCACATAGGATTAAAGTCCACTTAATCCTCCAAAGCCATTAATTTCGTCCAAGAAGGGAAGGAAGAATGAATTATAGCCATTGGATCATGGAAGTCATTAAAATAACATTACCTTGGATGGAAATTTTTATAGAAAAGAATTGGAAATAAGACAAAACATCTCCACTCTCCCATTTCTCTCATAGGTCGGTCAAAACATGACAAGGGAAGAGAAAGGGATGGGAGGCAGCACAAAGTAAGAATTGAGAAGAGAAAAGAAAGGAAAGGAAAAGAAGAGATTTGGGAAAAGTTAAGAAGGGAATAAAAGATAATATAAGGGGCATATTGTAAACTTCTATTGGTGGAAGTTGGAGGAAGTCAAATATTCTTCAATTGATGAATTAAAGACCATCTCCTTCCTCCATTTCATCATCTTCTTCCGGCCAAACAAGCAAGAGAGAGAGTAAGAGCTCAAAAATATACGAAAATGGTGAGGAAAATTGTAAGACCATCTCCTTCCTCCATTTCATCATCTTCTTCCGGCCAAACAAGCAAGAGAGAGAGAGAGAGTAAGAGCTCAAAAATATATGAAAATGATGAAGAAAATTGTAAGAGGAGAGAGAAACTAAAACCAAGCAAGATCATCAACAAAACCACCTCTAATCCAAAAACTCCTTTCATAAACATTGTTCTACTCCTTGAGAGCATCAATTCTATGGTTTTGGTTTTCTTATAAGAGGAATTTCGAGCCAACTGGTTAGACGAGTTGTCACCGGATTTCCGAACTGATTGCATAATCGTTATAAGGTAAGTCTAAGCTTCGTTTTAAACTAGTTTGAGGTTTTGATGAGTTTTTTAATGTTTTGAGACACCTTAGATTTTTGGTCAGTTAGGATTCTTTAATGCATAATCTGTATATTGCAGGCCTCTTTGAACAATGAAACAAAAGAATGTTCTATTGGATTATGCATGCTTTAGTGTAACATCCCGTTTTTCAAAAGCAGTATAAAATTTTTTCATCAGAGTAGAGCATCGGAGCGGAAGAGTAACTGATATATATATTCAAAATGCCCACTGGCTAATTACAGAAGCGGTACAGTAACCGAGAGTTTTTAAAGTAAACAACAACAGAAGTGTTTCTTTGATTCCTACGCCGTGACAGCAAACGATAGTCTTCAGTCGAACCTCTAAGCTTGCTGCTTCCCTCTCTCCTCGGTCCTCGGTCCTCCCGACCCTGATGCTAAGTTAAGAGCTGAGGTCCGCACCGGACCTCAGGTAACGGTTAACCTCATATTTACATATACAGTATATAGACCATAGTCATTCGCATTAACAGTATAACAGATGTATCACACAGAGTGCATGTAGAAGTACCACACAGAGTGCATATAAATGTACCACACGGAGTGCATATAGATGTATTACACGAAGTGCATGTAAATGTATCACACGGAGTGCATGTATCCAAAAAGCACATAACAATACTCACAACATATCAACAGACCATCAACCACATATACACATGCAACACTCATACTACACACATGCATACAGTAAACATCAGAGTTAGTGTTACAGTACTTGAACGTACCTTCGTTGACGATAGACGGTATTTCTGTCGGAATACGGTACGACAGTTGGTCAGAACGTAATCAGGGATATCCTATCAAGATAACAACGTATTTGTTAAGGATCTATCATTACGACGGACATTTTAGTCATAAATGACCATTTTACCCCTGAGCCCCTAATCGGCAGAATTTCGCCAGCACTTCATTACTTTGACTCTAATCTTCCAAAATTTTGCCATAACTCTTCCTCCAACATTATTTTCAAAATTAATACCTTAATTACCCCTAAAACATGATATCTAATCATACTTGGAAGATTAAAGATCAAACTAGCATTTCTACTCTAACTACCGAAAGAACTACCGAAGCTTAAGACTAAGAACCGAAGAACTTACTCATTTAAGAACTTCGCTACAACTTTCCCCAGAGCTCCTCTCTCTAACTTCTCTCTACACTTTCTAAGAGTGGTTTTGGTGTGAATTGTGAAGAGGCAAAGGCCTCTATTTATAGGCAAAAGTGTGAGGGCATTTCGGTAATCTTCCAACTTCCAACTTTAATTTTGGACCACACATGTAGAAAACTTAGGAAACAAGTTTCTTCCTCCATTTCCATCCACAAAACCGTCCTCCCCCATGTCATGCTTCAAAAGATGATGTCACCTAGGTGATGTCATCTACTTGTTCAAGAAGTTGTCTTACCGATAAAGTCCCGGTTTGGTGTTCGAATCGCGTAATCTTGTAAAATCTTAGAAAACCGGCAACATAGCCCTGAAGGTCTTTTCTTCCTCTTCCAAAATACTTGGGTCAACTAAATTTTTGATCTCATTCAGGGTGTCATCGGTTCCGCTGAAGATTTTCGTTTTATTCCCTAACCGTTTCGCCGGTTACGGAAATCACTTCGGGTAATGTCAACTTCTGGACAAAATTATACTGAATCGTAATATGTCCAGTTGTTAACAACCTAATCCAAGGATTTTGAGTTAGGATTTATTTTCTATCGGTGGTCATTTATCCTATTTGCTTTTTCACAGAATATTCCTTAGAATATTCTTTTTCCAATAACTTCTTGATTAAGTTTTCCCCTTTTGTTTTTCCTTTATTTTTTCCCTTCAAATTTCGGTCAACAATTCTGGTCTTTTTTTTTGTTTTTTTTAATTAATTAATTAATTAATTAATTATTATATTTTAATTATTTAATAATTATTTTTTCATAATTTTTCCACAAAGTTTCCTATTGGTCCATACTTTGATTTAGGCTTAAAATTACTTAATCTCACCAATTTTTCTTAATCTCTTCCAATTAATTAGAAAATATATTTTATGTCAATTTTAGCCATAAACCACTATTAATAGGGTTTTACATAATTATCTTTGGATTTTCCTTTGTTTAAGCTCAAATAATTAGCCTATAATTATTTAATTAATCACTTACTAATTGTGGATAATTTTCTTACTTAGAATTAATCATTATCTCACAAAATTTTACTGACATTGGTATTTTACGCTCCATGTAAAATATTAAAAATCATGGGGTCAATTATGGCCCCACAATACTTTTTGATTTTTCTCCTTCAATTTTTCCAAGGTAATAATTTAATAAATTACCTAAATTAGGGAAAATATTCTTCCCTATTTCAAATAATTATTTATTTGTCTCTCTATAATATTTTCAGGGTATTTTATAACCCATAAACATTTTAGGGACCTATTTGCAAATTATCTAACGTTTTAGGGACCTTTTTGCACATTATCTTATCTCAAGAGAAATTGTCCTAATAATAAGATAAATTCAATACAAGGTGTTTGAGACCTCATATTCACCTATTTTTAATAGGTATAATTTCCTAATTTTTGATATTTACCCTAAGTCAGTTTTTAGGGTATTACATTTAGTACTTTTATATATGCTATTGCAGATCTATGGTTTTGTGTTATTATTGGGGACAAAATGACTTATAGGTGTATCTTGTAGTTTTCATGTGTATTGTATTTAAATATGAAGTCATCCATTCATTTATTAAAACACTCAAAACTGTTAGTTTAATTGTAGTTTTGTAATTTCTCATGACTCTTTAGTTGTATATATATGTTGATCACACATATGTTCATATTTCACCAAATATATCTTCTTTTTATAAAAAATATGAAGTTTATATTTTATGGATAGGATATTGTCACTACCATTTTTTGTCACTGCCAATGTCACTACCACTTTTTTACCGTTAGATCAGAATCTCATATACTTTTATCATTTATCTCTCCTATTGAGATTCTGATCTAACGGTGAAAAAGTGGTAGTGACAAAAAATGGTAGTGACAATATCTATTTTGTAGTGATTTATTTCGTGTAACCGCTACAAAATCCCTGATACTAACCTTCATGCCATAACACGTCAAGCTGGCACCAACTTTATAGCAGTTTTATTTATAGTAACCGCTACAAAGTCGTTGCAAACATGCCCGCGCTTTGGCGCCATTGCTTCCGCTACAAATTTGTTGTGGTTTTTGCGTAAACCGCTACAAATTTTAATATTTGTAGCTGTTAATAGTGACCGCTACAAATTAACCACTACAAAATGTTTTTCTTTTTGTAATGTGTGGCTACAAAGTCTTGCTTGTGCACTCTTTCCTTCTTCAAAATGTGAAACATCATGGGTGGTACTAAAAAACAAACTCCACATTAGAGTTAGAGACCTAAATTAGGAGAATACCAATTCCTTTCCCTCTCTTTTGATTTTGGCAACGTTGAGGATAATGTTTGATTTAAGTGTGAGATAGGGATATGATTTTTTTGGTTGTGCATGTCCTTATACAATTGAAAAGATTTTTTTTAAAAAAAGTTTGAAATTTTTGCATTGTTTAGGATTGACCTTACCTTTGAGCATTCTTCATCTTAGAGAATATTATCAAGTCAAAAAATTAAAATAGAAAAGAATGTTGAAATTAAACCTTTAAGCCTTGAATTTTTATATTAATATTGAGATGGACTATGAGAATAGGGATGAGTTTGTAGTATGATCAATAGATTATTAGCTTATGAATGTTTACTACATGATTTCTTTGGGAAATTAGATGATGACCTTTGCTGGCTAAGTAAAGCTTTTGTTTAAAGAAATAACTCAGGTGAAAAAAAGAAGAGAAGAGAATAAGAAACATAACTCCAATGACTTCTCCAAATCTTACTCGGTAACTGGGGGCACTTCATCACCAATGTTGGCATTCACTTCAAACGATAAAGTCAAAGAGGGTTATGAGTTGGGCTAATAGCCTCTTGAGGTATCTGTTGGAGTAACTAAATAACTAGTGCTACATCACCCATATGCAGGGTCATGTAATAAAGGGACCTACAACAGCTCAAGATGAGAAAAAAAGTAAAACTAAAGAAAAAACGAAAAATGAATTAAGCTATTTTCTATCGGATGATCATTATTAAATTAAATAAAAAGCTTGATTTAGTGAGGGCATTTGAATTACTATCCAAATAGAGCTGGACGGTGGTGAGAGGAGCAACAACACTTTGACAGCAATAAGAAAACACCAACAGTGAAGTTCTCTTCCTTAGGCGACCTTCGTTGCAGTTGGTTCGACAAATTTGATTTCTCCTCTCTTTTTTCTCTTTGTTCTTTGAATCTATATTTTAATTTTTCTTCCATGGATTTTGTTTCAGCCATGTGTAGCTAATTTTTCCTTGCAACTCAGAGGAGCTATGAACTTATAGGCGGATTAGACTTTGTTTTCATTATTTAGTTATAATTAATATTAATTTTGGTTACTTAATCTTGTTTAGCTTTATCTATTTAGTGACTGGCCATCATTGAATATGTATATGAACATTAGGTTTACCTTGACGAAGGGAATTATAATTAGGCTCTGAGATTAAGTAATATGGGATTAGATTATGATTTAATTTCCGATTAGGATAGACATATACTTAATAGCCCCATATAATTGTTAAAGAGTGTGTTCGAGTCATGTTGCCTCTTGAGTGATTATGTTAGACACAAAAATTTATACTTAAGAGAGGGTTGTAAGTGGACCGACAAGCACTTATAGCTATTTATACTTTAGATTAACAAAATTGACATTAAGACTAATTAAATGAGTAAAATGGAAACTTCCTGTTCTTGACCATTACTTTCTCGATTCTTGAGTAGTCTAATTGAAATGGAAACTCTTTTCCATCGTAGTATGGCCATACATTTCTCAGACTCACTCATCGAGGGGCCCAGCATTATCTCTCTACAAATGTGAGGGACAAATTCCATCTTGACCATTCACATTCCTTTGCATGAAAACCACTGATCCCGATCATAGTCTTTATCATCACTCGGTCAAAGGTGACTTTTGACTAGGTCAAAGATCAGTGACTGATCATGTAGGAATCCATGATGATCTCAGGTCAACGGGCGTTGTGATGTGGTTATACTTGAGAAAAGCTTATGACTTATTCCATGCAGCTTTCTCATAGTGGGTCGGTCCAGCACCTTGTACTCTTACAAGTGCCTATGACTTTGACTCGTATCTCCATACTCACCAAAGTCATACTAGTCTTATCTCATCTTCGTTCCCGCGTAGATGACCGATCAGGGACATTTAGGATAATCTATTAGATATATCCAGGGATATAGTTATCAATGTAAACATGCAAACGAAATGATAACTAAAAGAGAATACTTTAAATAACATAAATGTCTAAAGTACAATGACTTGCCCCTAGGGCATGATTTCCAATAGTTGCTACTAAAGCCCCATGTAAACGCTCCGCACCAAAAGACGGGTCAAAGCGTGGAGAAAAAGTGGCCAATAAATCCAAAGGCAAACAAGCCATGGAAACGCCAACAGCTACAACCCCCACATCGACCTCGCAAACAACCTCGACCCCATCAACGAACACATCGCCACTTACCCACACCACATTATCCGGAGGAAACCTCTGGGTGGACGGGGTAACACAAGAGGTGAAAAACCTTATGTGTCCGCCTGCCCGGTTTCATGCTCCCACCGATCTCTCCAATGAAGACAAACTCGAAATATCTGAGATGGAAGATAAAGGCTATAAGGCCATCTCCCTGCTCCAGCCTTATGCATCTCTTAAAATCAAGTATGTTGTGACCACGACCAATTTGGCTACGGTTACGAATCAGCTAGCCACAACGACAAGCAAGCTTGGCCAAGTAATCCAGGAGAGGGATAACCACAATGCCAAGCTGGTTGCGTTGAAGGGTAACGCAGACCTAAGAAAGGTTACGGAGGAGAGAGACGAGGCCTGAGAGGAGTTGCAGGTGTCCAAGACCGAGAAGGAAAAACTGCATCAGGAAGTGTTAACACTTACTGAGAAATTGTCACTGTCGAAGGACAACTGACCACGGCCCAAGCCGACGTAAGCCGCTTGGAAGATGTCCACAATAATGACATGCTACTGGCGGAAAAGATGAAGTCGGATACAACCCATCTGGAAGGTGTACTCAAAGAAAAAGATGAAGAGCTTGGTAGCGCCAAAACTCGGCTCACTAGATTTGCCCATGCAGCAATACAGTCTTTTGATAACGCCGTGGCGCAAATCCGAGTTCTGAATCCCGATGTTACCTTAAACACTTTCGGGTTGAACTTCTAGGATTACGTTAGCCAAAAGGGGAAATTAATCCCGCCTGGAGCCGAAGAAAGCGACGATGAGCAACCTTCCCTGAACGAAACCGAGACGCAGCCCTAGTTGCCGTCGTTTTTGGCTGTTAAACGCATGCCTCCGTGGAACTCAGAACTCTTTTGAAATGAAGCCCTTTATAGATGCCAGCAGTAATCCTTCAAAGAAAAATCTTGGTCTGATAGACCGTTGTACGCTCTTAGCCATGTGCCATAAATATGATGTATGTAGTTGGCAACTTAAATAAAAAGCATTTACTTTCTGTGTACGCTCCTTATTTTATTACCCTATCATATCCGATCACGGCACCGAGCTCGACTACGCATAACCATACTTGTCGTCGGCCTTGCTTATCGTTATTTTTGTGGTTTGTTTGCACCAGATAGATGAAGCAGTAACCTCGTAACAACCTTAATGTTAAAACTAGTTTCCGAATCATGAATCCATATGCGCTTACCATAAACATGATTTTCGAAAACTGGCTTCTTTGCCGTGAATTCAGATACGAATATCTCAGACATGATGTTTGAAGACGGGTTGCATTACCCGGAATTCATACATGTTTAACTCGGACATAATTTTCGAAAATGGGTTTGTTTACCCTGAATTCATACATGTTTAGTGCGGACATGATTTTCGAAAATGGGTTTGTTTACCCTGAATTCATACATGTTTAAGTCAGACATGATTTTCAAAAATAGGTTTCTTTACCCTAAATTCATACATGTTTAATTTGGACATGATTTTCGAAGACGGGTTTCTTTACCCTGAATTCATACATGTTTAATTCGGACATGATTTTTGAAGACGGGTTTCTTTACCCTGAATTCATACATGTTTAATTCGAACATGATTTTCGAAGAAGGGTTTGTTTACCATGAATTCATAAATGTTTAAGTCGGACATAATTTTCGAAAACGGGTTTCTTTACCTTGAATTCATACGTGATTAATTCGGACATGATTTTCGAAGACGGGTTTCTTTACCCTAAATTCATACATGTTTAACCTTCTCAAGAAATATGTTGAAAGAAGGGTATAAAGAAAGTGAATTAATATGCCCATGTATCTTTATGGAAAGATCTAGAAATGAATGTTACATGATTTTCAAAAGTGTGTTTCTTTACCTTGAATTCATACATGTTTAACTCGGACATGATTTTCGAAGACGGGTTTGTTTACCCTGAATTCATACATGTTTAAATCGAACATGATTTTCGAAAGCGGGTTTATTTACCCTGAATTCATACATGTTTAATCATCACAGAGTGGGCAGTATTTCAGCTCTTGGAAGTGGGCTAATTGACCCTTTCATTCATCGATTCAAGATTGCAAAACGTCTTATAGGAAAAATCGTGCAACAATGTTGGCTTCCAAAAAGTAAATTCATTACACAACTTCGTAGTAATGCCACCTTCTTCAAGGCTTCGGGCTTCAGCTATAGTAAGCCTTCAACTTATCCGCATTCCATGTTCACTTGACAGCCTTCTTTTTTAGTGTCTCCAACTTGTAAGCTCCCTTTCCGAGATTCTCTGCAATCCGGTAAGGGCCTTCCCAATTTGAAGCAAGCTTTCCCTCTCTAGCATTTTTGTTGCCAATATCGGCCCTTTGAAGGACAAGGCTTCCCTTCTCAAACAATCGCGGTCGTACCTTTTTGTTATACCGGGTTGAGATGAGTTGTTTAGCCGCTAAATCTCAGCAATGTGCCGCAATTCTGACCTCTTCTACCAAATCCAGTTCGACCGAAACTGCTTTACTGTTTCCATCTTCGTTCTGAAGGGCTATAACCCTTCACTAGGATGACTCACCGATTTCCACCGCGATCATGGCTTCACATCCGTACGTCAACCAAAAGGGTGTTTCCCCGGTTGCCGTTTGGATACTAGTCTAGTATCCCCACAAGACATAAGGTAAGTGTTCCACCCAACTAGACGTGGCATCCTCCATCCGCCTCTTCAATCCTTCTACAATGACTTTATTTGCTGCTTCAGCTTGTCCATTGGATTGCGGATGCTCTACTAATGCGAAGTGCTGTTGGATATGGAAATCAGATACCATCTTTTGAAAGATTTTGTCGATGAACTGAGTTCCATTATCTGTGACAATCTCGGCAGGTATGCCAAACCGGGATATAATATTCTTCTGCAAAAAATTTTACACCCGAGCCGACGTAATCGTGGCAACCGGCTCTGCCTCAATCCACTTGGTAAAGTAGTTGACAGCCACTATAAGCCATCGTAACTGACCGGCAGCCCGCTTAAATAGTCCCAGCAAGTCCATTCTCCATTTGAAGAACGGCCATGGTGCCGAGATCGCGTGAACCTGGACTGGAGGCGATCGGATGGTATTAGCGTGCTTCTGGCAGCTATCACACTTTTGGACGTGATCCTTAGAGCCTGTCGCCATTGTGGGCCCAAAATAACCAGCTCGCACAGCTTTTCGAGCCAACGTCTTAGCTCCCATATGGTGGCCATTCATCCCTTCATGAATCTTGGAGAGGACGTACCGGGCTACGCTTGCCGCGAGGCATTTCATCATTCGAGAATGAAAACCTTTTCGGTACAACTGATCATTGACGAGTGCATAGGAAGCCGCTATTCTCATCATCTTTTTTGCTTCTAATGGCTCGTCAGGGAGGATCCTTCTCTCCAGATAATCGGCAATGGGTTTTCTCTAATCACTGACCTCTGAAATTACTATCACACAACTTGGTTCCAACAAGCTTTGATGAACGATGGTGTGATGATTTCTAGGGCTCATAGTACTTGCCAACTTAGACAAGACATCGCCCTAACATTTTCTCCTCTTGGAATATGTACCATAGTTACTTCGTCAAATTCAGTGATGGTTTCCCTTACCTTCCCCAAGTATTTGATCATTAATGGTCCTTTTGATTGGTAAGTTTCGTTGATCTAGGAAGCCACTAACTGGGAATCGGTGGAGACATGAACTCTATGAGCTCCATTTTCCTTTGCTTGAAGCAACCTGGCAATTAAAGCCTCATACTCAGCTTGGTTGTTTGAGGTCGAGAAATTGAAGTGTAGAGAAAGTTCCAACGAGATACCTTTGGGACTTTCAACAATAATTCCCACTCCACTTCCTTTTACATTTGATGACCCATCAACAAACAGATTCCAAGTATCCTGGGCTCCGCCCCCCCTTGACGGGGTTAATTCCATTATGAAGTCTGCCAGCGCCTCTGACTTAATGGCATGTAGGGCTTCATACACGATATCAAACTCAGATAATTCAATAGCCCAATTGACCATCCACCCTGCTAAATCCGGTTTATGGAGAATTTTCCGGATTGACTGACTTGTGCGGACAACAATAGGATGACTTTGAAAGTATGGACGAAGTCGTCTTGTTGCCACTAGTAGGGAAAATGCCATTTCTCCAGCTTTTGGTACCTTAATTCCGAGCTTTGCAAGGCCCGGCTTACAAAATATACTGGGCTCTGGCCATCCAAGGTTTCCCTAACCAACACCGCGCTTACAGCCTTGTTATCCACTGATAAGTATAAGATCAAACTCTCCCCCGTCTCAGGCCTGGTCAACACCGGTGGTGTAGATAAGCACTGCTTGATCTTTATGAAAGCTGCATCACATTCTGCATTCCATCCATCCGACGCCTCTTTGTTCAACAGTTTGAAAAATGGGAGAGAGTTTTCCGCCGACTTAGGTAGAAACCGAGTCAGCGCTGCCAATCTTCGGGTCAGCTGCTGGACCTCTTTTTTACTCTGTGGAGCTTTCATGTTCAACACGGCTTGACATTTGTCCGGATTTACTTCAATGCCTCTGTTCGTTAACAAAAACCCAAGGAATTTTCTGGCTGGGACACCGAAAGCGCATTTTGTCGGGTTAAGCCGAATTCGGTATTCCCTTAACTTATCAAATGTCTGCTGTAGGTCCTGCACATGACTGGCTACCTTCAAGGACTTGACGATCATATCGTCTATATATACTTCCACATTTTTGACCAGTTGATCTTCAAACACCCGATTCATCATTCTCTGGTATGTAGCTCCTGCATTCTTCAATCTGAAAGGCATCACGTTATAGCAATAATTCACCCTTTCAGTAATGAACGCCGTCTTTGATTGATCATCTAAGTGCATGGCGATTTGATTGTAGCCAGAATATGCGTCCATGAAAGATAGCAGTTGAAAACCAAAGGAGCTATCAACCAACTGATCGATACTCGACATTGGAAAAAAATCTTTAGGACACACTTTATTCAAGTCCTTGTAATCTGTGCAAACTCTCCATTTTCCGTTAGGTTTTTTAACCAGGACAACATTAGATAACCATGTGGTGTATTGTACCTCCCGGATGAAACCGGCTTCCAGCAATTCCTCCACATGTGTTTCCAAAGCTTTTCGCTTGTCTTCGCCAAGTTTCCTATTCTTTTGGGCTACCGGGGTGGACCCCGGTCGAATTGCGAGCTGATGGCAACAAAAGTTGGGATCAACCCCGGGTATCTCAGATGGATGCCAAGCAAACACGTCTTTATTATCTTTTAATAAACCTTCGAGCTCCGTGTAAATCTCGGGATCCAATGCTTTACCGATTTTCGTAGCGTGTCCCGGTTCCGTACCAAGAATGAGGTCCTCAAGCTCACCAATTGGCTCGGCCTTTTGCATTTTTTCCTCCTCACGCAAATCCAATTCCACCAAATTTACCGACTTGCCCATTGAGTCTGCCTCAGAGGCTTTGCTTGTATTGGCCCGCTGTGAACAAGTCGGACCACCCTTGGTTTCCTTAACCGCCTGGAAATAGCATTGCCGAGATTCCTTTTGATCTCCTTTTACAGTCATGACTTTATTCTTTTTGTTGACCATCTTCAACTTTTGATGTTTGGTTGATACCAGCATATCCCAGTTGTGAATGGTTCGTCGACCCAAAATTATGTTATATAGAGATGGGAAATCGACAACTACAAACCGAACATTCTTCGACTTAAAGGCACGCTCGTCTCCCAACGTCAGTTTAAGGTCAACATAACCCTTGGGACAAGTATCCTACCCATTGAAGCCCGTCAAAGTCGTTTTGCATGGCTTCAAAGCATCCAAATCAAATTTCACGCGTTTGAACGCGTCCCACAGTATGATATCGACGGCACCTCCATTATCCACAAAGATCTTCCTAACCTGTCAGTTTACCAAGGTTCCTGTAATTACCAACCCGTCATGGTGCCCCGGAGCGACATCCTCTAGGTCCTTACTGGTAAAGCACAGCATGGGGGGATTGGGCCCGCCCAGGTCTTCTTTAAACTTTGGGTGATCTCGTATTGAGAGCACCTCCCTGAGGTATTTCCACCGCTGACTCATTGAGTCTCCACCGCCGCCAAAGCCTCCACTAATTACATTACAGTCATACTTAGCCTCTAATAACTGTCGCCGTTGTCCTCAGTTGTCAGGTCTCTTCTTTTCTTTTCTGAAGGCGGGCTCTTACTCCGGCCTTAATTCTGGCGCTTGTTATCCTGCTTCCCTTGGATTTGGATAACGTACTTCCGGAGCTTCCCTTCCCGGATAAACTTCTCCACTGCATCCCTAAGGTCCCAACATTGCTCGGTCGTGTGGCCGTGCTGATCGTGGAACTCACAAAACCGAGATCTATCCGCAGTGGCTTTGCGTCCAAGGGGTCGAGGCCTTTCTACCTTCTTCATCTCCATCGTGCATACATACTTCCATAATTTCTCCTGCGATACCTTTAGCAGGGTATATCTTTCATACTTGGCGTCTGCTCTCCCATCTCGGGATTTGCTATTGGTATCCTGCACACGAGAATTTTTCTTATACCCCTCATGATGCTCCTTTCCTTGAGGTGGTGGGCTCTTAGCTCATTCTTTCATCACTGGGCTTGCCATTTCCATCTGCTCCAGATCCAAGTATTGTTGAGATCTATCTCGGAAGTCGGCCAGAGTTGTAGGACGGCGCTTCATGATAGATTTCTTTAACCGGGATGAGACATCCAAGCCGGCTATGGCACAATGCAAGTGTACATCTTCCTTCCGTCCTAGAACTTGCAAAGCCATGTTTTTAAAACGGTCCAAGTACTTATGCAGCGTTTCCCCTGGTCCTTGCCTTACCTGACCGAGTTGAAACTTGGTTTTTGGCTGTCGTCTGCTCGTCGTGAAGTTCAACAAAAACTTTTGCTCCAGGGTTTTCATATCCGGGATTGGAAATAACGGTAAAAAGTGGAACCACGTCTGTGCGGCTCCTCTCAAAGTTCTTGCTAACAATCGGGGTATAACACATTCGGCTATCCCCTTAACCATAATCTCCATTTTGAAGTTATTGAGATGTGTTAAGGGGTCTTGGCTCCCGTCATATTTTGGCAACTCTCTTGAATCTAGGCCTTTATGATAAACGGCCGCCATAACTTCTTCTGTGAATTGACTCGGAAGTCGGTCTCCGCTGGCTCCGCCAACCAGCGTTGTCGGTATGCTGTGGGATGGGGGCATAGTGTGCCCCCTTTTTGTATCTATATTCTCGGCTGGTTGCTTTCCCTTTAGTAGAGCCAAGTCGGCCTTTGCGACTCATAGAGTATCTATTTCGATAGCCTAAGGGTAGGTTCCCGTGTGACATTGCGGCCTATTTCCTCCTTAGGGATCTTAACCCGGTCCACGACAACTAAGTTCCTCCCCTGAAGATTCTCGCCACCGAGTTCTTCAGCATTAGTGGGCATAGACGCCGAGGCGACAATCTGACTTGAGCCAGCACCATTCTGGCCTTCATTATGAGCTTGCTTCGCTCTTTGCTCGATATGCTCCTCCAACCTTTGATGTATTCTCTTTTGCTTCTCCTGCTGCCTTATGACGTTCTGGCGGTCCACGTCCTCCCGAATAAGTCGGGCATCCTCTTCCCTTTAAAACCGCTGCTGAGTCTCCATGTTTTCCATGCGTCGGACCAATGATCCTACCGTATTATGCAACAGGCGTATGTCGGGATTGCCGATTTGGAATTCGGGAGGGGGTGAGGGATATTCTGCAGCTGAACTAACCGTTGCCCATGCTGCGGACCTCGACTCGGATGAGGGGAATTAGCGGTATCCTCAGTCTCTGCCTCAGTCCTCTCGGAAGCACGGTTGGGTTCTGGAGCAACCGAGTCTGAATACTGGATCGTATGCTCCTGGAGTGGTTGTCGTGGTTGTCCTTCAAGCAGCTGGTCCTGCCGAGGTACCTGACTACGACTCTTGGTGCTTGCGGCCATTTTCAGTGGTTATCAGTAGCTTTTTGTGATTTTTGGGAATCGAAGTTTACGGGTCCCCATGGTTGGCGCCAATGTTCTGATGTAGAACACAAATGTATAGCCTCAGTGGACTAGGTGATGTTAATGTCGGATCAAGTGGCTCCTCAAAGGTGTCTTATGGAGTCAACACCAAAGGGGGAAGGAATATTCACTGATATCTATGAGGGAGATATCAGAGAATACTAGCAGATCACTGTGCTACACAGATAAGGCGTTTTGCCAGAGGGGTGGAGTGTGTGCACAGTGAGACTGGATAGTAAATAATCAAATAGTGAACGTAGGGAACACACCTTGTGGGTAACCTCCTATTTATAGGGATTGCCTAGGGTTTCGTTCCCATTACCTTGAGGCCTATCCTCCAACAATGTGCGCTTCCCACGTCCTGTGAGTGCCTGCTCCACTACCTGTACATTCCTGAAGCACTCCTATTGGGCCTCATATCTGCCAGGCCCATTATTTGAGTCCATAACAGCCTCCATATCCTTCTTTCAACTCATATCACTATTTCACTGAATCCTTCTTCTTCGTCATCCCGTCGAGAGAACAAACAAGGTGTCCAATTTTGAAAAAGCAAGTGAAAAAATCACAAGAAGAAATTTCAGGCGTTTTCTCATTGTCTCTCATTGGCTTTAAATATGGACCATAGATTTGATATGACTGCCTACACTAACAACCTCATTAAGTCAAATCAACGGTTGGAATTGGATGATAAGAGATGAGGAGAAAGTTAGCTAATGAGATATCCTCTTCTGAGAAATTTCTGATTTTGTCGTTGTTGATAGGATTCTCCAATAACTGGTAGACCTTCCTCTCCGTCTTAATACTCTCATGCCTCCTTATTCATATAATATGTTTATATTTTTAAATTATATATTAATTTATTAGTCAAATTAATTAATTTAGAAAAAAATTAAAATTATAAATACTCTAAAATAATTTAATGAGCTTCTTTAATAATTGTAAAAAATCAATCTAATCTTATAATTAGTATCAGAGATAGTATTTAATAAAAATGTTGTAAAATTATCAAATACAAAAATACATATAAATAAACTCAAATGCTTCAACGCGGTAAGCTTTTAGTAAAATATTTTATATTTTTTTAACTTTTTATCCCATAATTCATAAGTGTTTAAGCTAAACCTTGATTAGTTTAAATTTATTTATATATTTCTCCATTATTTAAAATTATAATCATATTTTTATAAAATGTTAAATCTTAACCTTTAAAAAGTTTATCCAATGGTATAGAGATACAAAATAGAGAAGGAAAAAAAAAAGAAAAGATATGAAGGTAAATGGAGGCACAGTTGTAACACCCTAAAATCTGACCTATGATGAGCATCATAGTTTAGTAAATTATACCTATTGGAAATAGGTGAATATGTGGTGTCAAATTTGTAGGGAAAAATCTCTTGGAAAATTAGGAAAAAATAATAGTGCCAAAATTACGAAAATGCCCTTGCGAGGTATAAAATGGCCTAAAAATATTATGATAAATTCTAAAGGGCAGTGAAATAATTATTAAAAATTAGAAAGAATATTTTCCTTAATTTAGACAATTTAATAAATTATTACCTTGGAAAAATTAAAGGAGAAAAATCAAAAAGTATTGTGGGGCCATAATTGACCCCATAATTTTTAATATTTTACATGGAGCGTAAAATACCAAGGTCAGTCCAATAGTTGTGAGATAATAATTAATCATAAATAAGAAAATTATCAATAATTGGTAGGGGATTAATTAAATAATTATTGGCTAATTATTTCAGCTCAAATAAGGGAATATTCAAGGTAAATTATGTGAAACCCTTTAATCAAACATCAATGGATAAAATTAGCATAAAATATATTTGCTAATTATTGGGAAAAGATTAAGTAAAATATGTGAGATTAAGTACATAGAAAACCCTAATCCTAAAATGTTGCTAAACAATCGCCAATGGGATAATCATCTAATTAAAGCATGGATTAATTAAATAAACCAAGAGTTGAAAAGTCAACAATTGGGCAAGTAGGAGGCAACATCTTTTGTCAAAAAGATGCCCTCATTTTCGAAAAAATAGGAAAGAAAAGGAAGGGAAATGTTGTAGTGTGAACATGGAAATGGTTTAAGAATATTCTAAGGAATATTCTGTTAGATATTTGTGAAAAAGCAAATAGGATAAATGACCACCGATAGAGATTAAATCCTATCTAGAAAACCATGAACTAAGTTTCTAATGTCAGAGCATATTATAGACAAGTGTAATTTTATCTCGGAGTGGGCTGTCTCCGAAGTCATTTCCGAAACCGGCGTAACGGTTAGGGAATAAGATGAAAAAGAAAAAGGAGCAGTTGAGGAATGAAAACCAATGGAAAATAAATCCTATCTCAAAATCCTTGAGATAAGTAGGAAACATCTGGATATATTAGGAATCAGTGAATTTTTATCCAGAAGTTGGTGTTACCGAAAGTGAATTTTGTAACCGAAGACGTTTATCCGAAAATCTTTGGCAGAACACGGAATGATCTGAATGGGATCAAAAATTTAGGTAACCCAAGTATTTTGAAAGGGGAAGAAGAGATCTTCGAGGCTACATTCTCGGATTTTTGAGTTTCTCCAAGATTACGAGATTAGAACACCGAACCAGGACTTTATCGGTAGAAAACTTCTAAGGCAAGTTGATGCCATCATGCATGACATCACTTCTTTGAAAAATGGGGAGGGGGGAGGTCGGCACAAGGGGCTGCATGGAGGAGAAATTGCCAACACAAAAACCCTAGAGTGTGTGGTTAGAATTGAAGGAGAAGTTTGGAGAAAATTACTAAAGTTGGCCCATTTTTCTTCTATAAATAGGTCACCATCCTCACTTCATTTCTCACACCAAAATTGCTTAGCAATTTCTAAATCTTGGAGAGCTTGGAGAGGAGGAGGAGTCCGGAGGAAGAAGCAGCGAAACTCTGGGTAATTTTTCGGTACCGAGTCTTAAGTTTTAGTTTTCAATTCGGTAGTTATAGTAGGAATGTTGTTTTGATCTTTAATCTTCCAAGTTAGTTTAGATATCATGTTTTAAGGTTAAATATGATATATATTTCAAAAATTATGTTGGAGTAGGAGTTATGTTGAAATTTTGGAAGATTAGGGTTAAAGTAACGAAGTGCTGGCGAAATTCCGCCAAATAGGGGGTCAGGGGTAAAATGGTCATTTGTGACTAAAAGGTCCGTCGTAATGATAGATTCTTAACAAATACTTTGTTATCTTGATAGGATATCCTTGATTACGTTCTGACCAACCGTCGTACCGAAATTCCGTCAACGAAGGTACGTTCGCGTACTGTAACACTAATCTGATGTTTACTGTATGCGTATATATGTTATGTGTATTGTATGTCTATGTGTATTGTCTATGTGTACTGTTGTATTGTCTATGTTTACTGTATGTCTATGTATTGTATGTCTACGTACTGTTGGTTGGGATACATCTGCATGCTAAGGGCAATATACTGTATGCTATGGGCGATACATCTATATGCTAGGGGCGATATATCTGCATGCTAAAAGGCGATACATATGCATGCTAGGGGCGATACATCTGCATTGGTTATATGGGATGAGTCTGTTATGGTTCATATACTGTTAATGATATGAGTATCTGTAGTACATATGTTGTATACGTGAACATGAGGTTAACCGTTACCTGAGATCCAGTGCGGATCTCAGCTCTTAACTTAGCGTCAGGGTCAGAAGGACCGAGGAGAGAGGAAAGTAGCAAGTTCAGGGATCTGACTGAAGACTTTCTGTTGTTGTTCTTTACTTTTGAAAACTCTCGGTTATTGAACCGCTTCTGTAATTAGCCAGACTGACGACATTTTGAATATATGTATCAGTTACTCAATCGCTCCGATGTTCTACTCTGATGGGAAAAAAAAATTATACTGCTTTTAAAATGGGATGTTACAACAACAAAATTGAGGGAGGGGGACTATGCATATTTTCATACCATGTAATTGATTTATTGAGATTTTTTATTTTGTAGTCCTCAATCAATGTGTAACCATATCATGTTGTTTAGTTTTTTGAAGTTAAATTGTAATTTTGTTTCGAAAGTTTTTGGGGGTAATTTTATCTTAGAAATGTTAAAAATGGAACAATTTTTCCCAAATCGTTATCTCAGTTCATTTTGACATTAGCTTACCAAATTGCTAAGTTAGCAGTTCACATGTCATCTATGTCATTTTTTTAAGGTGCAAATTTGGCTCGAAAGTCTTAAATATAACTTTGAAAAAATGGAAATAGATGACACAGACTTCTGGGGCAAATTTACATATCAACAAAAATAATGTGAATGACATATTGACTGTTAGCGGTCAAAATTAATTGGAATAATGGCTAGAGCAAAATTGCTCCTTTTTTTTTTGACACTTTTAGGGTAAAATTACCCTTGAAAACTTTCAGACAAAATTGTTAATCATTGACAACTTCCAAAATAAAATTGCCCCTTAACCCTAGTTTTCTCCAAGAAACGGATGAATTACTTACAATCTTTAATATAAAAGCTAATTAACTAATTTAGGGATATTAAAAAATCTAAAGAAATTATGTAATTATAAAATATGTTACATGATCTCTTTAAAATATATTATGTGTATCGTTATATCAGTTTATAAATAAGAAAAATTAGTTTGAAGAAAAATAATAAATTTAAGAGATAAAAAAAAAAAAGTGCTTTCTATTTAGGAAAAGAATTCACTTCTAAACTAATTCTTATATTTAGGATCTGAAATAGTATGTATGTTAATATATTATAATTGCTGGTTTTATGTCGTTTGAAGGAGGGGATAAAAAACAAGAAAATTTAAGTTTGTTGCAATTTCATTTCAGTTCAATTGTAGTGTATAATTGAATTAAATTGATTTATGTAAGAAGTTTTCCACCTAAGTTAGCAGGAGGTGATGATATTGTGCTCTTTGGACCATTTGGTGAATTAAAATCAACATATCTATATAGAGTTTTATGTTTAGATTTTGCCATATATGCTTTTCCTGGTCATACTTAGAAGAACCCCAAAGCATGCTGGGATTTTAATCCAGTAATTTATTGACATAACCCTTGAAAAAATACTTGCTGTTATTAGATGAAAATATGGGAAACTTTCTGAGCAGATTAAGCATATGATGCGTTCAATTTCCATATCATTATGTCGAAGTTAGCAAGCAGGGGGGAAAAAACCATATATCAAGCTTAGTCACGGAAGATTTTGATAGAAAATAAAATTTAAAATAGGTTTAAAATAGAGTGTGGGAGGGATTGCAAGGGATATAGATAGGAAGTTTAACCAATGGTAATTTAGTTTTTTTTTTTTTAAACTTATTTATCTTGTTCTCCAATAAATATTATTCTCACTATATCCTTATCCATAATTTTTCCTAAATATTAGTCTGAACTATAAATGATTATATATTATATTTGAGTTTGAACGAAAAAACTAATTATTTGCTCCAATAATTCATTAAAAAAATTAAGCTTTAGTTTAACTTAGGTGATATGTATATTTTAATTACAATTATTTATTAGAGTAAAAATATAAAATACTCTAATCACTCTTTTATTTTGCCTTATTTTCACAGGCATCCCTTCTGTTTTGAAAACTCATATAAATATCCCTTAAAATTAGAATGCATGTTACATAAACCTCCCTTATATTTTTAGATTATATTTTCATCCACCTAAAACTGTTAGTTGAGCATTAAATTTGACTTTTAAACTTTTTTTGACCTAAACTCCTCTTTAAGATTATAATTATTTAAATACACTCATATATATGGGCCAAGAACATTTTTTATACAACCAAAAATTATTTCTAAAAGATTTTCTAACTTTCTAATATGGTAAAAACTTTCTTAATTTTGATATTATAAAATCAGTAATTTTAATTTTTCATTATATTTATTGAAATATATATATATAAATCAATAATCTTGATCAAAGAGAAAGTTTTCAAAAAAGAGAAACCTGCAGATAAGTACTTCATAGTTCATACACACACAGTAGATAACCATATACTCCTATCACACGCTGGGATTGTTTTTAGAAATAAAAAGCTACTGGATATGCGAAATACTTTATTTACAAATAAATTAGGAATTTAATATTAATGTGGCAATTCAGAATTTTGTATGTGGATTTTACTAAATATAACTAGTTTTTTTATTTACATACATAATTCCCACTACTTAACCTAAATTAGGAATTTAGTAAAATCCAAAAGTCTACACAAAATTTACTTTTGTGTGTGTGTATTAGAGCATCTTTTTAGAATATTTTTAACAGAGAGATAACTATTTGGAATGAAGTGTATATTTTCAAACAATATTAGAGCATCTTTTTAGAATATTTTTAACAGAGAGATAACTATTTGGAATGAAGTGTATATTTTCAAACAATATTAGAGCATCTTTTTAGAATATTTATAATAGAGTTAACTATGTAGATGACTATTTTTTTTAAAAAAAAAAAACTGAAATTGGTAAATGTTTAACGCTTGTATTGCCTTAAACCCATTAGGGAAGAATATTAGCCGATGGGACAAAATCTAGTGGTGTGCATGTGAGGAACTTTACCGTGTGTGTAATACCCTAAAAATCATACTTAGGGTAAATATAATAACTTAGGAAAATTGTGAAAAATCCTAAAAGTCAGTGAAATAATTATTAAAATTAAGAGAGTATATTGCCTCTAATTTTGGTAATTTAGTAAATTATAAACTTGGTGGAATTAAAGAAGAATACTCAAAAAGTAGTGAAAAGACCATAATGCCCCCGTAATTTCTAAAATAATGCAAGAGTCATGAAATTCTAATGTTAATGCAAAAGTTTGAAGATAAAGAGTTATCTTAATTAAGAAAATTGTCCACAATTGATAAGAAAGTAATTAAGTAATTATTGGCTAATTACTTAAGCTTAAGCAAAGGAAATTCAAGGATAATTATGTAAAACTCCATAATTAGTGATTAATGGCTAAGAATTAGTATAAATATATTGGCTAATTAATTGGAAATTATTGAGAAAAATAAGTGAGATTAAGTATTTTTGAGCTTAAAAACAAATTTGGACCAATAGGAAAAAGTTATGAAAAATTATGTAAAAATGATTAAAATAATAATTAAAAAATTAATTAAAAAATAAAATAAAAATAATTATATATTATATATGTATGCTGCCGACATGAATTGGAGGGAAGAAGGTAAAAAAAAAAAAAAAAGAAATAGGAAGGATAAAAAGAATAAACTCTAATTAAATATTAAATAAAGTAAAATAGTAAAAAGTAAATAATTATCTATAGGAAACGGATCCTATCTAGAGAACCAGGAATAGGATTTCTAAAGTCAAGGTATATTAATGATCAGTGGATTTTTATCTTGAAGTAGTCTTTTCCGGAAGTTAATTCCGAGGCCGGTAGAGCATTCTCCTAATAAGACAAAATAGGGAAAAATGCAGATAGTCACAATTTGGATTTAAAGAAAATGAATTATAACTCAACATCTAGAGGTGAGTTTATAATTATCTGGACATATTTGGAATCAGTGAATTTTTGTCCAGAAGTTGATAATTCTTGAATTCAATTCCGTAACCGTGCACGCTTTTCGAGGAACTTCAGACTGACCATTGGAACCCTGAATAAGACCAAAATTTAAGTTAAATTATATATTATTGATGAGAAAGAGGAGATCTTCAAAGTTATGAATTCAGAATTTTGAGATTTTCCGAGATTACACGAAACGGGCACCTATCGGGGAAGTTCTATCGGACCGGGCATAAAGTAAGCATGAGTCATCACGTTGGACCAATTGTTTGATGCCACCACAACCCCCTTATGTCGACCAAGGCTTCAAGTGGACAAGATTTTTCCATACAATCCAAGTTGAATCCAAAGGTTGAGATCAATTTGGAAAATACCCTTTGTGTCCTCAAATTTTGCTATAAATACCCCCTCCCTTCATTGAACTCTTCACACCATTCTCACTAGTCCTAGCCGAAATTAGAGAGAGGATTTTAGAGAGAAAAGCTCTGGGGAATTCTGAAGCGAAGCTCTGAGTAAGTTTTTCGGTACTTAAGCTTTCGTAGTTCTTTCGGTAATTAGAGTAGAAATGCTATATTAGTCTTTAATCTTCCAAGTATAATTAGATATCATATGTTAGGGGTATTTTAGTCATTATTTCGAAAATCATGATGGGGTCGGAGTTATGGCAAAATTTTGGAAGATTAGAGTTAAAATGGCGAAGCTCTGGCGACATTCTGCCAATTAGGGGCATCAGGGGCAAAATGGTAATTTTTACCTAAAATGCCTGTTATGATGTAAATCATTAATTAATATGATTTATATTTCGAAAATCATGTTGGAGTAAGAGTTATGTCAAAATTTTGGAAGAGTAGGGTCAAAGTAATAAAGTGTTGGCGAAATTCCGCCGATTAGGGGGTCAGGGGTAAAATAGTCATTTTGACTAAAAAGTCCGTCGTAATGATAGATCCTTAACAAGTACATTTTTATGTTGATATGATATCCCTGATTACGTTTTGACCAACCGTCGTGCCGAATTACCGTAAAACGTCAACGAAGGTACATTCGCGTACTGTAACACTAATCTGATGTTTATTGTATGCATATATGGGATATGTGTATTGTATGTGGTAGCTGATAGATTTGTTGTATGTCTATGTACTGTTGGGGTATGTACGTCCGCGTACTGTAACACTAACTCTGATGTTTACTGTATGCGGGTATGTAGTATGAGTATTGTATGTGTATATGTGGTTGATGGTCTGTTGATATGTTGTGAGTATTGTTATGTGCTTTTGGATACATGCACTCCGTGTGATACATTTACATGCACTATGTGTGATACATCTATATGCACTCCGTGTGATACATCTATATGCACTCCGTGTGGTACTTCTACTTGCACTCCGTGTGATACATCTGTTATACTGTTAATGTGAATGACTGTGGTCTATATACTGTATATGTGAATATGAGGTTAACCGTTACCTGAGATCCGGTGCGGATCTCAGCTCTTAATATAGCGTCAGGGTCGGGAGGACCGAGGACCGAGGAGAGAGGGAAGCAGCAAGTTCAGAGATCAGGCTGAAGACTTTCTGATGTTGTCCTTTACTTTTTGAAAACTCTCGGTTACTATACCGTTTCTGTAACTAGCCAGTGGGCATTTTGAATATGTATATCAGTTACACTCTTGTTCCGATGCCCTACTCTGATGAAAAAATTTATACTGCTTTTGGAAAACGAGATGTTACAGTGTGCAAAGGATCAATAGTAAGTCTAGAGTCCATTTGTACTCTTGGTTAGTGGCAAAGCCAGGAATTTTAATGACCGGAGGCGAGAATAAGCCTAAATTAGGTAAACGGTTAAGCTCAATTTAGGAAGAGTCCCAAGAATGTTGAGAGATAGGAAGTCTCTTGGGGACTAAGTAACTCGGCGATACGGGTCGGTGGATCTAGTATGTATGAGCCGTGGAATTTAAGTGTCAGTCAAAAAGGGGCATTGGGCACTTATATGGTGTACATCCGGTTGGAAATGATGCCACCCAACTATGTCCTGAGGTATAGGACAATTAGTTGAGTGAAAATATGCCGGTATAAGTAAGTATACGACATTTATAGGGTAGTAGGGTATGCCCTGCGTTTTTGAGAAAATGTCAGTATGTGGCATCGTTTGTTGGGTCTCGGTATTCGTGTCGCAATCCCGAGTAAAACCCGAGCAAGAATCCCGGATACTTCCTCGAAAACCGTGCCACACCCACAACACAACCCAAACACGCAAACCAAGATAACAACCCCAGAACCCAAACACGTAAACCGAGACAACTGTAACCTAAACACGTAAACCGAGACAACAACCCTAGAATCCAAATACACAAACACACATGTACACACACAAACAAGACACTTGGCGCCATACTAGGAAGACAACACACACACACAACATGCAAGGAAAAGACACATAGACACACATGCATTAAGACACTTGACACACAAGCACTTAAACACATATGCACACACTTAAACACACAAATCTGATCCATAATTCCCTCCCTCTCATTATTCTACACGGTTTATACACACACACAACATCCACACAAAAAAAACTGATCCACTCCCTCTTCTTTCATTCATTCTCACGGCATTACTCACACACACAACACTTCACACAATTCTCATTCCCTTCCTCTCAAACACTCACAGCCTCTCCTTCCTCTCCAACTACAAATCACCTCCTTCACCCTCAACTCCCTCACGGCACCAACTCCCCTCCTCCATCTCCACAATCATCATCATCATCAACCTCATATTTAAGGAGAAGCTTCATGGTTAGAAGCAAGAAGAAGAAGGGCAAAGGAAGAAGAGGAAAACTGAAGTAAGAGAACCCACAAGGGCTAGAGCAATACTTGTGGTAAGATTCTAAGCACTTTTCTGAAATTTTGGAGATTTTAGTATTAAACCCAGATTTGGTAATCTTTGGTGAAAACAAATAAATCAGTGGAATTTCGAAAATTTGAGACCACCTTCGTGTTTCCTATGAAAAATGGTGTGGGAATATGATTTTTAATGAATTTTTAAAGGAGTTTTTAAAAAGAAAATCACTAGCACAATACAAATGAAGAAACCAGTTCAAATTAAATTTGATATGCAATATCTTTATTCGAAAATTAAATCTGAGATACAATATCTCAATTTATTATAGTTATTTAATTTATCAAATAAATTAAATAATATATATAATAATATTATTATCAATAAATAATATCATTATTATTTTTGAATTTAATAATATATACACACACACACACACACATCCTAGATTAAATAAGTATTCATTAAATCTTAAACACATTTAAGATTCAATGAATTTGGACACTCTTGCTCGTGTTGGGTCATTCTTGTGTGCGACCCTATAGGCCCACATGAGATTGGCAGCGGGCCAATACTGTACCAGCCCACAAGTCGCAAGCGGCCTCTAGCAAGACATTGCGACTACCCAATTCATATCAGGATCGTTGATGCGATATAACCTATCGTACAACCATGTCACGTCCCCTTTGTCACGCGATAATTCGGTCAAGGATGAGGCATGGATAATGTCAACTTCCTGTTCTTGACCATCACTTTCTCGATTCTTGAGTAGTCTAACAATTGAAATGGAAACTCCTTTCCATCGTAGTATGGCCATACATTTCTCAGACTCACTCATCGAGGGGCCCAGTATTATTTCTCTACAAATGTGAGGGACAAACACCATCTTGACCATTATGAAAACCACTGATCCCGATCCAAGCCTTTATCATCACCCGGTCAAAGGTGACTTTTGACTAGGTCAAAGACTAGCGACTCATCATGTAGGAATCCATGATGATCTCAGGTCAAAGGGCGTTGTGACGCGGTTATACATGAGAAAAGCTTATGACTTATTCCATGCAGCTTTCTCATAGTGGGTCGGTCCAGCACCTTGTACTCTTACAAGTGTCTATGACTTTAATTCGTATCTCCATACCTCATCAAAGTCATACTGGTCTTATCTCATCTTCGCTCCCGCGTACATGACCGACCAGGGACATTTAGGATAATCTTTTAGATATATCCAGGGATACAGTTATCAATGTAAATATGCAAACGAAATGATAACTAAAAGAGAATACTTTAAATAACAAGTACAATGACTTGCCCCTAGGGCATAATTTCCAACAGACTCCCACTTGCACTAGGTCCAATCATTAATTACTCTAATTCCCATTGCCCTAACATGACGCTCATGTTTTGCTTGTGCAAGCGGCTTTGTAAGAGGATCAGCGACATTGTCTTCTCCTGGTACTTTGTATAGGTTTATATCACCTCTTTCATTGATTTCTTTGATAAGATGAAATCGTCTGAGTATGTGCTTGGTCCTTTGATGTGACCTGGGCTCCTTGGTCTGAGCAATAACGCCACTATTGTCACAGAACAAGTCTATTGGGTCTGAGATGGTAGGAACCACCCCCAATTCAGTGATGAACTTTCTGATCCAAATGGCTTCCTTAGCTGCATTCGATGCAGCTATATACTCAGCTTCTGTTGTAGAATCAGCTACAGTGCTCCTTAGAGCTCTTCCAGCTCACCGCACCACCATTCAATAGGAATACATATCCTGATTGCGATCTTGAATCATCTTGGTCAGTTTGGAAACTCACATCTGTGTAACCAGTCACACAGAGCTCATCCTCCAAGCCACCATATACCAAGAATAAGTCCTTAGTCCTTCTTAAGTACTTAAGGATATTCTTGATAGCAGTCCAGTGACCCTCACCGGGATCTTGTTGATATCTGCTGGTCATACTCAAGGCAAATGACACATCTAGTCGAGTACATAACATGGCATACATGATAGATCCAATGGCGGAGGCATATGGAAACTTACTCATGCGGTCTCCTTGATCTTGTGTACTAGGACACAGTTTCTTACCGAGATGGATGCCATGAGACATGGGCATATTACCCCTTTTTGAATCCTGCATACTGAACCTATGCAGTATCTTGTCTATGTATGTGCTCTGACTTAGGCCTATCAGCCTCTTAGATCTATCTCTATAGATCCTAATCCCAAGGATGTAAGTGGCTTCGCCTAAATCTTTCATTGAGAAAGACTTTCTTAACCAAGACTTGACACTCTGCAAGGAAGGAATGTCATTCCCAATGAGTAGGATGCCATCAACATAAAGCACTAGAAACACAACTGTGCTCCCACTAACCTTCTTATAAACACAAGGTTCATCTATGTTTTGAATGAATCCAAACTCTTTGACTACTTCATCAAAATGATGATTCTAGCTCCGAGATGCTTGCTTCAATCCATAAATGGACCTTTGAAGCTTGCAAACTTTACTAGAGTCCTCTGGACGCACAAAACCCTCAGGTTGTGTCATGTACACATCCTCAAGGAGCTTTCCGTTAAGGAAGGCTGTTTTGACATCCATCTGCCATATTTCATAGTCATAATATGATGCAATGGCAAGAAGGATTCTGATTGATTTGGCCACTACAACTGGGGAAAAGGTTTCATCATAGTCCACACCATGAGTTTGAGTAAATCCTTTTGCAACCAGTCGTGCCTTGAAGATATTTACTTTGCCATCCATGTCAGTTTTCTCTTTGAAAACCCACTTGCACCCAACGGTTTTTACACCTTCAGGTGGATCGACTAAGGCACATACCTAATTGTCGTACATGGATTGCATTTCAGACTTCATGGCACTAAGCCATCTTTCGGAGTTGGGTCCCACCATGGCCTCGCGATAGATAGTTGGCTCATTATGCTCAATGAGCAAAACATCATGGCTTCCAGTAATCAGAAATCCATATCTCTGAGGTTGTAGCAGTATTCTATCAGACCTTCGTGGGTCTTGTGTTACATGAGTAGGCTCAAAAACTTGTTGTGAGTCTTCTCCGGTTTCCATCTGTGTTTCTACATTGTCCTGTGACTCTCGAACTTCATTGAGGTTCACCTTACTCCCACTGGTTCTTTTAGAGATAAACTCTTTTTCCAAAAAGATACCATTCCGAACAACAAACACTTTGTGATCAGTGGGATTGTAGACATCGTATCCTTTAGTTTCCTTAGGATACCCCACAAAAAGGCATTTTGAGGATCTGGATGATAATTTATCAGAGGCTTGTTGTTTCACATAAACCTCACATCCCCAAATTTTAAGAAATGACAAACTGGGTTTCTTTCTAATCCATATCTCATATGGTTTCTTTTCAAATGCCTTTGACGGAACACGATTTAGTGTGAACGCAGCTGTTTCTAGAGCATGGCCCCAAAAAGAAGGTGGAAGATCTGTTTGACTCATCATAGATCGAACCATATCTAATAGAGTTCGATTCCTCCGCTCAGAAACACCATTCCATTGAGGTGTTCCTGGAGGAGTAAGTTGCGAGACGATCCCACAACTCCTAAGATGGTCAATGAACTCTTGGCTCAAATATTCACCACCCCGATCAGATCGAAGTGTCTTAATTATTTTGTCAAGTTGATTTTGCACTTCATTTTGGAATATTTTGAACATTTCAAAAGATTCCGACTTATGTTTCATTAAATAGATATATCCATATCTACTGAAATCGTCTATAAATGTAATGAAGTACAAATGACCTCCTTTGGCAGATGTATTCATTGGTCCACACACATCAGTATGTATGAGGCCCAATAAATCGATGGCTCTCTCATTGTGTCCAGTAAAAAGTGCCTTTGTCATCTTTCCCAATAAACAAGACTCGCATGTATCAAATGATTCAAAATCAAATGAGTTAAGAAATCCATCTTTATGGAGTTTCGAAATGCGTTTCTCATTTATATGGCCTAGACGACAATGCCATAGATAGGTCGGATTCAGATCATTTGACTTGATCCTCTTAGTAGTTATGTCATAGATATTTCCATTATTAGGATGTTCTAAATTAAGTACATAATGACCAGCACGCAAATCACCATGAGCATAAAAAACATCATTATGATAAATTGAACATTTATGGTTCCTAGTAATAGAAGTAAAACCTTCCTTATCCAAATAAGAAAGTGAAATAATGTTGCTACTTAAAGCAGGAACATAAAAGCAATTGTTCAACAATAACAAAAGCTCACTGGGCAGAACTAATTCATAAGTGCCTACGACTAAAGCAGCAACTCTTGCTCGGTTTCTAACTCGTAGGTCCACTTCGCCCTTATTCAATCTTCTACTGTCCTTGAGACCCTGCACATTTATACAAATGTGAGAACCACATGCAGTATCTAATACCCATGTAGAGGAAGTAGAAAAATGAATATCTATGACAAAGATACACAGGCGATAGCCTTGCTATCCTTCTTGTTCTTTTTCAGATCTTCTTGATAGAGTTTGCAATTCCTCTTCCAATGGCCAGGTTCATTGCAGAAGTGGCAGACTCCATCCTTTGGAGGCTTTGCCTTCCAGGCTGCAGGCTTAGATTCGGGCCTTTTTGACTCAATGGTCTTACCAGCTGAGCCCTTACCCTTTCTATTGCCCTTGCCTTTCTTTTTCATACCCTTTCCTCTCTGAACCATCAAAACAGTGCTAGGCTTCTTCTTAATGCTCTGCTCAGCTGTTTTGAGCATCCCATGCAATTCAGAAATCGATTTCTCCATGTTGTTCATGTTATAGTTCATGACAAACTGGTCATAACTATCCGGGAGTGAGTTCAAGATCAAATCTGTAGCTAACTCCTGGCTCATGGGAAATCCAAGCCTTTCAAGGTGATCAATGTAGCCCTTCATCTTCAAAACATGAGGACTAACTGATGCACCCTCAGCCATCTTGCAGGAATGTAAGGCTTTCGTGGTCTCATACCTCTCTTGCCTTGCCTGTTGTTGGAACATTTCCTTGAGATGAACAAGCATCTCAAAAGCCTCCATTTGTTCCAGATCTCTCTGGAGCTCTGGAACCATAGTGGCAAGCATCAGGCATCCTACATCCACAGAGTCATCAATATGCTTTGTGTAAGCATCTTTTTGAGCTCTTGGAGCATCAGCTGCAGGCTCGTCAGGAATGGGTTGATCAAGGACGTAAATCTTTCTTTCCTGCTTGAGAACAATTCTCAAGTTTCTAAACCAGTAAAGAAAGTTTGTCCCATTAAGTTTATCCTTCTCAAGGAAAGATCGCAGTTATAGTGTTGTGGTGTTACTATGCGTAATGATTCTACAATTAAAAGATATGCAAAGTTAGTTAATAATCTCCCACTAAATTAACAACCCTCATTTATAATTAGTGGGCTAAGACCCATATTTGGCTTAAAATTAAGTCCGCTTTGGCAGGACGCTTAAAATTAAGTTATTTAGGTAGGCAAACCAGTTGCCAATTACATCATATGTAATTCTTAGATCTTTATGGGATTCGATCATCATATGACCGGCACATTTAATCCCATCTAATGCCTTGAGATCCAAAACCGTTTTGATGATCTCAATTAAGTCAAGACAATAATGAATATTGAGTATCACCATTACTTACTCTCGTCTCACCAAGATAACTCAGATGCATCCACTTTGGTGGAACATACAAATGGGTAATCTAGGTTTTGACAAGTATTCATTAATTGACGGCATTATGACTTAAGATTTTAATTAGAGGGTATTATTTAATTCAATCTAATTAATCCTATTAATTATATTTATATGAGTGCAATCCCTATTGTGTCTCATATAATCTCTAAATTAAATCATGCAATGATCAAAATCAAAACATAATTAAGGACTGTGACACAACATGGCTCACCTAACTTAAAATCCTCTCAAGCCAATGAGAGGACATCTCTAGATAAAATTAAAGAAAAATACATCATGAGAAACCTCGTTTCAACATACGAGGGGAGTGAGATGAGATGAGAATTGTAATACCCTAAAAATACATATCAAAATATACCTATTGAAAATAGGTGAATATGAGGTCTCGAACACCTTGTATTGAATGTATCTTGTTATTAGGGTAATTTCTCTTGAAATTAGATAATGTGCAGTTAGGTCCCTAAAACGTTTGAAAGTTTGCAAATAGGTCCCTAAAATATTTGTGGGTTGTAAAATATCCTGAAAATATTATAAAGAGACAAATAAATATTTGTTTGAAATAGGGAAGAATATTGTCCCTAATTTAGGTAATTTATTAAATTATTACCTTAGAAAAATAAAGGGGGAAAATTAAAAAGTATTATAATGACCAAAATGCCCCCGTGAATTATGATATAATGCATGGGACATAAAAAAACTAATGTCAATGCAAAGGTTGTGAGGTAATAAGTCAATCTAATTAAGAAAATTAGCAGCAAGTATTAAGGAATTAATTAAGTAATTATTGGCAAATTACTTAAGCATGAACAAAGGAAAATTCGAAGATAATTATGTAAAACCCTATAATTAGGGGATGATGGCTAAAAATTAGCATAAATATATTTTCTAATTAATTGGAAAATATGAAGGAAAATTGGTGAGATTAAGTAATTTTAAACCTAAATGCAAGAATGGACCAATAAGGGAATTTTGTGAAATTTTTAAGAAAATTGAAACAAATAATTAATTAATTAATTAAAAAATAAATATTTAAAAATCCAAAAAAAGGGCCAGCCGAAATTTTGGACAAAAATTTGGATAAGAAGGAGTGAAAAATATCATGATATTATTTAGGCAAGTTGACATATTTTAATAATGTAATTTATGTGTAAAAAATAGAAAAGGTAAATAAACACCGATAGGAATTGGATCCTGACTGGAAAACCATGAACAAATTTTCTAAAGTCAGTAAAGATTATGGAAGAGTGGATTTTTATCTTGAAGTAGACTGTTCCGGAAGTAAATTCTGAGATCGGTGGAGCATTTTGATAATAAGACGAAATAGGGTAATCTGTGAAAAAGACAGGTAGTCACAGATTTAGAATTTGAAGAAAATAAATCATAACTCAACATCTGGGAATGAGTTGGGAATTTCCTGGACATATTTGGAATCAGTGGATTTTTGTCCAAAGGTTGACGATTCCGGAAGTTACTTCCGTAACCGGCACGTTTTTCCGTAAAACTTCCGGAAGACCGTTGGAACCCTGTATGGAATCAAAAATTATGTTAACTTAGACATTTCTAATGAGAAAGAAAAGGTCTTCAAAGTTGTGATTCTGAATCTCTGAGATTTTGCACGATTACGCGATTCGAACACCGATCGAGGAATTCTACCAATATAGGCTTCTGGAAGCAGGACATGTGTCACCATGTGATTGGCTTGTTGTTTGAATTTTGAGGGGGAGAGGTCGGCTGCCAAGTGGCATGGAGAGGATCTTGACACCTTGCAGAAATGCGATCCGACGATCTATATCGGGTATGAAAAAGTAGTGAATAGTGTCACAATTTTTCCTATAAATAGGCTTCAACCCCTTTGCAAATCCTCACACCATCTCACTAGAGCAAGCTGAAATTAGAGAGAGGAAGAGAGAAGGAGGAGTCCGGGGAATTCTGCAGCGAAGCTCTGGGTAAGTTTTTCGGTACCGAGTCTTAAGTCTTTAGTTCTTTCGGTAGTTAGAGTAGAAATGCTAGTTTAGTCTTTAATCTTCCAAGTATGATTAGATATCATATGTTAGGGTTATTTTAGTCATTAATTTTGAAAATCATGATGGGGTCGGAGTTATGGCAAAATTTTGGAAGATTAGAGTCAAAGTAACGAAGTGCTGGCGAAATTCCGCCGATTAGGGGCTCAGGGGTAAAATGGTAATTTATGTTTAAAATGCCTGTTATGATGTCAAATGTTAATAAAATGTCATATTATCCTTATAGGATATTTGTAATCACAAACCGCTGTTGTACCGCTGTCGTACCGCTGTCAACGTGTCGTTTTCCGTTTTCTGTCAGAAGTACCGTTTACCGTCAACGAAGGTACGTTCGCGTACTGTAACACTAACTCTGGTGTTTATTGTATACGTATATGTGATATGTTATGTATGCCTATGTGTAATGGATGATGACTCTGCTGTATGTTATGTACTGTTGATATGTTTACGTTTGCTAAGGGCCACACATCTTATGTGCTATTGGGGTATGTCTGCTAAGGGCCACACATTTTATGTGCTGTTAGAAATACGTTGCTAGGGGCTACACATCTGCCTGGGGGCTTATGTGCTGTTGGGATGCGTTTGCTGTATGTGATACTTGTGATATGAATGTCTGTAATGCATATGTTGTGTATGTAAACATGAGGTTAACCGTTACCTGAGATCCGGTGCGGATCTCAGCCCTTAACATAGCGTCAGGTTCCGGAGGACCGAGGACCGAGGAGAGAGACAAGCAGCCCGCGTAGAAGTTCCGGCTGAAGACTTCTTTTGTTGTTCCGGCGGAAGCCTTTTGTTGTTGTACTTCACTTTTGAAACATTCGGTTACTGTACCGCTGTTGTAAATAGCCAACCAGACTTACGGCACTTTATATATACATATCAGTTACTCAAATGCTCCGTTGCTCTACTCTGATGATTTTGAAATGATGTTTGATCAAAAAAAAAAATATACTGCTTGTGAAAACAGGATGTTACAAGAATTTACATAGAGAATGTATAGAGATAGGCATGGCTCGCAGGCCATATTTAAATAATACAACACTTTTAAATTCTAGAGCCATCTTGTTCACCATACCCAAACAAGTTAAATCATACCATATATTTAATTCATACAATTATGAAATAAAATATTATGATTAAACTTATCATGATTTAAATTCTCTAATTTATATTCATGGTTTAAATTCTCGCGTACTGACAATCAGCCGGGATCCCTACGGCGGTCCCGCTAGCCGATTAGCGGCAAGTCATTGTACTTTAGACATTTATGTTATTTAAAGTATTATCTTTTAGTTATCATTTTGTTTGCATGTTTACATTAATAACTGTATCCCTGGATATATCTAATAGATTATCCTAAATGTCCCTGATCAGTCATCTACGTGGGAGCGAAGATGAGATAAGACCAGTATGACTTTGATGAGGTATAGAGATACGAATCAAAGTCATAGGCACTTGTAAGAGTACAAGTGATAAATCCTAATTTTATATATTTTATCTCACCTTATTCATTTAATTTGGGGAATATTTTAGGCTAATATGGATATATTAGATAATATTTGAAGTGTTAGCCAATTTTAGAAAATAATATAAATCAGAATTAATTATTAGATTATTGAGCTTAAATTATTAATATTCTGATTGTTATTTTGTGATTAAATAATATTTCCTAATATATGATAGATCATGATCATATCATATTAGAAAATCCTATGGTGCAGAATTTTTGCAGGAAAATTATTTTGCTTTGCCATATTACTGAGTTGTGTAGTTCTACATATTACTTGACTGTTTTGCATTGAGGACAATGCATTGTTTAAGTGTGGGGGAGGGATCAACTGTTTTGAATGTGAAAATTGCAAGTTTTAAGTAACTTTAGTATGATGCATTCTTGATTTGAAAAGTGATTGATCGCGTGTTGAGTTGGTGAACCTATTGGCAATGCATTTGACTTTGGTGAATTTAGGCTAGTGATCATATCCTTAGTGAGATTTTGAGCCTAATATTTTTTTTAGTGTGTACCCCTATCTCTTTACTTGATCTAGAACTTGACTTGAATCTTGTTTGAGGCTGCATTTTATGCAAGTGTATTTATAAAAATGATAAAGGCATTCATTTCATTTTAGCCAGATAAGCCAAAAAAAACCTACCTTTTTCATGCATATATCATTTGTTTAGCCCCTTTGAGCCTATATTATTATTATTTTCCTTTTTGTCTACACCCATAGCCATTGAAAAAAAATCTACCCTTTTGAATGTCTTGGGAGTTGAAGAGCATTGCATTATCTGTTTTGGATGGAAGAACATGCATAAAATTAGGAATTGGGTCATTGTGAAAAATATGGTGGGCTATCTTAAAAAAAATGAAAAAGAGACAAAATCAAAGAAAAAAAAGAAAAAAAAAAGAAGAAAAAAGAAAAGAAAAAGAAAAGAAAAGAAAAAGAAAAATGACTCAATTCATGTTTGGGTTGGTTTCTTGCATCCCTTTTTCTCTTTTGTATCATTCTCTTCATCTTTTAAGATATTCAACTTTGTTTTTACAAACACTGTACCCTTCATTTCTTAACATTAGCCCCATTACAACCTAATAAAAGCCCTTTGGATTTATGCATGCAATTGCTTTATTAGTGGTGGAGAATGTAGATTCTTGTCAAGCCTATGGAAAGAGTATTAGGTAGGGATGAATTTGAGTGTAAACACAAACCTATACACTTTTGAGTGAAGAGTGACATACACATTACCCTTGGCGAGAGATTTCTAACTTAAGTTCCCTTTTGTCAAGTAAATTGCCATGATGTTTGCTTTCCTGATTCATGAGAAGATCACTTGGACATGAGAGATGTTGAAATGCTTTTGTCTACTTGTTGCTTGTGATTGGAACATTCATTTTTGAAGCTTTATTTTAGTTTTGTTTTTTGTTCTTGTTTTTTCTTTCTTTATTCTCCCTTGGTCTTGATTTGTTTTGCCCAGGAGTGCAAATGATAAGTGTGGGGGAGTTGATAAATCCTAATTTTATATATTTTATCTCACCTTATTCATTTAATTTGGGGAATATTTTAGGCTAATATGGATATATTAGATAATATTTGAAGTGTTAGCCAATTTTAGGAAATAATATAAATCAGAATTAATTATTAGATTATTGAGCTTAAATTATTAGTATTCTGATTGTTATTTTGTGATTAAATAATATTTCCTAATATATGATAGATCATGATCTTATCATATTAGAAAATCCTATGGTGCAGAATTTTTGCAGGAAAATTGAAAGAAAATCTAATTTTAGAATTTTATTGGGCTTCTTGAATTTTAATGGGCTCAACTTGGTACCCAAAAATTCTCCCCTTTTATATTAAACCTAACCTAGCAGCAGGGAGAGCTGGCCGCCAAACTGAATCACGCAGAAAATTGAGAGCCGAGATTTACAAAAGACGTGGAGACGCCGAACACGCTGAATCACGTAAAAGGACTCACACACGCAGACGTGTAGGATTGAATTGATTCAATTCATTCATCTGTTGGTTCAATCAATCCCACGGGTCCACCTCCATACGTTCATTAATTACTCAATTGATTTTCAATTGAGATTTCTCCAGTGGATGCAAGGACCGAGGCGCAATTGAATTGTCAATTCTTCTCAATATTTTCTTCATGGCCGTGGCTAGTCTAACACGTGGTGGAGGATTTTCTATGGAAGCTTAAGCTCTTTTAGGAGGCAATTTGGGAGGAGCATGGAGGAAGCTAGAGCCTAGGACTTACAATTGAAGACCACAAGGGAGTGTTGTTCTTTTATCTTTTTAATTCGAGATTTGAGATAGTTTAGTTTTAAGATTGATAATTTAAAGTTTTTATGCATATTGCTGGATTCTTGTTTGCAACATTTGTATTGCCAATTAAATTAATAATAGAGTTTTCACTATTAATTTAATTGTCAATTAGTTTTATCGATTTAATTGTTTAATTAAATTGATAAATTGTCTAGTGGTTTAATTAGATAATTGTAAACGAGATTCCAAATTTATTTAGAAATTAACCGTGATTGGTTTTTAATAAGTTTAATTTGCCACCACTTATTTCATTATGAGTTTTCTAGTGGAATAAGTGTTATTGAACTTGAGGGTTTCCCATGTTTCAATTAGGTAATTAAATTCATTAATTCCAATCTTTCATTAATCCCCCTTTGGTCTATTAATTAAATTGGGCTAAGAAAGTCAACTCCATGTGAATCCGAAGTTGTCCCCTTTATCACTCATAACTGAACTAGATTTTTAATTTGTTGTTTGATTCGCTTTTAATCAATATTTTTCTTAGGATTTAAATTCTCTGCTCATAACAAAACCCCCTCGAAAATTGCATTCAAATTCATATAGATTAGTTTCATTTTCATTTAGGTTTAGATCATATTTTCATCTTACATCTAGTTAATAATTAATTGCATATAGGTAGTAGTATCTTGCATTCTAGTTTAGGTCCAATTCCATTCCATTTCATCTTTTTATCACCTAAACTCAATCTAAAGAAAACCCACAGCTTGCTCCTTGGGAGAATGACCTAGGTTGACCCTAAACTGCATAATAATTTAGGACCTACTTTTATTGACTGTTTTAGCGACGAAAGCAGCGACATCAACAAGGTGCTAGACCGACCCTATGAGAAAGCTGCTTGGAATAAGTCATAAGCTTTTCTCATGTATAACCGCGTCACAACGCCCTTTGACCTGAGATCATCATGGATTCCTACATGATAAGTCGCTGGTCTTTGACCTAGTCAAAAGTTACCTTTGACCGGGTGATGATAAAGGCTTGGATCGGGATCAGTGGTTTTCATGCAAAGGAATGTGAATGATCAAGATGGAATTTGTCCTTCACATTTGTAGAGAGATAATCCTGGGCCCCTCGATGAGTGAGGACAAAGGGGACGTGACATGGTTGTACGATAGGTTATATCGCATCAACAATCCCCATTGAATTGGGTAGTCGCAATGTCTTGCTAGAGGCCGCTTGCGACTTGTGGGCTGGTACAGTATTGACCCGCTGCCAATCTCATGTGGCCTACAGGGTCGCACACAAGAATGGCCTAACACGAGCAAGAGTGTCCAGATTCATTGAATCTTAAATGTGTTTAAGATTTAATGAATACTTGTTTAATCTAGGATGTGTGTGTGTGTGTATATATATATATATATATATATATTAAAAAATAATAATGATATTATTTATTGATAATAATATTATTATATATAGTATTTAATTTATTTGATAAATTAAATAACTATAATAAAGATTTAATTAATATTATTTAATCCAAATTCAAAATTCGAAATTAATTAGATTAATTTTGAATATTTTAATACAACACATTATTAGGGTTTTAGAAACTCTATAATAGATTCTGATCTAGTCGTATTAAACAGGCGAATGAATTAGAAGGCCGCAAAAACAAAAACCCTAGAGAGAAAAAGATAGAGACGCAAGAATACTGAGGCGCTAGATGCTGCCGCCAGTGTTGGAGGCCGTTCGTGTGGATACCGGTAGAGGGAGAGGACACGCGAAGTCATCTCCTATCTGATCGAACAAGAAGGCGCTAGCCCACGTGATCAAGAAGCACGGATAAAAGATGCCACCTCGTTCGACACGTACGACGTCTTAGGCGCACGAGGTTCGAGGCGCAGACGAGAACGGAACGCAAGCAAGCTCGCATAGGTACGGTTCTGAAATCTAACTTTGATCTATACGCGGTTGAGCGATTCGCCTAAGGGAAACTGGTAAAAGTTTTTTTTATTCCGCTGCGTGTACGGATCCCAACATGTAGCACCACCCTTCAGCATCTTTCACAATTGCATCACGAGTATAGAGATTTTTGAAAAAATCATGGGCCATCAATTTCAAGGTATCATGATCTTCAACCCATACCCCTTCATTGTTTTTAATGGTGCCAATCCTCTGTTTCTTTCGCTTAACCATGGTTGAGGCGTGAAAAGACCTTGTATTTCTATCTCCTCCCTGAAGCCATTTGCTTCTGGATTTTTGGAACTAGACAATTTCTTCTTGAGTTGCTACTTTGTGGTATTCTTCCTAGAGTTTTTTTTTACAAACGAAACAAGCCGGACTGAAGGTTCATTTTTTATGCATCGGTCGATTCCCTCCAATCACCTAATCAACTCTTTTTCCCTCCTGGTGAAGTTTCCCACCTGGTTCTCATTCCACTTCAGGGTAGATGTTTTGAAATTTTGAAGATCTTCAAGCCAATTTTTCTCCCGCCAGGCTTCCTTGGTGATATCTTTAAAGTCGTTCTCAAGAGACCAAGCAATCTCATCCGATTCTAAAACAATATTCCTGCAACCCAATTCCCAAGCCAACTCCAATCTTTTAATCATGGCCCAACCTTCAGATTCGAAAAACCTCACAAATACCCAGCTGATGCATAAACCCCGTTATCCAATTCCTTTCATTAATTCCTAAGCACAACTCCACACCCAGCCTGTTGTGTCTTTCTTAAAACTGCCCCATCCACATTAACTTTTATCCAACCTGTATCTAGGGGTTCCTAAGGCAGGTCATCCGATACTAGCTCTATTCCTGAGTTGTTCGAATCTTGTAGTTGCACATAGCTTCTCCATATCTTCATGATAACAAAGATAGGATGTCTGGGTTTTTCAAAATTCACATTAAAGCAAAAATCATTTCTCCAAAGCCACAACTTCCAAATGGTAACTCCCCAGATTAAATCCCAATTCCCTTCCTTTCGGACCCCAAGATCTCTTCTCAGATTTAGGAAAGGCCAGTTCTTCAGGGATGCAAAAAAAAATAAAGGCCAAAAAATAGGAGCTCTGGTATGATATTGTTAAGCAAACAACTGTTAGTCTTAACAGAAGTGTTAATATGCCCCCCCCCCAAAAAAAAACACCATAGTTGATGGTTACTTTAACCTAAAAAAAACAACTATGATGGGTTAAGGTACAAAAATACACAAGTGTTATATTTTGAAGAGCGCCCAACATCAAATACTTTTTTTAGGCGCAAAAATACACATAAACTTTTAAAACTGAGGCAAAAATATCATCTCCAGTTAACGTCTGTTAGTTTGTGGTGGGCCCACCCCACCATACTAAAAAAAATTATGAAGATTTTGTAATTTCCCTCAGTACCCCTGTGAACATCTCTCACTCTCTTCCTCCTCCCTTCACCTCGACTATTTCCTTCTCAGATGTGAAGGTGGCAGCAACAATCTCCGGTGAGAGTAGGACCTTCTCCATCTCCTGCATCGCCATCTTCATCTAATGCTTCGATTCGCAAGAAGATAGTGAAGAAGAAAGGAAAAACTTTAACGTAAGCTAGAAAAAAAAACTTAACAAATGAAAAACGATTCTTATCAAAATCTAGAATCCAAACGAAAGGAATGGGAAAATGCGTAGAGCTCGGGAGACATAACGCATAAATTTGGGCATGCTTAACTATTCTTGCCGCTGAAACGTGACACCCATATATTTCCGTAACCAAAACAATCCATCCTAAGCATTTCGAATCCATAAATTTGACTTCCCATGGTCATCAATCAAATCTTCAAAAAACCCAAAAATGTAATCGAAATGAAAAGAAAAGGGAATGAAAATTAATAATTCATAAAAAAAATAAGCTTAGACTTTGCTGGGTCACGGGATGGGGAAACTATCGTTTGGTTCGAGGGAACATTTAAGGAGGAAAGGAATTTAAAGAAGGGAAAGGAACTTAAAGGAAGGGAATGGAAGATTGAGAGGGAACTTTAAAAAGTTGAGCTGTTTGGTAGACATGGGAATTTAAGTAAGTTGAGGGAAGATAAACTGTTTGGTAAGAAGAATTGGGTGTTGGTTAAGTAAGAAGATTAGGTAAAATTCCCACAATGCCCCCCCAAAAAAAGACATAAAACATATTTTTTGTTTTGTTTTGTGAATTGTACAGAAACAAAGGCAAACCAAATCGCGTCTTGATGGAGAAAGAAAATTTTGGAGACTTCAAGGATCTGGACCATGAAACAAACATAAGGTATGCAGTCTCAAAGCGCCGACAACAAGTTACACTGGAAAAGCCATCTACCTCCACACCCACCCACATCTATTGAGCCGAGGAGCAAAAGTAAACGAAAATGCCTGAATCACACACAACAACGAGATAGGGAAGGAAAACGCAGATCCACATACCCACAACATCTAGCGAAATGATGAAGAAGAAAAACAAAATTAGCCAAAACCCATGCCACAATCGATGCGACTAGAAGGAAGAGGAAACACAAAAATTGCTCGATCCCTGCCAACAAGGTAGCCGACGAAGGAAGAAAAGAAGAATGGTGGCCTGGGAAAGAAGGCGAGAAGCATGTGGTTTTATAATTTCGAGGGGCTTTTTGTCTCATAATTCAGTCGTTTTCAAGATCCCGCCATTTTTGAAGGGATCTCAATTTCCCCGTTTGTGGGAAGATTGGGCAAGGCTGGAAAGTCTCGAAACTGACGCCCTGGGGTAGCTGTGTTACCTGGAACTCACGCGAGTTCCGTAAACCACGGGCATAGATTTGCATAATGCCGAGCCATCGTGAGTCTTCGATCTCTATGAGCTACCTCGCCACTGGCCTTCAAGGTCCAGACCTCTTCCCCGAGCAAGTTCCTCCTTAACCCTCCCTCCAGCGTCATCACTCCTCTCTTTCACGCCACCTTCCAAGTCATCCTCAAGCCTCAGTCTTAGCTTCCCCCAGCCTTCCCTCGCTCTCCCTCCGATCGCCCAATTCCTTCCCAACACCTCCAATCCCATTCCCTCTCATGCCATTAACTCATGGTTCTCCTCTCTACCGTCCACCATTTCCACTCAGAATCGAAAAACTCAAGGTTGACTCAAATTGATTTTAGCAAAATAAGGCTTTTTTGAGCTCGGGAAAATGCAGAGCTCAGGATATGATGGCATTTTTTAATTGGAGTATTTTGGTACTTTTAACTGGTAATAAATGGACATTAGTACTTTTTAACAGAGATTGTTTTCTTGCCTCAGTTTTGAAAGTTCATGTGTATTTTTTACACCTAAAAAAAATATTTGGTGTTAGCCGCTCCTCAAGATAAAACACATGCATATTTTTACACAGTTACCCAACTATGGTGGTGTGTACATTTTTAAGAAAAGTTATGTATTTTTGTCCCTTAACAACAATAATAATAATAAGCCAAGTAAAGATTAAAAGTGAACGCATCATGCATGTTCTGCTAAAAAGTAAAGATGAAAATAATGAGCCTAGTAAGTATGACTGGGAAGAGCATAAGATGACAGAGAACTTGTATTGCAAAAACTCAACGGAAAACTCTAAACAAATATTAATTCTAATTCATCAATGATCCAAAGAGCCCACACCATCTCCTAGCTACCGCCATTCTCAATGCTCTATATTATGACTCAGCAGAAGATATGGAAACTATGGTCTGTTTCTTGGATTTCCAGCAAATTAATGATCCTCCCAGCTTCACCAAGAACCCGGTGACAGATTTTCATGAATCAGGACAAGCTCCATGGTCTGAATTGCACAAACACTCAACTCTTAGTTAACTTTCTGATGAAATGTATATTCCTCATCCCGGGCTATCCTTGAGGTACTTCACCAGTCTTAATGTAGCCTTCATGTGAGACTCTTTAGGTTCTTGCATAAACTGAGTCAGCACCTACACTGAAAACGAAATGTCAGGTCTGGTCAAAGTAAGATAAAGTAACTTACCAACCAAACTTCTATAAACTCCGGGACCTTGTATGAAGCGATCCAACTTTGTCTCAGCAGCTATAAGCCTCAAATTTTGTTCCACAGGAATCATCATAATGTCCTCTTCATTCAAACCTGTATCAGTAATCAAGTCACTTGCATATTTTCTTTGATTAAGTAGGATTCCAGACTTGGATCTCAAAACCTCTAGACCAAGGAAGTATTTTAATGTTCCAAGGTCTTTAATTCTAAATTCACTATGAAGGTATTTCTTTTAAGCATTTATTTCTTTTAGGCTATTTCCAATCATAATCAAATCATCCACATAAGCAAGCAAAATAACTATATTACCTTTATTTCATTTCTGGAAAAGAGCATAGTCGTGCTTACTTTGTTTAAAACCACCTTTAATTAATGACTGAGTTAATTTCTCATTCCATTGTCTTGAAGCTTGCTTCAAGCCATACAATGATTTCTCAAATTTACATACCTTGGGATGTTCTCCCTTAGTTTCAAAACCTTGAGGTATAGTCATATAGACTTCCTCACATAGGTCTCCCTGCAGAAACACATTTTCTACATCCATTTGGTGTATAGGCAAATTATAAACAACATCTAATTTTAAAATAGTTCTAATGGTCACAATTTTTACAACTGGAGAAATTGTTTTATAGAAATCAATCCCTTCCCTTTGATTATATCCTTTTTCAAAAAATCTAGCTTTAAATTTATCTAATGTTCCATCAGCTTTATATTTAGCCTTAAACACCAATTTACTACCTATTGGTTTCTTACCTTTGGGGAGAGTAACTATCTTCCACGTTTTATTAGTTTCCAATGCCTTAATTTCCTTCTGCATTGCCTCAATCCATCTAGGATCTTTGGAAGCCTGCTCATAAGTATAAGCTAGGCTCAATCTCTTTGTCAATAGCAGATAGAAAAGCTTTATAAGAAGACAAATCATCATAGTCAATAGAGTGAAACAAGCAGTATGGTTTTGTAAATCATCAATTTCAGGTTGCTGTTGACCATCATTAGTAGGCAAAAAATCACATTTATAGTCTCTGGTCCACCTGGGAGGTTGCCTTTTCTAATTGGCCTATTATTGGATTATATAGGGGTTAATGTTTCCCCAGAATCTGGCTAATTATGATGCCTATTTTCTGGATAACTATGTTTTGGTCCAGTCTCGGGCAATTGCTGATTGCCCTTATGGACATTATATTCAGGATCATTTCTCACTTTTGGATGCTGAAAATCACAGTCATGAATAAAAGGATCAACACTTCTATCATTCACTCCCCCTTGATGATTGGCTTCTAGGTCCTTAAAAGGGAACTTATCCTCTAGAAAAGTCACGTTCCTAGTGATCATGAGTGTTTTAATTTGGTTCCGATATGACATAGTCTACAGCCCATTTGGGTAGTTGGGTACCCCAAAAACACACATGGTTCAACCCTTGGCTGAAATTTATCTGCACAATTCAAGTTAACAGCAAACACACTTAAATGATTTAAAACAGGCTGTTTCCTATACAGTATTTCATAGGGGGTCAAATTATTTAGTCCTTTTGAAGGGGTTATATTAATGAGATACACTACAGCTCTAATCCCTTTACCCCAAAATTTAATAGGCATATCAGAGTAAAACATAATGCTCGTAGCAACATTCAGAAGATGTCTATGCTCTCTTTCTACTATACCATTTTGTCTTTGGAGGAAAGAGGGGGGGTTGTAAAGGGACAAGATTTTTGGTGGATAATCCCTTTATTATCTAAGAATTCTCTAACATCTTGATTTACAAACTCAGTGCCATTATCGGTTCTCAAACCCTTAATTTTAGTACTGAACTGATTTCAAAGTAAGAAATGAATGTTTTAAAAAATTGTGCAGTTTCAGATTTGTGATGCATCAAGAAAATCCATGTTCCTTTGGAGAAATCAATTAGAGTTAAGAAATATAAATGCCCTTGATGCATAGGAGTTCTATAAGGCCCCCATACATCAGCATGCAACAACTGAAAACAATGATGAGATTTGGAAGAACTGATGAGAAAAGGTAACCGAGTCATCTTAGCCTAAATGCAGATTTCACATTTATCAGAAAATTCAGTACATTTATCAGCTTTCACATTATTCAAATGTCTCAAAACATCAATAGGGGCATGGCCCAATCTACAGTGCCAAAGAAAACCTTTTCTAATCCCTATATTATCATGCTTCCTAGTGACATTGACATTCCATTGTAATCCCAATACTTGCTATGCTAGTGCCAAAGAAAACCTTTTCTAATCCCTATATTTTCAGTATTACATTCCTTTTGTAGAAGATACAGGCCTCTAGTAAGTCTACCAATCCCATTGGTCATTCCATTGTACATGTCCTGCAGTACACAAATATCAGGGAAGAAAGAAACAACAAGTTGGCTATTCAATGCAAGTTTAGCAATGGAAATTAGGTTATAACAAAATTCTTTTGCATATAAAATTTTTTTCAAGAAAACATTTTCAGTAATCCTTACTTCTCCTATATGAGTTATTCTAATTCTTTCACCACTAGGTTCCCTAACCCATTTTGGCATACCTATATATGGCCTACTTTTATCTAAGTATGTTAAACTACTGACTATATGACAACTAGTACCAGAATCCAAAATCCATTCACATTTAAAGTTAAGAGACAAGCCTAGAGTTGCAGCCTGAATACTCACAGCAACTTCTAATGGCTCCGTGTCCCTTTTTAGCATATCTAGAATTTGTTTGTATTGAGCAGGAGTGAAGAATCCGGCAGGCGACATGTTTTGGGCAGCAGAAGAGTTCTCATTTCCATTGTTTGCTCTAGCAGCAGAATCAGCTATAACAGGGTTGGCCTTGTCATCTTGAACCTTGTTGAATTTTGGTGTTGGCAAACCATGTGGAAACCCTATTAGGTGGTAGCAGGTTTCCTTTTGATGTCCCCTCCTATTACAGGGGCTACAAACTTCCTGAGAACGTCCTTGCCCACTCCCTCTTGCTCTGCCTCGGCCTCCTCTATTGGTGTTAGTCGTTATTATGTTACCTTCAGAAGAGTTGACCGGTGAATTATAGGACATATTTCTTTGAGTTTCTTCTTGTGTGATCATTGAATATGCCTGATTAGATGATGGCAGTGGATTCATAAGCAGAATCTGGCTTTGAACATGGTGGAATCTTTCATTGAAGCCCATTAGAAATTAAAAGAGCCTTTGTTCGTTAATTATCTTGGAGTAATCTTGAGAAGACCTACACTGGCAGCTTGGAATTGGGACAAGGGTAGCATGTTCGTCCCACAATTCCTTCAAGGTAGTTGCCATTGCTGGCGAGGCACCTTGGTTTCTTAAGGGCGCTGAAGGCCCGGATGTAGAGTGGAGTTTTCCCCTCTATTGGTCCTCTGACCACCACAAGTCTACCTCCTCCACTTACCAATTTGACGCCAAAGACCTCACCGAGGAAGAGAGGGAGCATGCAGCTCGACTGGCCTCGTACGTTGCCAAGAACGGAGTTAATAGTGCGACCTTCTATATCAAGAAGGCCGGTGTGGAGTCTGGATCGGCTTTTAGTATGGTTTTATTCAATCTAATTTTGCTGTCTATCAAATGCTACTTTCTTGATTCTGACCTTTTTGTCCTTTTTGCAGATCAACGAATGGATGAGAACATGGACTATGTTTCCTATGTGAGGCCGGCCGGTCGGAGGGGAGCCCACAAAAAAGGAATCTCGGAAGCGGAAGGGTCTCGAGACTCAGAAGAAGAAAGCCGTCGAATCCCCCGTGGTGGCTACTAACGGGGCCGCCTCAAAATAGGCCAAGGTCGGGGGGAAGCAAAAGGATCCTTCCTCTGTTCCGTCATCTGATCCAAGTGGTCCAACTGCATCCAACCCTCCCATGGTCGACAAGGGGAAAGGAGTGCTTACCCCTGATTCGTCGCGTCCCCCCGTCTCCGCCCCGGGTTCCAACTGCCACTCCGGGTATTGCCGGCCTGAAACGTAGTCAGGCTTGGGAATGCGTACTCACTGACGAGCTTGGGATGGCCTTCTTTCCACCGCATCAATTCTTGAGCCCCCAGCCCCTTTCGGCCGAGGATGAGCGCAAGATTCATGACATGCATGACGCTCTCTGCAGGGCCCTCGGGCTATCCGACGCCTATCTCCATCTTCACGGTCTTTATGTCCAAGCCTTGGGGGAGACCCGACGTTTGAAGGTGGAACTAGAGATGGCCGAAGAAAAGGCCAAGAGGTTGGAGAAAGAGAAGCAAACGGTCGAGGCGAAGAAGGCTATTTTGGAGGAGGGACTTAAGAGTTCCTAGGCCGCCACTGAAAAGGCCAATGAAGATCTGCTCCTCACCCATACTGCTCTGACGCGAGCTCATGCCGACTTGGCCGAGGTGCAGTCATCCCAATTACGTTCTATGGACGCTGTGAAGACTCTTACCCAACAACGTAGTGAGTTGTGGACAGAGTTGGCCGAGGAGAATAAGGCCCACCAGAAGGCGGCTGATATGGTGCGGAAGACCGCGGAGGAGTGCTTCCGGGCGGCTTTGGCCTAGATACAATATCTCAATCCCGGGATGAAGCTGGAGCTCTCCGGCTATGACTATCGCTCTTGCTTTTGGGGCGGCGTTCTCGTTCCGCCGTCTCCTGAACATGAGTCGGTGTCCCTGTCGGATGATAATCACAGCGGACAGGTCGGCGAAGAGACTACCTCTGCGGTCGAGTCCGAGGGTGATGGGGCGCCTGTGGGCGAGGCGGCCCCTAAAAAATGAGAGTTATTAGTTTTATTTTTCTCTTTTTGTTCCGATGTCCGATACCGGCTTCACATTGTAACTTTATTTGTACTTCTGAACTTTAACATTGATGAATGATAATTCAATTAAGTGGTCCGTTGTGTACTTTCAGCTTTATGCATAAACTGCACGCCGTTATGATATAGACCGGGCAAGGTCTTTAAATAATTAGAGTCCGCTAGTGCTCTTCTGGTGTAAGGGACCAGGTGTGTGAGTAGGGGATTCAAAGTTTACCACGCTACGAGGTTCTGGAGTCGTATTCCAGTGTCTTAACCATAGTAAGGGCAAACTATCACATGCTCAGTCGAGGTCGGATGGACATACACTTAAACATTTTGACCTGATCAGGGTCCGGCATGACTGTTCGCCTTCTTATCTCGGTGTCAATTTCGATGCATCAAAATATATACAAGGGCTTATAATAGCGGCCTCGTGTATTTTTTAGAAATAACCGGGCTTGTGTGCCTCGGTGTCAATCTGGTTAGTTAGCAAGACAACAAAGATTCTTGAAATTGCACTTTGGTTAAAGAACCGTTTATTACTTCAAAGATTGGTTCGCTCTACTGAGCTGACAACTTGAAAACAAAGCTTGCAAGAATGAAATAACTGGAGTTAAACTAAAAAGGAAATAACCAAAGCAGAACTAACTCAGACATGAAGCATCCGTCGTGGGAGGCCTGCTGTGCCTAAATTTAACTGTAATAGACCCTCAACTTGTCGGAGTTCCATGTCCTTTTGATAGGTTTCCTCGCCAAGGTTTCGAGGATGTAGGCTCCTCTGTCGAGCTTCTCCTTGACCCAGTACGGGCCATCCCAATTTGCGGCAAGCTTGCCGTCCTTGGCGTTTTTGTTGCCGACGTCGGCCCTCTGGAGGACTAGGTCACCCCGGTCGAATGTCCTGGGCCTAACCTTTCAATTGTACTTGGCCGCGATGAGTTGCTTTGCCGCCATGTCTCGGCAGTGTGTTGCGGTCCTGACCTCGTCGACCAATTCTAGCTCAGATGCCAGAGCTCTGGAATTTGATCCTTCTCCTTCCTCTAGGATTCTCAATCTTCTCCATGATGGTTGGCCAATCTCGACTGGGATCATAGCCTCGCATCCGTAGGTCATGCGGAAGGGAGTTTCCTGGGTAGCCGATTGCATTGTGGTTCGGTAGCCCCATAAGATGTTATAGAGCTGGTCGACCCAACTGGCGCCGGCCTCCTCCATCTTTTTCTTTAGTCTGTCCAGGATTACCTTATTCGCCGCCTCGGCTTGACCGTTCGACTGCGGGTGTTCGACAAAGGCGAAGTGGTGTGTGACCCCGAGGTCGACCATCATGTCCTGGAAGTTCTGGTCAGTAAACTGGGTGTCGTTGTCTGTCACTACCTCGGCCGGGACTCCAAAGCGGGAAAAGATGCTTTGTTAGATAACACGCTGGACCCTGGCCGACGTAATGGTGGTGAGGGGCTCGGCTTCAATCCATTTAGTGAAATAGTCGATCGCCATAATGAGCCATCGTAGTTGTCCGGGAGCAGGTTTGAATGGTCCGAGTAGGTCCATACCCCACTTGTAGAATGGCCATGGTGCCGAGATATATTCCATGTCGGACGGTGGGGACCAAATGATTTTGGCATGCTTCTGACAGCTGTCGCATACTTTGACGAACTCCTTGGAATCTGCCTCCATAGTTGGCCAATAGTAACCGGCCCGCAGCGCCTTCCTGGCTAATGCTTTTGCTCCCATATACTGTCCATTAATTCCTCCATGGATTTCTGCCAGAACATATTTGCTTTCATTGGTGCCCAAACACCTTAGCATTGTGGTATGCAGGCCTTTTCGGTAGAGTTGATCGTCCATCATGGTGTATACTGCGGCCTCCCGAATGAGTTTTCTGGCGTCGGTAGTCTCTAGTGGGATAATTCCTCGCTCGAAGTAATCTTCAAGTGGTTTCCTCCAGTCTTTGGAGGTGGATATGGTCATGATGCAGGTCGGTTCCTCCAGCTTTTGTTGTACCACGGTCCTATGGTTGGCCGTGCCTTTAGTGCTCGCGAGCTTGGAGAGGATGTCTGCCCTGATGTTTTCTCCTCTTGGGATGTGCGTGACCGTTACTTCCTCAAACTCGACTTGGATTTCCTTCACTTTGTTCAAGTATTTCGCCATGAGAGGGCCCTTAGCTTGGTACGCCCCGTTTACCTAGGCGGCGACGAGCTGGGAGTCGGTGAAAACCGAAACTCTTTGGGCCCCGAGATCCTTGGCCTGTTGGAGTCCGGCAAGGAGTGCCTCGTACTCAGCCTGATTTTTTGATGTCGGGAAATTCAGCTGTAGGGAATGTTCAATTGCAATTCCTTCTGGGCTTTCAATGATTATTCCAGCCCCGCTTCCCTTAGAGTTTGACGAACCGTCGACGTACACTTTCCAGAGGTCCAAGTTGCCGATGTCCTTATTGATTGGGGTTAGCTCCCGGAGGAAGTCGGTCAAAGCTTGTGACTTAATGGCATGCCGGGCCTCGTAGGTGATGTCGAATTCAGATAATTCTATGGCCCAACTGATCATCCTGCCAGCCAGGTCGGGCTTGTGCAACACTTGCCGAATTGGTTGGCTGGTCCGAACCGTGATCTTGTGGGCCTGGAAATAAGGGCGAAGTCTTCGCGCCGTTGTCAGTATGGCGAAAGCCAACTTTTCCAATTTTTGGTACCTCAACTCAGAGCTCTGCAGTGCTTTACTCACAAAGTAGATGGGTTGATGACTGTTCTCGGCTTCTCGGACTAATACCGAGCTCACTGCCTCTTCTCTGACCGAGAGATAAAGGAATAGCGTCTCTCCAGGCAGGGGTTTTGAAAGAACCGGCGGAGTTGCCAAGCATTGTTTGATTTTATCGAATGCGGCGTCACACTCCGGGCTCCATTCCCCTGTTGCTTTCTTCTTCAATAGCTTGAAGAAGGGGAGGGCGTTCTCTGCCGACCTCGGCAAGAACCTGGTTAGCGCGGCCAGTCTTCCCATTAACTGTTGCACTTCTTTCTTGTTTCGGGGCGCTTGCATGTCCAACACGGCCTTACATTTTTCCGGGTTGGCCTCGATGCCACGGTTGGTCAACAAGAATCCCATAAACTTTCCGGCCGGAACTCCGAAAGCACATTTGGCCAGGTTTAGCCGAATTCTATATTTCCTCAATTTATTAAAGGTCTGCTCAAGGTCTCGTATATGGTTGTCGGGATCGTACGACTTGACAATCATGTCGTCGATGTAGACCTCAATATTATGGCCGATCTGGTCGTCGAACACCTTGTTCATCATCCTCTGGTACGTCGCCCCAGCGTTTTTCAGGCCGAACGGCATAACGTTATAACAATAGTTCCCTTTTCTGTGATGAAAGTCGTGGCCTCTTGGTCTCCGGGGTGCATGGCGATCTGGTTGTACCCTAAGTAGGCATCCATGAAAGACAGTAGTTGAAACCCGGATGAATTATCTACAAGTTGGTCGATGTTCGACATAGGGTAGGCGTCTTTTGGGCATGCCTTATTCAGATTGGTGTAATCTATGCATACCCTCCACTTGCCATTTGGTTTCAAAACCATTACCACGTTGGAAAGCCATGTGGTGTATCGTATTCTCTGATGAAACCGGCCTCCAACAACTCGTCCACATGCTGGTTAAGAGCCACTTGCCTATCTGGTGCCTTTTTCTCTTCTTCTGGGCCACTGGAATGGACCCTGGCCGGATGGCCAATCGGTGACAACAGAACTCGGGATCAATCCCGGGTACTTCGGCCGCACTCCAGGCAAAAACATCTCGGTTCATCGCTAGAAATTCTTCCATCCTTAATCTCAAGTCCGAGCTCAGCGCCCTGCCTATCTTTGTAATCTGCTCTGGGGCGTCTCCGATGACGAGGTCTACCAACTCTCCTTCAGGCTCTGGCCAGGGGTGTAGAACCGGCTGAACCCAAGAGGGGGTGAATTGGGTGAAGATTAAAAACTTGAAACTTTGAAAATCTTTTCGCGTTTTCTAAATCAACAGTTTGATATTCAAATAAACATATATTGGAAATATAAGAGATAAGAGAAGAGAATATGCAAACTGTGATTTATACTGGTTCGGCCCAATCCTTGAGATTTTCAATCCACTATCCTCTTGTTTAATCCGGGCACAAGAGAAGCCTTTACAATCCGATTACACGCTCTGTACTCAAAGTAATCCTCTCACTATGATTCACTCCCCCTTACAAGCTGTAATCTATACACCCACTTGATTACACACTTCAGACTCGAAGTAATCCACTCTCTAGGATTTACTCTCCCTTACAAGCTGTAATCAATACAATGGGTTTCCCACCCAAGATTACCCAATCTTGAGTAACTCTCGGATAGAATGTTTACAGATAAATCTTCTCTCTCAGAAGTGTATGAATGAACATTGAAGTACATAATCGTTTATCTCACTCTCTACTCTAAACTATATGAACATTTAGAAACAGAGTATATGAACTATCGACGGTGAAGTAGTAAAGTCATTTCGTTGGGTTCGTCGATTCCTTCATCAATCGTCGTCGCTTCTTTCACTTTGAAGACTTCACAATTTATAGGTTATTGTGTTTCGACCGTTGCGAGCATTCGACCGTTGAGCTATTCTTCCAGCTTGTAATATGACCATTGTGACTTTGCTCAAAGTTACCGTTGTAAGCTCTGACGTAATCATTCACTTTTTGATAATATGATATTAATCCTTCGTTTGATCATCTGAAACTTGCTAACAAACATGATTAATAGTATTGAGAAGTATAACAAGTAGAAATCAATTGATAAGAAAGATTTCTGAATTCTCGGAGACGGTGATTTTGAAAACAGTGATGATCTTGCTTGGGCATGACTAATAGTATGCTCGGGCAACCAAGGTGCAAATACGTTATAAGTGGAGATCATCATTGTATGCTCGGGCAACCATCTAAGCTTGCTCGGGCAAGCTTCTCTTGGTGCATTTCAAGGAAATGATTTCTATCGTTGATGCTCGAGTAAGATAGACTTCATGCTCGGGCATCATTCGTCAATGCTTGAGCATCCCAGATATGTTGCTTGGGCATCGTTGAGGCAGAGAGGAGTAAGAGCTTCGAAACATGCTTGCTCGAGCAACATTTATTTTCTGCTCGGGCATAAGGCATACAGAGACGAAGAGTTACTGATTCAGTGATGCTGCTCGAGCATGACTTTTCCTCTGCTCGAGCATGGTGCTCGAGCAAGCTAAATTGTCTGCTCGAGCAAGACTCTTGAATTGTGCAAATTCCATGTTTAACGCGATGATGCTCGGGCATGACAAACGCGCTGCTCGAGCAAGACCCACCAATTTGCACTTCTTCGCTTTGGACTCGATGATGCTCGGGCATTCTTTTTCCTCTACTCGAGCATGCCTTTCACTCTGCTCGGGCATGACTCTACAACTTGCAATTTTTTGTTTTGAGCCGATGATGCTCGGGCACCGAGAGTGCCTTGCTCGAGCAAGCTTCTCTTATCAAGAGTGAATAAGCATAATCCTCTTCAGTACAAGGCTCAACTTCCAGACTTTCAGGAAACAAGAATATCGACAGCAGAATCGTCAATTTCCTGTGAGCTTCAAGTTTTCGATATAGCTTCAATTTTGGAAAACCACCCATGCTCATAAAGCTCTTCAAGTCTTCTTTCCAATGCAAGAAGAATCAGCTCCAAACTCGTTCTATTTCGTTCATTATCATCAGATGATTGGATGTTGTTCTTGATCAACATTTTTTGCAACATTCTGAACTGACCGTCCACTTTCGAGGGCCATATCTCCATGGTATGAACTCCGTTTTGGTTGGTTCAACTCTTGATGTAAAGCCCTTTCATATGCCACCGATTTCAGCTCAATTGGATTTGTAATGTGTGAGATACACTCAAATTACCGAAGCTTAGTCTTCTGTGTGACGTTGATTTCACTGTCATCTTCCAAAATTAATAGCTCTCTCATATGACATCCTTTTGGCTTGAATATTATGTCAAAATGACGCATTGGAAGTCTAGTTTCCAACAAAATTGGTTTCACCTCAATCGGACTTCTGGTTTGAGAGATATCGTTGAATTACCAGAGGTCGCCTGAAACAGAGCTGAACAGAGTAGCTAAAAATCGACCTTGCTCGAGCAAGCATTCTTCTCTGCTCGAGCATGCTGCTCGGGCAGGCATTTTTATGCTCGAGCAAGAGTGGGTTTTTACAAGAATAGTGGCTGGAAGTGTACCTTGCTCGAGCATGACTTTGGTGTGCTCGAGCATGACTTCAGGAATGCAATTGTAGCTTATTTTAACCCCGATTTGAGCCATTTCAACTTCCATTTGATCGTGGAGACTTCTAGAATCAATCTAAAAACTTGTATAATTATTTTCTCATTCCATTTAACAAGTTCTTATTTCTTTCTTTTTCTCTTAATCATTCTCCATAATTTAACTCTTTCTTCCTTCTCTTCTCTTCTTCTTCTCTTCTCTTCTCTTCATCATTCTTCATAATTTAATTTGAACTAATCATTCTTTGTGAGTTCTTCCTTCTTCAATATTTCCTCTTCTTCTTGATTATTCCCAAAATACTTTGATAACTTCTTGCTTCCTTGACACTTTCTGTAATTTCTTCTTTCTGTAATCTTTTATCTACTTCTTAATTAATCTCTATAATTCTTCTTGAACTAATCTACATTAAATACATAGTAGTTAGTCAATGTAGGAGATAAATATAGTATAAAATCTTTTTGCTCTTAATAATGACATCTATATAAGACATCATCAAAACTAATCATATCTAACAGGGGGATCTCAGGTTCATCTTGCAAGTCCAACTCGACCATATTAACCGGATGGCTGCGTTGCCCCCCTCTCTGTTGTTTGAAACAGGTTTGGAAGGGGGTGGTACTGCATTTTCACCCTCCTTGATCATCTCGAAGTAGCATTGCCGGGATTCCTTTTGGTCGCCCTTGATGGTGAGGACCCGGTTAGTGTTACTCACCATTTTTATCTTCTGATGCTTGGTGGACACCAGCATATCCCATTTATGAATGGTCGGCCTTCCCAAAATTATATTGTAGGGAGAGGGGAACTCGGCCACAATAAATCTTACCCGGTCCGTCTTGAAGCCTTCTTTCGTTCCCAGAGTCAGTCGTAGGTCGATATATCCCTTGGGAGGGGAGAGCTCTCCATTAAAACCGACGAGGGTCGTTTTGCAGGGCTTCAGATCTTCCTTATCGAGATTCATCCTTTTGAAGGCGTCCCAGATAATAATGTCTGCCGAGCTCCCGGTGTCAATGAATATTCTTTTGACCCGGCAGTTGACGAGGGTTCCCGTGATTACCAGGCCGTCTTGATGGCCGGGTACCACGTCCTTCATATCTTCCTTGCTGAACAGGAGCTGAGGTCGTTCCACTTTATTCGTCGTATCTGGTTCTTCCTTGAATTTAGGCCGGTCCCTGACCGATAAGACCTCCTTTAAGTATTTCCTTCGCTGGCTCGCCGTGTCTCCGCGTCCACCAAAGGCTCCACTGATCACGTTACAATCGAACTCGGCTTCTGGAAATTCTTCTTCATCGGACCCCGGCCTCTACCATTTATCATCTTTTTCTTTTCTGGAGTCGAGCTGTCCTGTCGGTCACCCTGCTTTCGCTTTTCTCTTTTCCACCCTTGCGTCTTGATCACGTACTGGCGCAATTTTTCTCCCCTCACGAATTTTTCAATGGCATCCCGGAGCTCATATCACTGGTCCGTGGTGTGCCCCGGACTGTCATGGAAGGAGCAAAAGCGGGTCTGGTCTGTACTGGCTTGTTTTCTGAGGGGCCGAGGTCTCTCGATCTTCTACATCTTGGTCGATGCCACTTCCCTCCATAACTGGGAGCGGGAAACATTTAAAGGGGTGTAGTTGTTATACTTAACCTTCAACTCCGGCTTTGCACTAGAGGACTTATTATCTGTACCCTTACCACGGCGATCTTGCTTGCGATCCTCGGACCGGATTCTATCCCTTGGCGGGGTACTCCTGTCCGAGTCTCTTCGAGGAGCGTTTGCTTGCCGCATTTGCTCCACCTCAAGGTATTTCTTTGACCGAGTTATGAAATCGTTGAGATTTTTGGCCGGCTCCTTAAAGAATGATTCCGCCAGGCGCGAGTCTCTATCTAAGCCGTCGGCTAAAAGATGGACATGAACATTCTCGTTTAAACCGCGCACCTGCAGGGCCGCATGCTTAAAGCGGTCCAAATAATTTTGGAGCGTTTCGCCGGGTCGCTGCCTAATCTTTGACAATGTGTACTGGCACTTCGGTTTCCGTTTGCTAGTCGCAAAGTGCATCTCGAAAGCCTCGGTCAAATCATCGAATTTATGAACCGACCCCACGAGTAGAGTGTGGAGCCACTTCAACGCCGGTCCCTTAAGGGTTGCGGCAAAGATCCGAGACATGATGGGTTCCCCAAGACCTCTTACGACCATGACCATCTCAAAGTCTTCCAGGTGCGTTGTCGGGTCTTGAGAGCCGTCATATTTTGTTAGCTCGATGAGATTTAGCTTCTCTGGGAAACGAGCGTTGAGGATTTCGTCGGAGAAAGGGTTGTTGTCGAGCTTACCGACATACTTTCGTCTCTGATTCCCGGTTGGAGGAGGCTGGGGTGTCTTGTCACCTCGGTTCAGCTTCCCCTTCTTTGAGTCCTTGCTTGAGGAACTCGGCCTCTTGCTTTGGCCGGTTTCTGTCTCCTGCGTGCTTTTGTGCTCACGCGAGCCGTCATCCTCTTGTTCTTCTTCCCAAGTTTTGTCATCCTTGTCTTCATTGGAGGAGGCCGAATCCCTTGTCTTGAACCACTCTTCCAATCGCTGAAAGTGGAGGGTGTGGCTCTTGTCCATATTCTCTATATGCCTTATCATCGCGAGCATCGAGTTTTGGAGGAGGCGGAAGTTTGGATTGGGGTCCGGAATCTCTTAGTCGATGACCAGATTGGAGTTCTGAGGCTCGTGGCGATGATTTCGCGGAGCCAAGGACTCCGTGTCGGACGGGTTGTCTTCCAAGGACTGATCATTGTTGGGGATGAGAGGCTCTTCTAGTTGTTGCTCCGGTTGTGATAGTCGGTCTCCTTCATCCTGCTCATTGTCACCGAGAGGGTTGGTCGGCTGCTCAGTGCGCTGTGGTTGCCGAGGTGGCTGACGCTGATCTACTGGTCGAACCATCTCCGGCTGCTTCTGGCTTAAACTTCGGGTGTTAACCCTCATTGGTCAAGAGAATTGAAATTTATCTTTCCCCACGGACGGCGCCACTGTTTTGGTGTAGAACGCAGGTGTCCAGCCTAGAGAGTGGGCTGGTGATTTGATATAGGATCAACGGTCTCTTCCTGGGTGCTTATGAGGGAAGCACTTAGTCCGAGATGGGATCACTGTACACAACCAGGCTCTTCACCTATGGAGTGGGGTGTGTGCACAGTGTGACGGTAGGTAAATAGCTCAAGGGTAGAACGTCCGTACCTTGGGTTACTGCCTTAGTATTTATACAGCCTACCTGGAGTGATTTGGCGGGGTATCCGGCCATGATCCTAACTGCCTATCCACTTGCAGAGGTCTCCCTAAATTGCCGGGGCAGTTGCGATTCTCCAGATTAGTGGGCAAGACTGGTTCCTCCATTCCTAGCCGTTGTTGGGCCTTGTCGCCAATGGGCTTGGTACAGGTCCGTAACAAGTATCCTAAAATATTTTTTTTACTATCAGTCCTGAAATATTTTTTCAACAATAAAAAAAGATCAACAAAGCATCAAAATGGCATCGTTTTTTCGTAGAGGATGGCAGCGGACATTAAGGGTGTGTGTGGGAACCATTCTGTTCCCCACTGATTCTGAGATGAAAAGCTTGATTTTTCGATTACGTGCACAGGAAAATTTATGAGAATCAGAATTACGTTTGTTAACCCATTTTATTTTTACTCAGATAATCAGAATTACGTTTGTTAACACATTTTATTTTTATTTATGTAATTTTTATATTTAAAAAATTATTAATGTGGCGGTGGCGGTGGTGGTGGTGGCGGCGCGGCGGAGGGGGTGGGGGTGGTGGTGGTGGTGGGGGGCGGTCGGGTCGGCGGTGGTGGTGGGGGCGGCGTCGGTGGTGCGGTGGTGGGGGCGGTGTCGGTGGCAGCGGCCAGCGGCGGTGGTGGTGGCGGTGGCCGCGACGGTGGTGGTGGTGGGGGTGGCGGTGGCAGCGACGATGGTGGCGATACGGTGGCGATGGTGGTGGCCGTGACGGTGGCGGGTGGCGGTGGGAAGGGTAGTTGATCCATTGCTTAGGGTGATTGGAATTTCTTTGCTTCGTCAATGTCACGATCAAGAGAAGGGGAAAAATAGATTCTAGTTTTGTGCCCTAGAATAGAGAAGCAGAAATTTTCTGCTTCTTTTTTTTATTCTCCAGCACAGAAAAGAAACCGGTTTGTTATGGATTTATATAAGGCCCATATCTCTTCAGGGTACGTAGGCCCTAGGAATCGCTCCTAGGTCAAGTCCTAATCAACATCAACATCCTAGCCCCTCAGGGCTAGACAATCTGTGTTCTACACCAGAACAGTGGCGCCGACCGTGGGGATCGATAAACTTCGATTCCCTTGACCAACGATGGTTAATACCAGAAGCAGCATTTTATTTCGGTCCTCGGAGTCCATTCAACGATTTATTCTACAAATTATCATCTTCATGATAATCACCGATCTGATATATTCTCTTGAAACTAAAGTCCCCAAATTTGTGTTTATCTCGGATAAGGCAAAAAGCGGATGAATCTAAAGTACTCTTAAACGACATTGAATATTTTTCTGGCTGAAAGAAACTCTGATACAAATTCTTGAGGTTGATTACACAATTTCTAGGGTTTGCTCTCATCTGATTCAACTTATCCCTGGCATCGAATTGAGGGCATCTGATTTCCAGGATGTCGCCTTCTGGTGCCTATGTCGCCTTCGAATCAATTAAATGTAGCTAGATGCCTCTATCCTGTTCCGATCTTTGATGATAGCCCGTGCTTGTACTGGGGAATAAGAGGGCAGTATAATAGGGAATTATTGTCCTTTCGATTTTGGTGGTGGCAGCTTCCGAGTCGATGTATGACGACCAGCAAACGAGTACAAGACAGGAGCAAGACTAAGAGGGTTCATGACCTTGAAATTGTAACCGAAAAGTGGAAGATCTCCAAGGTGCTCCTTTTAATGGAGACTCTTAAAAAAGAGCCCGAGATGATCATTCCCATTCGGTCCCTTGAACAATCCGAAAACAGATTCTCCAAAGAGAGAAGCATTCATTTAGCACCACAACTCATCGAATCAAATCTGCATATCAAAGTCAGGATCTGATAAATTTTCAAATTGAAAGAATGCTTTTTCACGGTGGCATGAAGAAGCAGTGAAAAAGAAAGAAACGAAAATCGCACCATCTTGATTACTCCCAAATGCATCTCGATCGGAATTATACTTCACGAAGACGTTCACTGCGATTCAGATGCTACTATGGCGGGCATTCGATTTCTAGAACGTCGATCTCCAGTCCCTATTTTCATCTCTGATCGTTGCAAATTGCCAAAACAGGTTTGGAAATATGCTCCAATGATGAATGTCGCTCTCTGGCTGAAGGTCGATCTCCTCCAGGGCCGATTGATATACCTCAACGTTGATTTCCGTCAATCTCCTTAGGAACCTGAATGCCGATTTCCGGCGACCACTTGCAGCCCCTGAGTTGTTGGACAAAGCCCCGAGTTCCATCTTCTTGCGGTACTTCATGGTCGACCCAAGTTGCCGAGAGCATTGCTTGCGGATGTGTTTTATGCAATTTGGAGTGCATATCAGTTAAATGGATATTTGCCATTAGAAGAGAGCCGAAGATGTCGTGCCAGTCACTGTAGCTCCATGGAAAAAGTCAGACCTAATCTCCAAAACGCAGCACTTTGCACACAGGGACCTAAGTGCAAAACTTAAAAATTTTTGCACAGGGACCTAAACGAAAATCTCAAAAGGTTTCATACAAGGACCTAAACGAAAATCTCAAAAGGTTTCGTACAGGGACCTAAGTGAAAATCTCAGAAGGTTTCATACAGGGACCTAAACGAAAATATCAAAAGGTTTCGTACAGGGACTTAAGTGAAAATCTCAGAAGGTTTCATACAGGGACCTAAACGAAAATCTCAAAAGGTTTCGTACAGGGACCTAAGTGAAAATCTCAGAAGGTTTCATACAAGGACCTAAACGAAAATCTCAAAAGGTTTCGTACGGGGACCTAAGTGAAAATCTCAAAGGTTTCATACAGGGACCTAAGTGAAAATCTCAAAAGGTTTCATACAGGGACCTAAACGAAAATCTCAAAAGGTTTCGTACATGAACCTAAGTGAAAATCTCAGAAGGTTTCATACAGGGACCTAAACGAAAATCTCAAAAGGTTTCATACAGGGACCTAAGTGAAAATCTCAAAAGGTTTCATACAGGGACCTAAGTGAAAATCTCAAAAGGTTTCATACAACTGGTTTTCCTCTAACCTCCTCCAACGGGTCGCTCGCTGGTTTTGGGAATCAAACTGCCTTGACATTACCTCAGATCTTTGAGACATTACCTTGGATCTTTGGGGTAGGTGACTTCGATAGTCGGGATCTGCACCTGGATTCAAATACAGGCGAAACATCTCGGCACTACTCGGATCTTTGGCCACTACCTCAGATCTTTGAGAAACTACCTCGGATCTTTGAACAGCAGACTACTACCTTGGATCTTCGAGACATTACCTCGGATCTGTGAGTAAAGACTTCGGTCGCCAGAGCCAGAATGACCCAAGCCAGCAATGCGCGATGGAAACACGGAGGGTAAGGTTAGCGGAGGACTGGCCCAGGTTATAGGTTAGCGGAGGACTGGCCCAGAAAACCTGCTTGGGGGCAAAATACATCCCGGCAGCTCGAGAGCTCAAACTACCGGGCTGGGGGGCAACGGGCTAGGAATGGAAAAGCATGATCAAAAATAGCGAGAATTAAGGCAAACCAGAAAGTTTAATGCAAGCTCGGACATATTCCGTTGTATGGCCCAACAAGGGGCAATCCACATGGCACAGATATGACGCCACATCACTTGGGCTTTGAGGCATAGAAGCCCACAGTTCAAACCCTAAACCTAAGGTACACTCTATACATAAGAGTTAAACCCTAAAGGTACACATCTTCATCTTCTACGGTCTACGCTCCGGCTATTCACATATAGCCGTCACAGAGCATACAGACCACCCCCTTTGGCTAAACTCCTCCTCTAATCCTCGAACTACGTGGACTTTGATCCCTCTTCAGGGTACGTAGGCCCTAGGAATCGCTCCTAGGTCAAGTCCCAATCAACATCAACATCCTAGCCCCTCAAGGCTAGACAATCTGTGTTCTACACCAGAACACGGTGAAAGTGAAAGGAAATCACCAAGAGGGGGTGAATTGGGGATTTTAAAATTCTTTTTAAATCACCCTTATACTAGATGCAGCTGGATATAAAGTAGAGAGAGGGAAGAAGAGCTTGACACAGAATTTATACTGGTTCGGTCTTAACTCTTGAACTACGTCCGGTCCCCAGGCTCACGGGTTTTTCTACTATCACTCAATTCAGATACACACTCTGTACTTAAGGATTATCCTCTCTCTAGGATACACTTCCCCTTACAAGTTGTAATCTGAAATCCCAATCTCCAAGTCCCCTTGACTTGAGATTCTTACAATGAATGAATTACAAGAGTAGAAGCTCTCTCACAGAGTGGATATTGATAAACACTGAGGTTCTAAACATCAATGATACTATACAGAAAGAAACCTAAAAGAGTGGATAACTTTAGGCGTATTTCGTTTCTGCTTGTTGTGTTCTTTTTTAAGATTTGTATGCAGCTCTATATATAGCAGCAAGTCTTCATATGACCGTTGCTTCTTCATTCAGAATTCTCTCCATTCGAAATTCTAGCTGGTGTGGAGAATATAGCCGTTGGGTCATCTTGGTTCTTGAATTTCGAGATGATTTTTGTGCATTGAAGATCATTTAGTATTTTCACTGATTTTGTGCAGCAAATCATTCAGAGTAACCGTTGTAGTAATTGTTTCCAAATGAGGGAATTCAATCCTCTGTTTGACGCGTGAGATCAATGTTGATAATCAATCGTGGATACGGCTCAAACTCGAGTTTACAAGTCCAGGCTCGAGTTTCCAAAGCATTTCGAATGTCAGAGTTCGTAGAGACAGGCTCGAGTTCGGAGCATTGTCAGCAATTTGTCGCGAGAACCATCTGAAAAGAAAACTTTACACAATCGGAAAACTCGAGTCCATTAGTGAGCAGGCTCGAGTTTGACACTATTCATGTCAAAATAAAATAGTTCATCGAAACGTGAACTGGAGCTTAAATATAAACTCTGGAGTTTGTAAAATTCACTTTAATCAATTTAAGGGCCAGACTCGAGTTTGGAAATCTAAGCTCGAGTTTACACAAAATAAGTAAGCTTTGAAATCATTTTCCCAGAGCCAAACCGGAGGTTTAAGTTTCAAATCTGAAGTTTGGAAAACAACTTGGTTCAATTCAATGATCAAGCTCGAGTTCGAAATCTTGGGCTCGAGTTTGTTTTAAGTAGACAAGCTTAGTAAATATTTGTCCAGAGGTAAACTGGAGGTTTAGAAGAGTAGGCTCGAGTTTGTAAAGATATAAGAACTTAGGAGCTCTCTGCCAAGGGCAAACTCGAGCTTGTAAAAACAGGCTCGAGTTTACATGTTTTGTAAACTCTTTTTGTTATTCAAACCACAGGGTAAACTCTACACAAAAACCATAGGCTCGAGTTCGTTTCTTCAGGCTCGAGTTTGCAACCTTTGTAAGCATTTTGAAAGTAAGCAAACTCTACACAAAATAAGAACTAGAGAGTTTAAAGAAATGGTTTTTAATCGAAGAGACTTCCCGCCAGAGGAAAACTCGAGCTTGCTTATACAGGCTGGAGTTTACACATTGTAAACTCTTTGAAATCATACTACTGGAGGTTTTAAACTGGAGTTCAAGAACACAGGCTCGAGTTTAAAAGCTAAAATGACTTGTCTTGCTCTCTGTCAGTAGCAAACTCGAGGTTGTCTATCTAGGCTCGAGTTTGGTGCTGACATAATGTTTTTGAAGTAAGATAAGATCATTTGGCTTATCAAAAACATTCATACTTGTTTACAATTGTCAGTTATCATCAAAACACATAGAGAACTAACACACGGTTCATCCCGAGAACAAAAAAAAAAAACTATATTTACAAAACACGATTCCTATCCAATTTTGTTCCTGACAACATAAATTAAGAAAAAAACTCATTCTAGGAGCGTTACCATGCACACCCTAACTGCAGCGGATAAAAGCCAAATCCTTTGGTCTATCTAGGCTATGGCATCAATGTAAAGATTTCCTTTTCAAATTAAACTAGACAAAATTAGAATGAACCACCAAGAAGAAACAATATTTGCGGGGTAAGATTATAAATATTATAATTATTTAGAAGGATCAAATATAAAAATATAAAATTGAATGTACTAAAATGTTCATAACAAAATATTTTGCATTCCTCTTCCATTCTCTTCCACATTCTATTTTTAAAACTAATATAAAATTTTCAGTTTTATTAAATTAAAAAATGGTTTTCTGATTTTTATTTTTCACAACTTGAATATATATATCTATGAAAAAAAAATAAAACATTTTAAAATTTGAAAAAATTATAATTTTTTTAAAATAAAAAAATTTAATATTAATGTTTGATAATATAAATCGGGCAACTTGATGATATAAAATATAAATTGGTGAAAAATAAAAAAATATATAAGTTTAACCGTTATTAATTAAATAATATATTGAAAAAAAAATATGATCATATCATGATGGGAAATTTTAATTATAATTGTAGTTATTTTTTATTTATTTATGAATATAAGAGATAACACATGAAGTTTGATTAGAGGCAATTGAGTAATTTATGTTATGATTTTTTATCCTTCTAAATAATTATAATTTTTATAGTCTTTTATAATAAATATTATTTTCTCTAGGTCCTTTATTTTAATTTCTGCATTAAACTATCTTATTTTCTTATAATTTTTCATCTACCTACCTACGTTAGAATTTAAATAATATATGATTGTGTTTAATCTTTTATAAAATTATTTCTATAAACATAATTAATTAAATTTAAATTCTTGAAATCAACTAAATACCATATACAATTACAATCAATATAAAATAAATAAATTTTAATTTATAAAATATTATAATAATATTTTTATAAAATATTAACTCTAAACATTTAAGAATAAAAATAAATTGATGAGAAGATAATAAGAGCATCCCCTTCTTGGTATTGGAGGCCTGCCCAAGGTAGTTTGAATTCACACTCCGAGTAGATTTTTATTTATTTTGAGCAAAAAAAAAGTGGATTTTTATTTATCTAATCATGTAAAATTATTTAAATGCCCCTGTTAAAAAAAGTGGATCAGATAATTTTTTTCCTATACTTCTCTTCCCTTTCATTCGACTTCTATAGGACCAAAGGAAGAGTCTCGATCGAAACCCTAGACCCGCGCTGCAGCCTCCTTCGCTTGTGCGTCGCTTCCTCGTGCGTGGGGCCGGCGTCCGTGTGGCCATCACCGGCGATTCCATTATCTGCCCGAAATCGCCCCTTTCTCTTTCTGATTTCAAGACCTGTTCGTTAGAAAGTCAACTCTTCTTTCTTTGCAGTGCTGTGAGATCTCTCTAAGCCCTGCAAATCCTCTGAGCTTAGCACCGTGCGTATTCGTCGTCAATCATGGCACATGGAGCACCATCTTCTTCGATCACTTACAAATGGTCTAACGATGTGTTCCTTAGCTTTCGTGGTAAAGATACTCGCTTTAGTTTCACCAGCCATCTCCATCACGCTCTGCGTCAAAAAGGATTTCGTGTATTTCTTAATGATGAAGTGAGAAGGAAGGGTAAAGGAATGACTTCTGTACTTTTCAATGCTATACGTGAATCAAGAATAGCCATCGTAGTTTTCTCAGAAAACTATGGAAACTCAAGAGTTTGCTTGCAAGAACTCGTACAGATTCTTAAGTGCTTCAAGGGAGAAGGTCGGTTGATATATCCAGTGTTTTATGATGTGGATCCCTCAGAAGTACAAAATCAGACAGGAAGCTATGCTGAAGCATTGGCTCGACTGGAGAAAAGATTCATAGACAAGAAGGACCAGGTAGGAGAATGGAGATGGGCTCTGTCTCAAGCTGCTGGCCTCTCAGAATATCATCATGTGCTACCCATGTATATCTCCTCAATCTTTTCATTATTATAATACAGTTGATTACAATTTCCATCTTACACACGCTCTATGAAATATGCTAATTATTTCGTTGACAACTCATTCAAAAACATGTCAAAATATAATTAGGATTGAATTTCAAATAATGCTACAAGACACCCATATTTTAAACCTGTTGACATATTTAAATGTTCAGTTGGACTAATGTGAACTCATAAATTGGTCAGGACTATGAATTCAGATGAGTGTATTGGAGCTATTGTTGAACGAGTTAATGCTTGGATGAAGGAAAAAGAGAAAGAGGAAAAACATGATGAAACCACTGATTTTCGCCTCTGGGAAAAAACAGATCAACTTATTGGGTCTGGTACATATGGGAAGGTTTATGTTGCCCAACACAGGTATGAGTGAACTGAAATTCTGATTTGTCTTATTCTAATTTCATATTAAGAAAGATGTGCTGGAAGCCTATCTAATAGGCCGTAAATACTTGCTCGTAGACATAAAAGCATATTGTGTTCTTCATTACTGACAGGGAAACCGGTGCCTTACGAGCAGTAAAGGAACTTAAAATTTTCCCCGGTGAAAATGAAGCATCGATACGACTTGTACGTCTTTTATATATTATTGCAATCCATACCACTAGAGCCTTGTGTGCTTTTTAAATTAGTTAAAAGCAAATACATATATATTTTTTCCAGCTATGTCTTTATTTGTAAAGAAGATAGTGAGAGAGAATAAATGCATAGATATAGTCAAGCAAACCTAAAACAAAGCTTATATTTTGAGACACATTCATTCATAAATTTAAATCTTATGTTCAGAGATGGAGGGAGTGGAATATAGTAAAGTAAGAATAAATTATGGATTAGAGTTAAAAAAGAAATATTGTAATTAAACTTTCTACTCGTTTCATCATTTTTTACTTAAAAAGCATGATACCTTGGAAGAATCCAAATTCTCTTCCTACCATTTATTCTATTACTCCGTCTTTGATATAGGGCATATCTGAGAAGGTGATCTTGGCCCTAAATATAAAACATTTTTCATATTTTTCAATATTTTTCTAATTTACCCATATTGATATTGAAGCTCCCTAAATAATAAATATGTCTTATATTAAAAACCAAAGGGAAAGGGAGTAATAATAAACATTATTACTTCAAAGAATCCAAATTATGCCATACATAGTTTCTAACACAGTCATTATGATGTTATTGAAAGTCAATAAATCCTTCCTCTAGTTTAAAAAGATGGAGAAAGAAAATGTTTGGTTGATGATTGCACTAACAAAATGATTAATTCACACAGTTCATTGTATCAAACATGACTAAATTAGTGTATCTGTGTTTTCAGGAAATCAATTTTCTCAGCCAACTGAAAGAACATCCAAACATTGTAAAGTATTATGGCCATAAAGAGGTATGTATTCTTCTGATTTAAGCTCGGGAGGAAAATATACACACTATTAATTAATCACTTGGCTCATGAATTATTAGGGCGGAGGCCTCATTTCTATATACATGGAATACATCCAACCTGGTTCGTTGAAGAAATATATCTCAGAACGAGGTAAATTAGATGAAACTTCAATTCAAAATTTCACTGCACAGATTCTCTTTGGGCTGGTTCACCTGCATAGCAACAGACTAGTTCACAGGTATATTCCCATGCCTTTATGTATTACTGCATGAGTTTTGGACATTGTAGCACACACATGATATAGGATAATTGTTGTGGCCCAAACAAATAACTTACAAATCCTTACTATATTAAGAACATAATTATACTTGAAGATGAAAAGAAGAACTAAAACACATTACAATCTAAAATAAAACACTATTTTGATTCATAGACGAACACACAAGTGGAATACATCCCCAGATTACCTCCCAACAAAAACAATAATGAATACAAGTCACAGCTCACAGACACTACAACTACCTAACAAAGAAAAAGCTTGCCAATCTTTCGAGAGGAATGGTACTCTCTAGCCAAAGGGCCTAGCCATAATTCAAATTCTTCTCTGTCTCTGTCTTTCATTCTTCCTAATTTTCTGATAGTTTCTCTTATTTTTATTGTTCCAATCATGACTATCTAGTTTGACTCCCCTACTTTTGTGTCTTGCCTAGTCCCTAAGCATTGTATTTTCTTCTAGACCAGTAGTTCCACCTTTTCTGACTTATTCACACTCTTTTATGCCTTCTTTTGGGAGTTTTGATGGCAAAAGGTAATGGAGTCTTATCAATAATTAATTTTTTATCACAAGTTTCAAAATCACGCTGAAAATAATGCTGTCAAAATTATAAGCAAATCTTTTCTTGAGATTTGAACTTAGTTAAACTTACTGAGTATATGTTCTAGCCAACAGTCATGTAATCATACATGTCTATATGTTGGGATTATCTTAAGTAATTTATTCCCCTCCCCTCTCTGATGAAGAAAACACACACACTTGTTCTAGTGCAAACAGAGGATAATTTGGAGGAGGGTCACAGAAACAGACAGGGAGAGACAGAACAGTGATGATGGGGAGAGGAGAGACACACCTTAAGATGGGGGGATTGGGCAGAGAAATAGAGAGATAAGATTAGAGGGAGGGGGAATAAGAACTTGAGGAAGATAGAGATTGGCTAAACCACAGCAAAATCTATTTTCATTACCTCCCAAGTTATCCTAATGACACAATGTGTGTGTATGTATATAGGTTGAGCTTTCCTTCTCATGAAAGAAACATCCACTTACTCTATCATTTCATTCGTATGAAGTAATTACTCACTTGCTGTGTCATCATTACAAAAACAAACCTACTTGCTAGCAAATTTGATGTGTGTAATGGTTCAACAACCCGCTTGATAAAAAAAAGTAAAATATATTTTCTTCTGTTGGGGTTTCTTTAAAATGTATATTATTCTTATATTCTATCAACTTCTCTCATGCATTAATGTATGATTATATAGGAACTTAAAGTCAGACAATTTACTTGTCGATTCTACTAATTCTAAGGACATTGTAAAGCTAGCTGGCTTTGGTTTGGCTAAGCAGGTAAGTTCTTGGATAACTTCTACAACATGCATCCACATAAATTCATTGGATGGAGCATGAGTGTCCCATAATATTGGCAGTTATTTGTGGCTTTTTAAACCAGAAGAATTACATGCAAGTTCTGATAAGATCAAAATCACAAGCAGATTCCTTAAAATCATTGAAGTTGCATTGAAGTCTTTTGGGAATTGGGTTAGATTAGTTTGAATTGAAAAAAGACAACTTTTCCCTTGTCAATTTGAGCAGCAAATGACACGTCATTGAGCAAGCAACCAATGACAAATCCTCAAGTTGTTTGTAGTACTTTGACTTGTCATTTGGCACCCTAACTTTTGTGTTGGATAGGTAGCAGAATTTGTGTGCGGGCACTCTGTGTTGGGATCTATACGTTATGTAGCTCCAGAGGTATATATTTTCATACTCTACATTATACTTTACAAAATATTTCTCAATAAACTTGTTTCCCATACAGGTTCTTCAAAATGGAAATTATCAAAGCTTGCATGAAGCTCTTGCTGTTGATATATGGAGTTTAGGATGTGTAATCATTGAAATGTCCTCAGGGTGTCAACCTTTGTGGCTTGATGATGATGCTGATTCTGATTTAGTAAGCACTTTTACACTTCTAAACACAAACACACTTTTTGATGCTTCACGCAACACAGACATGATTTACGTAATTTTTGTTAAGGTATAAATTTGCCACAGAAATTTTGAATTTAACTTTGAAAAAAGATGACGTAAATGACACAAGGACTTTTGGCGCAAATTTATGTCTTAACAAAAATAACGCGAATGACATGTAGACTGTCAGCTAAGTATATTTAGTCGACAAACGGTTAATATTAATTGGGATAATGGTCATGACAAATTGCTCCTTTTTTAGTATTTCCAAGACAAGTTTGCCCCCAAAAAACTTTCAAGGTAAAATTACTCCTTTTTTAACACTTCGAAGGCAAGTTTGCCCCCAAAAAACTTCTAGGGTAAAATTACTCATAAACCTTTTAGGGTCCTTTTGGATGGGTTTTTCATAAAAAAGTACTTTTTTAATGCAAAAAAATTCATTTGTGTTTAGATGATATTTTTTTAAAAGTAAATGCTGTTTTTAAAAAATTTTGATTAAAAAAACACTCATAAAGCACTTTTTTAAAAGTCCATTTTAGTATAAGACTAGTATGTAGTGTAAATTATACTACAAAGTATATCTTATTTTGAGGACAATATGTAGTATATCACTACAAGAAGTTCATTTATCTGTAATGTTTTTGTTGTAAAGCAGCATCTGCACATATCAGAAGAGTTATGCCAAGAGGGTGAAGATTTTCTCAAACTCTGCTTCAAAAGACAACCCGTCGAGCGGCCATCTGCTGAAAAATTATTAGAGCATCCGTTTGTAAAAGCACACGCTAACGCACTGAAAAAAATAATGAAAAAAATAAAGTACAAGGATTAACTTTTAAGGATTTAAGTCTTCATTTTATAGTGTGTGTAGAAGCATTATTCACTTGTTCTTTCATTTAATAGCTATACCAAAACTTTATCTTCAAATTCCATTAGATGACCGATAAGTGGCAGCTGTTCACATATATTTTGATAGTTATTCCACCAACTTTTTTAGAGTTCAAATAACCTCCTTCTACATTGTCTAACATTTTCAAATTTAAATGTATAAATCCTTATGATTATTACTCAGACTCAATTCTTTCAAGTAATTTTTGTTTGGACAAATGTGAAAAAAATAGTCTCTTTTCTAAACCATTATTAAAAGGTTCTTATTAAATATAAGTTTCACAATAAAAAATAATGTTAAAGAGGGAATCTTTTGTTTTATTCTTTATAAACTTTGGAGTTCTTATCTATCAAATTAAATATTAAAAAATATTTTCAGAGTTCTTAACACACAAATCACGATAACAACAGTGAAAACATTCAACATAGATCCAAACATATTTTTAAAATAGATAAATTATAGGGAAACCCACAGAAATACTATTTAAATTCAAAATGATAAATAGGTGATTTTATAACAAAATGAGGAGTTAATCCTATTACTATTTATGTTAATCTTATTATTATTTTTATTAACAGGATTTTAAAATTCAAATAATATTTTTCTGTCATTCTCTTTAAACTATATGTTAAAATGTAGATCGTGAATATAAGGATTTTAAAAACAAATTATATATTATAGACTCTTGAAAAAAGGAAGAATAAAAAATAGGAGAAAATTGGAAAAATTGCCTCATGTACTCTCGGACAAGGCGCTTGTAAAACACACGCTAGCATTTGGAATCCATTATAACACATGCCTGCTATAGTCTTCTAAGCTTTGGCTTAGTTAGGAAGGAGGTTGCCATACTGCTGCTAGAGTCTTCTAAGCACCGGCTTAATTAGGAAGGAGGTTGCCACGTGGCAGTAAGGCGTGACCCGAGCCCATATTGCCACATGGTGTTCTTGACTCTTTCTTCTATTTTTCAAATGGTGGCCAAAAGTTTTGTCCAGCCCAACTTTTTTTTTAATAACCCAATCCAGCAAAGACCAAGGTTGAAAATCAACAATAGTATTTTTTATTCAAAAAAACAATAGTATTTTTTATTCAATTCAACAATAGTATTTTTTCTTATAAAAAAAAACAATAGTATTTTTTATTCAATTTAATAATTTTGGGCCTTCAAACAATTGGCTTATTTGACCAAGCCCTCCTCTCCTTTTTTTTTTTTTGGACGAAATGATGTTGAAGGAGAAGACACACCGAAAACCCCTCGTCTTTGGGTTCAACTGGCAAGGGGGTTGGACTTCCTCACTTCAAGGGAGGGGGTTCGATCCCTGCGTTGGTCAAGGCGCTGGGGGAGGCATCCTAGGGGTCTGAGAAGCAGTGGAAACGCTGGTAGAGGTGGAGGCATGTGTACTCTCTGTCCAGTATGCCCTGCGGACTGGGCTCCAAGCGCCCTGCCCTTGGATTGTGGGTGAGCCCGACCCCTTTCCTAAAATTTCTATATCAAAAAAAAAAAAAGAAGACACGCCGAAAATAAAATGACGTTATTTTGGGTTGAGGTGTCATCTTCAACCTCTAGTCAGGTTAGATCTGACCTGAATGGAGTGGTGGGTTGGGTCTGTCGGACCCGAAACATTTCTCCTACGTACCTTTTCCGTCCAACATTTGTTTCTTACATTCTTAGTGTCATTTTTCTTCATTTGTTTGAGATCTATGCAACTGTATCATGCTAAAGGCCTAAAATGTATGTTTTGCATGACCCAATGTCACGTTTATTGAGGGACGATTCCTATTATACAACTAGATTCATACATCAACTCGAGACTTTTTTTTTTGTAAAAAAATTATCTTAGGCCTTTTAATATTTTAAACTAAACATTAAAAGGCCTAAAATACTCGAGACTCGATATATTTTGGTTTTTTAATCTTTGAAAACATACTACTGCTTTTTAAACTAAACATTTAACAGAATTAATTATCAAACAAGTTATTTTAATTTTTTATTTAAAAAAAAAACTAATTTGTGAAAACAACGCCTAAATTTTATTAAGGATGATGGACACACTTGAAACAAAATTTATGGGTACTAGATATACCACAAAACACTTTAACTAATTAGATGTATATTAACGCTTATATTTTTTTTGGGGCCAATTTTACCAATGGTTAATCAGTTATTGGGCTTTGACAATTAAAGTCAAGGTCGTTTGAACATATTGTAAAAAAAAAATATATATATTGTAATGGAAAAGAATGAAAGGAAATGGAAAGAAAGAGAATGAAAAAAAAAAAAAAATTGCATGCATAGATATTTGATATACATTTGAATGGAAAATGGTTTAGTAGAAAAATTTAGGGAAAATCCTATTAAAAGACGGTTAAAATATACAAATATTAAATCAGGCTTTTAAATTTAACAAATTATAAATTAGGTCAAGCAACCCATTTCAAGATTTTAGATTTTAATGATTTTACCTATATACCCTCTTTCTCTCCTACTTCCATCACCATTCTTATGCTTCTCCTGCCATCTCCTCTCATTTCCTTCAGGTTCAAAACACACATCGCTCAGCAATAAACACCTCTTATGAAAAGGAACAGCATCGCGATATTGACATTTTCCCATCGTTAACCCCATATCCCGATTGAAGCTATGGATAGACATAATCCTCATTCTTGGAGGAGGACTAGCAATTATTCATTTAGCTCTTGTCAACCAAGTCTTTAACTGTGCTTGTGGGGTCATTTGAAACGCAGCAGGTTTTTTTTATGAGATTAAAGTGCTTGAGTTTGGGCTAATGGTTTTTTTCGGCAACCCAAAAAATACCCTAGAATGCAGAGACGGTAAAGATATGTTCCAACTAATTAAAGTCAAAACCATTGTCATCGATTCTTGGCGACGACTGCAAAAATGGGTTACTAGTCGTGGGTTTAAAGGAGAGGGAGGTGAAGGGATAGTAGGAGATTGATGTCAACAAGTTACTGGAGAGACACAATTGAGACTTGGCCTTGAAAACTAACGCTTGAAGAGAAATGTTCGGGGTCAAGATTTTTGGTGGGCGCTTCAGAATAATCCATGAGTTTGCAGGGGAGAGAAAAGAAAAATGGTTGTTGTGGAAAAGGGTAATGTGACTATATGAGTGGGGTTTGAGGGGCATCGAAATAAATTGATAAAAATTCTAAATTCTAATTTAGGTCATACGACTTGATTAATAATTTCTTAAGTTTAATGACCCAAATTAAGATTTGGGTAATTCAACCTGCTTTTAATAGAATTTGCCCAAAAATTTATGTTTGATACGATTAAAATGATAGTAAGATAGATAGGAAATAGATGAATGACAATATTACCATTAATTAATTAATTAATATAAAATTAATAAAAAAGGAGGGTGGAGAGAGAGAGAGAGATAAAAGTGTAACTCCCAGGCACATTGATGTGCCTAATGACAATGATGAAGATGAATCAAACGCCTTATTAGTCGAAATAAGAAGAAGAACTAGAGATCGAGACATTGACAAATTTGTCTTTTGGATTTTCCCACCTGCTATTGAAAATCGTATCTCACTAAAAATGGATGGATGTGATCTTCCCATGTTTTAGGAAAATTCACCTTCAATAAAAAAAATATTCCCTCTCTTTGACAACCAAACATCTGTGATCAATGGAAAATCTAAATTTTCTGTTTTCATCCCAAGGATTACAGCAAACCAACCGAGCCCTCTTTCTTGTCAAAAATTACTATTGCAAGTTCATTGTACTATTTAGTTGATTTATTAGATCTTTCATAACATATTAGGAAGTAAGCAATTGTGGGCATCATGAGGCTTCAAAAAATTGAAGCATAAACCAAATGTAAATTCCTCAAAAAATTTGTTGGCTGAAAACAGCAAATGATATAATTGACGCTGTTATAAATAGATGCAAATATTATTGAAAATTAGAGACATTTAAATTAATATGAAAACCATTTTTTTTATTTGATTATTGTTTATCTTTTAAGGCTTAGAGCATAAAAGGTTTTTACACCTCTCAACAAGTGTATTGAACTAATACAGAATTCATTTGATTTTGAAACTTAGTTATTAAAAATTAGATTTAAAAAATAAATTGTAAGTACTTTTTTTATATCTCTATGTGACTAAGTTAGATTCAAGTATTATGACTATTATCCAAGGTTATTAAGTCCAGAATGGTCATTGAACTCGTTGGGGTATTAGGTCAAAAGTTAGTGGGTCAGATCGGAGCTAAACCAGGACCAAACCGGTAAAAAGAATCTTATTAATATATTAATATATAATTATAACGAGATAATAAAATAAATAAAACTTTAAATATTTATTTTATATTGAGAAAAGAGCAAACTTGAGTAGGCCCAATACTTTTTGTCTGCAAATCTTTTTTGGGTCAATTTGTTAATATCTAATTGTGGAAATATTATGTAGTGTATAGTAATTTTTTAATATTTAGTGGTGATAATATTATTTAATGGGATATTTTTTAATGGGGAATATTTTTAAATTTTATATAATTAATTAATTTTTTAATATCTAATAGTGGTAACTATTTAATATTTAACTAGGTGTAAATTTAAAAATTATAATGGCTATAGTGCCTTTTTCATTTAATTACAGAATATCTGCATCCTCATTCACGAGTCTTAACAGTATAATCTTGATTATATCAAATAATGTAATCAAAGATTACAAAATGTATTAAGATAAGCTCAATTAAACGGTGCAATAATCAATTTAATCGATTAAATACTCCATTCTTTTCTTTTCTTTTTTTAACCTGAGCAAGGACCCCTTTCACTGGAAGAATAGTAGGTTAAATGTTTTAAAATACCAACCGCTATGCATTTAAATATGTTTCTTTACTAGTATGTACTTCCTCCGGTTCTAATTATAAGAACAATTTAATCGATTTTGGGGGATTAAGTAGAGGAGTTAAATTAGGTAATTTTACTCATTTTCCTAAAATGCTCTTATATAAATTTAAAATGATACAAGTTGCCCTAATTATTAGTGTTTTTTATTTGCCCTACGTTAGTCATCCATGACTTATTAGTTTAGTATATATTTATACTAGTTGTTTTTTATATAGCCATGTGTATACATATAGATCTAATTTCCTTTCCACACACTTTTTAATTGATATAATGGTCTTGTTATATAAATATATGTATGTGTATACATATAGATCTATCTACATATATACATAGATACACACGCTCATATATCTACACACACATATGTGTTTATATGTGTGTGTGTACACATATATCTACACATATATATTGACACACACACACACACACACACACACACACACACACACACACACACACACACACACACACACACACATATATATATATAAATGCTTCTAATAATAAGTATAAATGGGGGTATTATAGAAAAAAATTGGTAAAAGTTAAAACTTGCTCTTATAATTAGGACTAAAACAACTTCAAAATGTGTTCCTATAATTAGGACCGGAGGGAGTATTTAATACAGAATATTTAGTATGTCTTTCTTATTTAGATATGCTTAAATATTGGTGTAACAACCCAATTTCCAAAAGCAGTATAAATTTTTTTTTCCATTAAGACATCATTTTAAATAATCAGAGTAGAGCATCGGAGCATTGAGTAACTGATATGTACATATAAAATGCCGTAAGTCCAAATTTGGATACAACAACGGTACAAAAACCCATGTGGTTCAAAGGTAATATACAACAAAAAGAGATCTTCAACCGAATCTTCTACGTGGCCTGCTTGCTTCTCTTCTCGGCCCTCCGGTCCTCCGAACCCTGAAGCTATAGCTGAGATCCAATTTAGCGCATTGGATCTCAGGTAACGGTTAACCTCATGCTTATAAACGTATATGTCCAACAGGTATTGCAAATTTTACAACATTGATCAAGCCGGTACATGATCATTAAATAACAATATAAAAACTGTAATAGTGATCTAAGTACGATACCTTAATCACAGTGTGTCTAAGTACGGTTCCATAGACATGGTGCATCTAAGTTCGGTTCCATAGACACGATGCATCTAAGTACGGTTCCATAGATACGGTGCGTCTAAGTACGGTTCCATAGACACGGTGCGTATAGCACTGAATAGCATGACCGAGTAAGTGTCTATCATGGGGGCCTCACGAGACTTTACGGCGACTATTTGGCTTACCCACATAGATTAGCCTTGCCTTCGGCATCAAACTATTTACACAACATATCAACACATATATACATTCAATAATCATCAGCGTTAGTGTTACGAAGACGCGAACGTACCTCCGTTGACGAATGTCGGCAATTTAGCTAAACGGCACGTTTACGAAAAATAAACGTCCAACGGCGGCACGTCGGACGGCGTAACGGCAAGAAGAGATCAAAGTTTCGATGTCCTATAAGAGTAATATCACTTTCGTTAGTGATTTGACATCATAATCGGCATTTTAGGTAAAAATTACCATTTTGCCCCTATACCCTAATTGGCGGAATTTCGCCAAAGACTTCGTTACTTTGACTACTTTTCTTCCCAAAATTTTGCGAACTTCGACGCCATTTTGATTTTCAAAAATAAAGACTAAAATAGCCTCCCATATGATATCCAATCATACTTGAAAAATTAAAGGCTATTCTAGCATTACATCCCCTATTTTTGAAAAGCTGAAAGCTTCAACTTTTCGGCGACTCGATCCCTACTATGTTTTTACCTCTGCATATTTTTTCAACGCAAACAAGGCCTAAAACAAGAATATGAATCTCATCACCTACTTCCTAAATCTAACTAACAATTCTACTAACTACCGAACTAAAAGACTAAAGACCGAAAGACTTACCCGTTGAAGACTTCTGCAGAATTTTTCCCAGAGCTTCTCTCTCTAGAATCCTCTCTCTAGATTCGGCCAAGGACGGAAGAAAATGGTGTGAAGAATTGTGAAGGAGGGGGGGTATTTATAGAAAAGGAGGTAGGGTTTCGGCCGTCGGATCAACTTTGTGAGAAGCGATCTGGACCGTCCAAAGCAACTTTTCAAAAAAACCCTTTCTTCCTTTTTTGCATTCACACTTGACCGAAAATCTAAGGGTCTTGGCCAATGGGAGGTGGCCACGTGTCACCTTCCAGAAGCTTTCGGAGGAAATTCTCCGATCGGCACCGATTCGCGTAATTTCGGAGAAATCTCACAATTCTGGATTTACAACTTTGAAGACATTTTCTCACTTATTAGCAATGTCCAAGTTAACCTAAATTTTGGTTCCATATAGGGCTCCAACTGTCGATCCAAGTTCCTCGAAAACGTGTCCGTACGGTCCAGTTCTGAAACTCGTTTTCTAATCATCAATCTCTAGAGAAAAATTCACTGATTCCAAATATGTCCATGAAAATTCCCAATTCTTTTTCAAATGTCACAACATAACCCTTTCGTCCTCTTGGCTATCTGGCATTTTCTCAGAATTTCCCTATTTCGTCTTATTAGGAAAATGCACAAACGGCTTCAGAATTTACTTCCGGAAGAGTCTAACGGAAGATAAAATTCCACTGATTAACATTCTATCCTGACTTTGGAAGTCCCATTCCTAGATCTCTAGATAGGATCCGTTGTTTCCTAATTTTTAAATTACTATTCATCATATTTCACTTTAATTAATTATATTAATAAAATAATTGCAACTTGCAAACTTTATTATTATTATCTTTATATTTTTTTTCTTCTTCTTCTTTTTTTTTTCTGCCCCCTTTTTTTTATTTCGTTTTTTTTTTCAATTAATTATTTAATTAATTAAATAATTATTTTTATATAATTTTTTACAAAATTCTCCTATTGGTCCATTCTTGTATTTAGGCTTAAAAATACCTAAACTCACTTATTTTTCTCAACAATCTCCAATCAATTAGTAAATATATTCTTACTAATGTTCAACTATTTTCCACTAATTTTTGAGCTTTACATAATTATTCATGAATTTCCTTTACTTATGCTTAAGTAATTAGCCAGAAATTACTTAATTACTTTATTATCATTAGTTGATAATTTTCTTAATTAGAATACATCATTACCTCATAATTCTTGCACCGACATTTCTGTTTCCATGTGTTTCGCTTTATTTTAGAATTTGTGAGGGCATTATGGTCATTACCATACTTTTGAGCATTCTTCTTCAATTTCTCCAAGTTTGTAATTTATCAAATTACCAAAATTAGAGATATACGCTCTCTCAATTTAAATAATTATTTCATTTCCCTTTAGGATTTTTCACCATTTTCCTAAGTTATTTACTCCCCCCAGGGGTACTTTGGTCATTTTGGCACTTTGGCCCTTAAATTCCCTAATTCAAATTTCGGGGTATTACAATTGGTCAAATAACCTAATTTAAATATTAGTCATTAAAAACCTGTGTTTTTCTGTAAGGATAAGCTTGCGACGCTTCCTCCTAGAAATTTGTTGGGAAACTCGGTTCCTAAGGAAGAAAAAAAATCTCTTGAAACCACAAAATTACAGAAAAGTCTTAAGAGAATTTTTATCGTAAATACATACATTTCCTGTTGTAAATGGTTTGAGATTTTTTTTGAAATTATTTGTACGGAATTTTTTAAATGTTGTTGTAAATACATACATTTCCTGTTGTAAATACATACATTTCTGTTTTAAATGGTCAGGTGTTTAAATGTTGTTGTAAATACATACATTTCCTGTTGTAAATGGTTTGAGACTTTTTTAATTCCGTACAAATAATATCAAAAAATTTCCAAACCATTTATAACAAGAAATGTATATATTTACCACAATATTTAAACACCTGACTATTTACAACAGGAAATGTATGTATTTACAACATAAAATGTATATATTTACAACATTTAAAAAGCTAGATTTTAATTCCGTACAAATAATATTAAAAAAGTCTCAAACCATTTACAACAGGAAATGTATGTATTTACAACAGGAAATATATGTATTTACAACAAAAATTCTCTTGAGACTTTTGGTAATTTTGTGATTTTAAGGGATTTTTGTAATTTTTTTCCTTCTTTGGGACTTGAACGTAATTTTCCAAAATTTGTTTTACCCAATCGACTCTTATGAAGCAGATTGTAGTGGACGGGGATACTCCATTTCTTCCCGAAGAAATCATCACAAGCATCCTTAAGCGACTTCCTGTGAAATCCGTGATCCGATTTCAATGTGTCTCCAAACGTTGGAAAAATCTCCTAAAGTCTCCGTCTTTCATCGCAGACCACCTCCACCCTAATCAAAATCGTCGTCTTCTTTTCAAACGGGAGGGAGCTGATCCTTTGAATTTATTTGTGCTCGATTGTGAGATGCAAGCCCTTGACGTTCAGAAGCCACCTTCTATGAGTAACTTGTATCGTGCTTCGATTATTGGTTCCTACAATGGCTTGATCTGTGTTCGATCCTCTTCGTTTGCATATGTGTGTTCTTCTATTTCCTTGTGGAATCCTGCGACAAGAGAGGTCAGATGTGTGCCTGGAGTTATTTATGATGATGCTTATTTTGGATTTGGGTTCAGTGCTATTAGTAATGATTATTAGATCGTGAAAATTTTGGTTATGTCTGATGATGTGATTCATACAGTGGAAGTGTATTCATTGAAAACAGATTCTTGGAAGGAAATGGAATTTGGGAACCTAGAGGTTCTGGGAATTTTTTGGGATAACCTCGCGCCTAATGGATCTATCTTATGGTATGTGTCCAAGCTAGGTTCATTGGAGGGAATAGTTTCATTTGACTTAGTGATGGAAGTTTGTACATTGATGCCATTGCCTGCCTTAGACACTAATTCAGTTGTTTAAAAGCTTACTGTGCTTGACAAGAAATTTGCTTTACTTTGTCACACTGTGATGGGGAATTTTGAGTCTTCGTCAATTGATTTTTGGGTGATGGAAGAGGGTATGGATGCTTCTGGTAAGAAATGGAGTTGGACGAAGATTTGTAATAGTAGCTCCCATTCAGGCGTACTATTTCCATTTATCATTTGGAGGAATGAAATTGCCAGCATTGTTTATGTAAGGCCTGGACTTATTACAACAGCTGAACCAAAAACTGTTATATCTTTGTCCAATCTCTATGCTACTACTGAACCTAAGATTTTAACTATCTGCACACACAGTCGTGTTTGTTATGTTTTAGATTATGTGAAAAGCCTTGTACCAGTTGGCAACATTCACAATGAAGAGCCTATATCTTAAAAAGTATTTTGCATATTTACTTTGCTAAGGATTTTTTCATTATGTCCTTACAAGGCTTGATGCCCTCTAGAGATGTTACGTAGAATGACAAATTTAGATATTTGACTACCAAATGTTTCAGGCTTTATTTGACATCTTTATAGTATTAAATAGCTCTGTTTTTTCAAATTTAAATGTATAACGATATAGTAGGTTGTGTATGAATTATGGGTATAAGTGTAGCAATGGTTTTATATTCTGAGAGGGAAGGAAAGTGAAACAAATCCCAGTTGCTTACTTTCCCTGTCATTTCTAGTGGAGAATGAATTAAATACACGTGTTTATGCAAGTGGTATTCCATCCAAGAGTGTGTGTACTGTTTGGATCGCTGATGTATTATAAGTTTATTTTCTTAAGAGATCTTCCTTGAAGTTTAGATGCAAAGTTTATGTTGATTTTTCCCCACCGATCCATTGAATCTTGTTTTACATAGTAGTTTCAATTTTTAGAAGACATGGAGATCATCCTAAAGTGCAGAAAATTCCAGTTGCATTTACGGCATATCATCAGTAGGTGAAGAAATTGCTGCATTCAGTTTAATTTAAGTAAAGTGGTTGACGTCTTGTGTTAATGATGTATTGATTAACTAACATAGTGAGCTTTTGTTTTTGCCTCTATTACAGACATTGTACTCTGATTCTTCTTTTCAATGAGTTTTCTTGTTGGGAAAAAAAAAGGAAAAAAGAAAAAGAAAGAACAAGCGAGAAGAACAATAGTCCAATTCTGGAATAAACTAGGCTTTTAACTCTTTTTCTTGCATTTTTCATTTTGCTGCTTCATCCATTATTCATTCAAGTCTTATTTTCTATATAGAAAAGCATAGGCTTTTCCCTCTGAATTCAAATATATAAACATGTTAATTCACTTTTGATGCATATTGTTTACTTATACCGGGTTAGGTCTTGTGAACAGAAAGATCAACGCAATATTTGTCGCTTTTCTATAATTAATTGACAACTGGTGTGAAATCTTTTTATTAGCGAATTATTTTGGGGGTCAAGCTCACCATCAAGTCTATTGATATTCTCTTTCACTTCCTCAAGCTTTAGTTCAAGAACTTTCTTTTCCTTTTCAACAATATCAATGATCTCACAACTAATTTATGGTTCTGACCTTCAGGAATATGGTCATGAAGATACATATTATTTTACTGCAACAAAGGTCGTAGTACTTGGCTTGAGGTATAGATGGTTTAGACTCAGGTACCAAGCCATCAGCCATAATGCTGGAATTCTCAACACCAGTGACTTCTTGGAGAGTGATCATAGATTCTGATAATCTATTCCCATTCAAAAACTTTCAAAGCCAAAATTTTCAGGTCAGTTATATAGTCTGAATATATATTTACATATGAAGCTGAGATATAGAGAAGGAAACTTATATTTCTCGCTGAGATACAGAGACAAGATGAAGCTGACTTCTTCCTTTAACTCACTCACACACATTATTTACAACAAGTAATTCCATAAGAGATCCTTGTGCCGAGTTTGAGGGAACTTCATATTGAGTTCTGTCACAAGCTATTATGCCAAATTGTCCACTTCTTTAAGAAAACTTCACATTTGGAGTGTCCATTGCTCAAAGAAAAATACCACAATAAGGATGAAGAACTCCTACGCAAAATATCCTACATCCCACTCATCAAACTATTCCAGATTTGAGATAGAATTATTCCCCACGTATTTATTGTCCACACTCTTGTTCCTAAGTGGCATTATATTTTGCTAGTTCCTATAAGCATTCAGACACAACTACGCTTCCATATAATTAAATGTTTCTCAATAGTGTTAATTTACTTGCATTGTTGGAATCACTTCTTGTGGAATTTATTGGGAGAGAAGAACTAATCTGAATTCATTAATCTTCACCTCTTAATCAAAGAGAATACATATGGGCCTTTATATAGGCAAACCTAGAGCTAACCCTAGAATCTAATAAAATCTAATCAAATCAAAATAAATCAAAACGGTTAAGATATAATCTCCTAAGATATAATATATCTATATCTAATCCTAAGATATGATATAATATATCTATATCTAATAACTAATAAGATAATGACTTAATAATTCATAATAAATGCATAATTCCCACACTCCCCTCAAGTTGGATCATGGATGTGAATCATTTCCAACTTGCAAATACAACTCTCAACTTCCTTAGCACGTCCAATCGTCGTCCATGTCAACGGATTCTCTTTTGACAACCGTGTATTGAGCTGGGCAATGGGTTGTTTCGTAGATTGAAGTGTGGCTAGCATTTCCATTATTTTGTTTAGCTGGTCATTTTGGGATGATTCTTTGGAGGCTTCGAGATACTTCATCTTTTCTCTCCCTTTCTTTGGCTTCCGGTCAAGAAGCTTACCATGAAGGGTCCAACAAGTATCCCTTGTGTGCCCTGCTTCTTACAATGATCACAGGACGGTCGACTTTTGGAACCTTTTAAGTCTCGTGGATCTAACAACAAAGGCGAGACCTCGGGAGTTGTAGGAGTAGTAGCGGCGGAATGACTCTCAAGCATTGATTTGCGTCTATCCTCTTCACTACGTAAAGTAGTATAGACTTCACGCACGAAGGCAAGGGTACTTGGCGAGAATTCGAGCCGAACATCATCATAGTTTACGTTAAGGCCACCAACAACTCATATACTCTCTCCTCTTCTTTCTCTTTGAGATCTTCTTTAGCATCATTACCGCAATGATGAGTTTTGTTCCTTAGAGCATCAAATTCTTGCCAAAGAGCTGATTTCTCGAGATAATAATCATCAAGTGGCATGTGACATTGTTTTAGTTGCCACAACTTTTTCTTAACATCAAATATGCGGGACCGATTCCCCAAAGGACTATATGTCTCACGGAGGGCTTCCCAAATTTCCTGGTGAAGGAAGGTACATAAAATTCTTCTTAATTGAGGAAGACATCGCATTGATTAACCAAGAGGATACCAATGCATTCTCGGACTTCCATTTTCGAAACTCCTTGGTTTCGATTTTGAGGGCATTTTTGTTTCACCAGTTATATATTCAAGTTTATCTCGTCCATCGAGAGCAAGAATCATAGATTGGGACCACTCTCGATAATTGTCACTAGTAAGTTTCTCAGAGACAAGGAGGACAGTGGAGATGTCATTAGAATCGGGCCGTGGCACGATGAGGTGGCGTCGGAGGTAGTAGACATAGTGTGACTTTAAATATTGTGATAAGACACTAAGCAAATACTGCCCAAAAATTACTAGCCCAAAAAAATTGCTTCCGAGAGCAAATACGCCCAAAAATTAGTAGCCCAAAAAAATTGCTTAGGGCCCACCCAAAGTTTTGGACTTAAGGAGCGTTGAATTAAAACTTGGTCTTTCCAAAAAAAAAACACGTGCGTTTTGATAGCAATCTTCTCGTTCCAATTCAGAAGCAGATGGACGAGATCGCAGAAGAGATTAACAACTGAATTCGTTTACCTGGGACAAGATCGTGACCTACCGAGATTGCTGTCGGAGATTGTCGGTGTCGGACGAGGCTCGACGGAGACGACATGCATCTGGGGTCGATGAACGAGCTTGAGACTTTGATAAAGGACGAGCTCGAACGTCGGAGATTGCGCGGAAGGACGATGGTTTACCAACAACGGACGGAGGCCGATCGGAGACAGATACGAGAGGCTCGACGGCTGGGTCGACAGAGAATCCTGTGGAGTGCCAAGATGATGACCACGGACGAATTTGGCGTGATCGATCGATGACGTTGAGATAGCCGAGGCGCCGATGCTGATTTCGAAGGACGCCGATCTTTGGTGAGAGACGAGTCAAGGGTGCGCGGGGCTGTTTGAGCGGGAAGGTCTGCAGAGACGCTTGTCGAGGTGTTGAGGGTCTGCAGAGGCGTTTTGCCGCCGGGTCGAGTCTGCAGAGACGCTCGTGAGTCAGTGCGAAGAAATTAAACTGATTAATTTCTTGCGGCTCGATACCATGTGGAATTTATTGGGAGAGAAGAACTAATGAATTCATTAATCTTCACCTCTTAATCAAAGAGAATACATGCTTCACCTCTTAATCAAAGAGAATACATATGGGCCTTTATATAGGCAAACCTGAGCTAACCCTAGAATCTAATAAAATCTAATCAAATCAAAATAAATCAAAACGGTTAAGATATAATCTCCTAAGATATAATATATCTATATCTAATCCTAAGATATGATATAATATATCTATATCTAATAACTAATAAGATAATGACTTAATAATTCATAATAAATGCATAATTCCCACACTTCTTACATCGATTGATCTTTTGGTAATTGATATGATTCTGACAAAATTATTCACTTTGTTGTGCTTTTCTCTCCGGCTCACTCATTGTTCTTTTTTAAATCTACTTTAATTTAGCTATTTTTCTTTTCTTTTCCCCCCATAAATTCACCGGATCTGGATATTAATGTGAACAATTTAATTGACTGCTTATATGTTGAGAAAAACAGTAGGATTATTATTATCTTTAGAGATATTCAAACAAATATATTTTGGCAATTATTGTAAACCAATCATATGATTTTAACTAACTTAAGTGGTTGTAACCATTTCTTTTTTGAACTGGATGCGATTCCTTTTTTAACCTGAACTGAGTGTTCATTTATGATCTTGATTATGAAGAAAATAATTATTTGAGAGTTCAAATGGTAACAATGAATGACAATTCGAATTGTTTTTCGTATTACTTGTGTTAGTTTTTCTTTCTGAAGTTTTATGTGTTGTATATATTTAATGACATTAATTATACTCTGGTTTTGTTATTTTCATAATGAAATTTAGATCCCTTTAAGTGTGCATTTTTAGAATTAAAGTATTACATCATGTGTATGTATCAAATTATTATAAATATTTGATTGATGACAAAATGAAGAATTTCGGTAAACAATTTTTGTGGCTCAAAGCATTAATTCATTACTTTAACTACTCTTATTACATATGTTACACTCAAGTAAATGCTTTCACACGTATACTTAGTCTATTATACTTCTATTTTTCATTACTTCAAATCTTATGCAGAGATGCAGGTTCCACTTGTTCTAACTAAGATCCTTCAAAGCCGTAGAATTCTTCTTTCTCTCGTAGTCTGCTTGTTTAATTATTGTACCCTATATTCCTAGCAAGTTACTTGAGGGTATTGAATTGCCCTTTTGTTTTGTTTTTCCCTCTTCCTTTTCACATGCTTAAAATGCTGCATCAGCCAGAAAGTCCTTTTTTGTGACAGGAGATTCTCTGATTTTCTAGAGATGCTCTTTGTGTGACTTGTGTGCATTATTTTTCTCTCCCAAATTCGGTGAAAGTGTGTGTGCTACATCTGTACATAATGATTTTCTTTGTTAGGTGTGTGTAAATGTTTGGATGAATTATGTATATTGTGTTGTGAATACTCACTACTTGTAAAATTTTCAAGTTTGATGCTTGGGGAAAGTACCTAGGATTCGATTTTTGAATCTTGACCTCTATATATCAAGGCAGCATCTTGTTTTACTTTGTTTTTAATTTCGAATCATCAAAATGAAAAGTGATTACCAATATATACAGGTATATCACTTTTTTCAAACAGGACATTCAAAAGCTTGTTTTCATAATAGATAGAGTACCGTGAATTCTTTTGTAATAGAAACAAGCATTTATTCTAATGTGTTGCGTAGAGATAAATATAATTCAATGATTGTGAAAGGGGGAAAAACCTTTGTAACCTCCCTGCCTAAAGTGAAAATCCTAAAAAAAATAATTCATCAAATATCTTAATAAATTACATCACCCAAATTGGGAGATGTGTTGCTGAAAATCGGCATTGGATTTATCTTTTCTGCACGTGCGTGAAAAAAGACGTCACTATTTCTAGAAATCCCCCAATTTTACCATGAAAAAAATACAGAAGTAATATCGAGCAACAAAGCCTTATTACACTAGTATACTATAGAGTCTAAAAAATGTTAAGATCCTCTAGCGAAGAGGGGGGGCCTCAAGTCGAGAATGGGGCTTCATGACATTTACCAACCTTTTGTGGAACTAGAAATGATTTTATGTATGCTGATGATATTATGCTCTTTGCAGAAGCTTCTATGGATCAGGTCCATACAATTAACACGTGTCTTAATAGTTCTGTGAAAGCTCGGGTTTGAAGATTAATCATCAGAAAACACGTGTTTTCTTCTCTAATAATGTCAATCATATCCGAAGAAGTGAACTATGTGATTCCTTGGGTTTCTCCATTACGAGTGATTTGGGTAAGTAACTTGGTGTTCAGCTACATCATAACGGAGTCACCAAAGAATCTTACCAGTATGTGGTGGATAAGGTGAAAACAAGGTTATTAGCGTGGAAAGCAACATCATTATCCTCAGCTGGACGTTCCACACTTATTTCGTCAGTCACTACGGCAATACCTGGATATGTTATGCAAACTTCTCTCCTCCCAATAAGCACCTGCGAGCAATTAGATAGATGTAATCGGAGCTTCCTATGGGGTAATACGGAGGATCAACAGAAGATTCCTCTAGTTGCCTGGGATGCTATTTGTAAGCCTAAATTGAAGGGTGGTTTGGGTCTCCGTCATGCCAAACATCAGAATCAAGCCTACCTTATGAAGATTGGTTGGCGTTTATCCACCAGAAGGGATGAGTTGTGGGTGAAGGTTATTAGAAATAAGTATAATTGTGGTATTGATATGCTTCCAAGGATCGAAATGACCAAGCCAGGTTCAAATTTGTGGAGTGGAATAAAGAAAACGTCGGGCAAGGTGCAAAATGGAATTGAAACTATAGCAACTGGGCCGATTCGATGGAAGTGGACCAAAAATGGAGAATTCTCAGTTAAATCAGCGTACGATTCCTTAGATACTGGTGTGTCTCATCCTGATCGTCTATGGGGAAAATCTGGAAATTAAAGGTTCCAGAACGTTGCAAAATTTTCATCTGGCTTGTAATGCATAAAAGATTACTAACCAACGCATCTAGGGTCAAGAGAGGGTTAAGCAGTGACAGCCGGTGTCCCGTTTGTAGGGCAGATTTAGAAACTCTCCAACATGTTCTACGTGATTGTCCCGAGATCCTTGACCTTTGGAAGCATGTGGTGCCCCAACGTCTATGGCACAGGTTTAGCTCACTAAATTTTGAGCATTGGCTTTGGTGGAATATTTCTTATCGTGGTAGGGATAGTCAATCAGAGGAATGGAGACAACACTTCGTTATTATTTGCTGGTGGCTTTGGCAACGTCGAAACTCTTTCATTTTTGAAGGGAGGAAAATCCAGAATCATTCACTGTTGCTCAGCGTTAACGCTATAAGTACCAGCTTGCAGGATGCCCTTAAGCGTTTTTCCCCAACCAACAGAGGAGCGCGTAATATAACTAAACATGGGCCACGTTGGACTCCACCACCTTTAGGATGGGTGAAGGTAAACACAGATGGCGCATTCTCGCATGTAGGCACTGTTATAGCTTGTGGTGGAATTATTCGTGATGCACATAAAAATTTCTTGAAGGGATTCATGTTTAAAGGGGTGGAAGGAGATAGTCTGTCAGCTGAGTTATGGGGATGCCTTCATGGCCTCAAAATGGCGTGGGAATTAGGTTACCGACAGGTCATCTTGGAATCCGATTCTACCGATGCAATTGAGCTAATAAAGCAGGAGATGAACGAACTACATGAGGATCGAGGTATTATTGCAGAGATACATAACTTGATGGCGAGGGACTGGAGGATTGAAGTGGTTCATATAAGTAGATGGGCGAATGGTGTCGCGGATCACCTGGCCAAAGCTAGCCTTTCAACTATGCCAGGATTTCATGTGCTTGGGTCTACTGACAGGGCGCTTGAACACCTGCTAGCTACGGATAACACTTAGTTTATTGTGAGGATGCCTTTTTGTATAAAAAAAAGAAATGATTTTATGTAAGGATTGGAATGGGTGTAATAGGTGTTTTTTAAGGTTTCCTAATTGTGTGTGTGTGTAAAACATGTTCAGACCCTCAAAAGGAGGAGAAATAGTTACCAAACAATTCTCAAATAGTCATAGGTCAAATTGAAGTATCGTTCTCTCCTGGTAAGTCATAAACATAAAGAATTGGGTAATTATTCATTCATATTGAAATATTTATAGTCGGAAACCCCATAACTTGACCATGAAAAACATGGCTAAAGATTTAATTGTGTTCATGAAAAATGGGATTTAACACAGCAACAATAATAAACTTGTTCTAGTGTATAGAACAAAGATGTCTAGTCTTAATGGGCTATTAGATGGTTTATATTGGATCGGTGACTCTCTCTAAGATATCTATAAGCAGATATCCAAGAGAGGTAGATTGTTCTCAGATGTCTTTAAGGAAGACACCGGAGAGTATAAATAAGATCATTGAGAAACACATGTATGACGTTTAGCCAAAAGGGGTGGGGTGTGGAATAGTAAATAGTGTGAATCAAGAGTGCTCACCTGTTAGGTTTTACGTCCTATTTATAAAGATTACCTCTAGGGTTTTGGGCCCTAGGGTCTGTGCCTCCATGCCCAAAATGCCTACTCCACTATCTGTACTTTCTAGGATTATAGCCATGATTATAGGGTGATTAGTGTTTTACCTGATTATGGAGGGGTTCTGTCATAAAATATCCTTGCTGGGCTGCATAACAATTGGGCCCAATATGCGTGTCCATAACAACTAAATTTTAAATTGATTCAAATTAAATTAGATGCCACGTAACAATTTCTACTTGTAAATTAGTTTGGTTCTTAGTCAACTGCATCCGAAAATGATTTGTTTGCCACGACAAGTTCAACAAGCTATAGAGAATAATTAACGTAATTACAATAGATATTGTAAATTTGTAATTACAATAAGTGAAAAGCAAAGATCTACTCGGCCTCCACCAGTTGTTGCTACCGACCACTAGTTGTCTGAGTTCTTCTTTATTCCTTAACCATGGTCGGTGTATCACTGCTCTTGCTTCGCTCATTCAGTTGCAGTGAGAGAGAGACAAAAGAGATGAAGTCATGAAGAGAATGGAGCCACTGTAGATTTTGAAATCACTCAAGGTAGCAAGCAGTACAAAAAGATATAAGCAATCCAAAAATATTTTGAAAATGCAATTTCTAAAAGGGTTCTCTTCATATTTTCATCATTCCATTAATTATCGTTAATTACAATTTCTAAGAGTCTATGCAAATTTCCATGAATTTAATTGATTGATGATTTTAATACATGATTGCTTAACCAATCAAACATGATTTTGCACACATTATTGATTGATATAGTTGATGACATTTTTTCTTGAAGATTAAATTAATAATTTGAAATTAAAATGCCTACTCCACTACCTGTACTTTCCGGGATTATAACCATGATTATAGGGTGATTAGTGTTTTACCTAATTATGGAGGGGTTCTGTCATAAAATATCCTTGCTGGGCCGCATAACAATTGGGCCCAATATGCGAGTCCATAACAGTTGCCCTAAGCTCGGTAGTTCAGGTCTCTGAGCTGCCGGGATTAGTAGACTGCTTGGCCTAGTCTTTATGTCCAAGTCATTTAACCTGCCTATATATATTATTATATTTGACATAATTATTTTTTATATAATACTTTATATACTTATATTATATTATATATTTACTAATACTCTAATATATCCATCGAGTATTTGACCATTAGTCCATTATATTACTAATGATGCCTTTTATTTAATGGACTATGGGTGTTGTTTAATTTTGGGAAAATTATAGTTAGGTCCCAAACAAGAAAAAGTACTCATACAATCACATTGTTTTCATTTAGGCTTCTCTCTACCACCAGACACATCAACTCTACTATTGCCCACATATGCTGGGGAAGGATCACTGTAAACATGAATAGAATTAGTCAAACATTGGACGTAGAAAGGGAGATAGTGTTGGGATCCGTACACACAGCGGAGTTAAAACTTTTACGAATCCCATTTAAGGATCGCTCAACGGCGTTTAAAATCAAGGTTTAGGGTTTCCGAATCGTACCTATGCAGAACAATTGGACTAGTGGGCTACCTTCTCGATCAGCAGAAGTCGACTCTTAGAATTGTCTTCCTCTACCGGTATCCACACGAACAGCCTTCAGAAACATGAACAGAAGCGTGCTAGTGCCTCTAAACTGTGCGTCTCTCTATTTTCTATCTAGGGTTTCTCGCGGCTTTCTAAGATGCTCGACAAAAAGTCCCGTAGGTTTTCTAAACCTAGTAGGCGTATTATATTCAAAACAAATTTTGAATCTAAATTAAAAATATATATTAATTAAATCTATATGATAAATCTAATCTAATCTATTTATTTAATCAGAATTAAAACCCTTCTGATTTAATTTATCTCTATAAATTAAATCCGAGAAATGATATCTATCTATTTAATTAAATTTGAGATACTATATCTCAATTTAAATTAAATAAAATATATCATTTCTTTATTCGAAAATTAAATCTGAGATACAATATCTCTATTTGTTTTAGATATTTAATTTATCAAATAAATTAAATACAAACAAATATTATATATAATAATATTATAATCTTTATTAAATAATATTATTATATTAAAATTTAATATTATATATATATATATATATATATATATATATATATATATATATATATATATATATATCCTAGATTAAATACAGTATTCATTAAATTTTAGACACATATAAGATTCAATGAATCTAGACATTTTTGCTCGTGTTGGGCTATTCTTGTGTGCGACCCTGCATGCCCACATGAGATTGGCAGTGGGCCAATACTGTATCAGCCCACAAGTCGCAAGCGGCCTCTAGCAAGACATTGCGACTACCCAATTCATTTGGGGATCGATGATACGATACAACCTATCGTATAACCATGTCACGTCCCTTTTATCACGCGATAATTTGGTCAAGGATGAGGCATAGATTATGTCAACTTCCTGTTCTTGACCATTACTTTCTCGATTCTCGAGTAATCTAATAATTGAAATGGAAACTCCTTTCCATCGTAGTATGGCCATACATTTCTCAAACTCACTCATCGAGGGGCCCAATATTATCTCTCTATAAATGTGAGGGACAAATTCCATCTTGACCATTCACATTCTTCTACATGAAAACCATTGATCCCGATCCAAGCCTTTATCATCACCCGGTCAAAGGTGACTTTTGACTAGGTCAAAGACCAGCGACTCATTATGTAGGAATCCATGATGATCTTAGGTCAAAGGGCGTTGTAACGCGGTTATAATTCAGGAGCTCTTTATTATCATAGATGGCTGAGGCACTCATATGTGCATAAAATTGGCTATCAGTGAAACCACCCAACTTCAATGACTTTGATTATGATAATTTTGATGAGACTGAAGCTATTTTTATCGGTATATTAATTTGCATTTTCTATTTTCAGTTATTAATGTTTCATTTCATTTTCGTATTAGTTAATACATATTAATTATGATTTATCTTCTTTCGTTTTGTAGAGGAAGATGTAGCAGCAGGAGGCAAATCTGAGCAGTGAATATTAATATTGTTCTGTTGGTGAATTTTTTATGTTTGAAGTCATCAAGTTTGAACTTCAATTATTATTATTGTTCTATTTTTATGTTTGAATTGTGAAGTTGTGATGATTGAAGTTTGAATTGATGAATCTGATTGTGAACAGTGAATCTGATGAATTTGAGCAGTGAAGCTGATGAATTTTTGTGTGTTTAAATTGTGAAATTGTCATCATTGAGTAGCTATTGTCATTTGAACTTTTACAATAGTTTCAACGCAACAATAGTTTTATCTGAGCAGTGTTGGAATTTAATATTGTAATTAATATTCCATTAATTCTATTAATGGCCCACATTAATTCCAGTTTTGTAACCGTCCATTAATTCCGTAACGGCCCAATCAATATGCATTTAATTGCGTATTGATACACATTTAATGCCTTTCCTTTTTTAACTCTGTGATTGCCAGAGGGGAATTGTGCGTGTAAATCTGTATGGTCCCTGGGTCTGCTGCTCTCTTACAAGATTTACAGAACGCACACCATCTGCAGAAGAGAGAGTGAAGACTCAGAAGATCCATATTTGTAAAGCTTCTTTGTAAGTTAAATCAATGGCTGGAGGCATGTAGATCCTTCATATTAATTCCGCATTGATCTTATGCTATTCAGTTGTTAAGCATGACTAGATTTGTAATACCCCGAAATTTGAATTAGGGAATTTAAGGGCCAAAGTGCCAAAATGACGAAAATGCCCCTAAGGGACATAAATGACTTAGAAAAATTATGGAAAATACCCTTGTAAATTATAAAATAATGCATGAGGCATGGAAATTCTAATGTTAAGGCAAAAGTTTGAAGATAAAGGAGTGTCTTAATTAAGAAAATTATCAACAAGTGATAATAAAGTAATTAAGTAATATTGAGCTAATTACTTAAGCTCGAGCAAAGAAAATTATGAAATAATTATGTAAAGCTCAAAAATTAGTGGAAAATGGTTTGAAATTAGTAAAAATATATTTACTAATTAATTGGAAATTTTGGAGAAAAATAGTTGAGTTTAGGTATTTTGAGCCTAAATACAAGAATGGACCAATTAGGTAATTTTGTGGAATTTTTGGAAAAAGTAAATAAATAAATCATTAATTAATTAATTAATTAATTAAAAAAATATTTATTATTTTTTTTTGGGCCAGCCGAATCTTGCTCAAAAAATGGGATAATATTGAGTTAAAAATATTTAGATAACTTAGGATAGAAGTTTTGGATTTTATTATTTTAATATATAATTTATTATGATGAATAGTAAATTAATATTTAGGAATCGGATCCTATCTGGAGATCTATGAATGGGATTTCCAAAGTCAGGGAAAAATAATGATCAGTGGAATTTTGTCTTCCGTTATACTCTTCCGGAGAAAATTTAAGTCGTTGGTGCATTTCCTAATAAAACAAAATAGGGAAAAATGCATATAGGTATATTTTTGGATATAAGGAAAATAAATTCTAACTCAACATCTAGGCATGAGTTTGAATTTATTTTGACATATTTGGAATCAGTGAATTTTTCTGAAGAAGTTGATAATTTCGAAATGCGTTCTGAAACCAGACGCGACCGGACACGTTTTTCGAGAAATTTCGGCTGAACACGGAATGCCCTGTATGGAACCAAAATTTAGGTTAACTTGGAGATTTCTAGTAAGTGAGAACTTGTCTTCAAAGTTGTAAATCCAGAATTTTGAGATTTCTCCGAAATTACGCGAATCGGACCGTCGGGAAATTGGACTGGATGAGGACACGTGTCATCATCCAATTGGCTCATCTTTGGCTTGGAGAGGGCAGCACGTTTTGGTGTGTTGTATGGCCAAGAATCACTCTTCAAAATATTAAAGGAAAATTACAACTTTGGACCCAAAATTTGAGAAGGGAAAATTACACTTTAGGACCCAAAATTTGCCTATAAAAAGGCAAGAGCTCTCTTCATTTTTCTCACCCCATTCTCAAGTGAAAACCGAAATCCTTGAGTGAGAAAGAAGAGAGAGAAGCTGGGGAAGTTCATAGAAGTCTTCAACGGGTAAGTCTTTCGGTCTTTAGTTTTTAGTCTTTAGTTCAATAGTTAGTAAGGCTAGAGTAGTCTTTATTTTTATGATTTGGGTATCATATGGGAGGGCTATTTTAGTCTTTATTTTCAAGAATCATAAATGCGTCGAAGTTCAAGCGAAATTTTGGGAAGAAAATAGCCTATGTAGCGGAAGCATTGGCGAAATTCCGCCAAGTAGGGGTATAGGGGCAAAATGGTAATTTTTACCTAAAATGCCGCTTATAATGCCAAATCACTAATGAAAGTGATATTACTCTTATAGGACGTCGAAATCCTAAACTGCTGCCATTACGTTTGCCGACGAGCCGTTGTTGGAGATTTCACGATTTTCCGTAAAACGTGCTAGAAATATCGTAATCCGTCAACGAAGGTACGTTCGCGTACTGTAACACTAGCTCTGATGTTTATGGTATGCTTATATGTGGTGTGTGTGTATAGAGGTGTTATAAATCTGTCCAGTATGCTGGGTGCATCGGTCTCGTATCTTTGGGTGCAATTTGTCTCGCATCTTTGGGGCAATACATATGCATGGGTTGTGATAGAGTGATGGTATGTGCTGATGATGTTGTGGATGTCCATCGTTTGTATGTGTATACATAAACATGAGGTTAACATTACTCGAGATCCGGTGCGGCTGGATCTCGGCCCTTAACATAGCGTCAAGCTCGGGAGGACCGAGGACCGAGGAGAGAGGCAAGCAGCCTGCATAGAAAGCTCCGATCAAGACTTCATTTCGTGGATCGGCAGGAGTCTTCCTTTTGATGTTGTCCTTTATTTCGAAAACGCTTGGTTATTGAACCGCCTTTGTAATCAGCCAGGATACACTCTTGTTGGCTTTTGAATCTATATATCAGTTACTCTTCCGCTCAAATGCTCTACTCTGATGGTTTGAAAAGATGTTTTAAAAAAAAAAAAATTTATACTGCTTTAAAAAGTCGGGTTGTTACAAGATTACCTTTATTTCTAACATTTGGTATCAGAGCTTCAGCAAATATTCCTCTGCCTTGATTTTCTCTTAATCGGTTTTCAAGAGAAAGAAGAGAAGTTTTCAATCTGGATTTTCTGGAAATATTTTTCCTGGCCTTTATTCTCTAGAATCAATATATTTGCTAATTGATTTTTCGATCTGTGATTTTTTCCCTTTGATCTGGGATCTGGTCCTCCTAAATATATGGTTATGATCTGGATTTTGTTGATTATCCAAGAACACTGCTGTCAAAAATTGGAGTTTTTTTATTATTTGATCTTCGATTTCGATTGTGTGATTATATTGAGCATATTGTTCTGGATCATTACTAATTTTTGGTGATTATTTTTCTGTCACTATGTATGGAAATCTCTATCCTTCGAACTCCCCGATCGCCTGAGACGCCGTGAAGTATGGACGAAAACAGCATCAGGATCGCGGAAAATGGATCTGGAGCACTATGTTTGCGGCGGCTGTGTTTCTGGTCATGGTGGCGTCTCAGATCATGGCAGCAGCAAATCCTTCTTGGTCGCATTCGTATTTGGCGACTGGATGTGCCGGTAAAGAGACCTGGAGTCGCCGGAAAAGGCGATCTGCATCTGCAGATCGGTCGATGAAACCGGGTCACCGGAACAGGTCATAGGGATCCGGTTTTGAGGAGGAAGACAAGAAAAAAATCGTAAACGGTCAACAGGTTTCAAACAAAGGACCCATGCGTCTTGAGTGCGCCATTGTGCCATGGAAAATATAAACTATTAATAAATTTTGATGATTTATTATTTAGTTACAAAATTTCATAAACTGCCAAAAGTGGGTTTTTGAATTTAAGACGTGTGGGACCGTGGAAAAACATGAAAGTTGACGTTTTGCCATCTGCAAAATGAATCATTATTAAGTTTAAATGATTTATTAATGTCAAATGGGATTTGAATATTTTCTGGGTGGGGCCAGACACATTGGATTCCATTATGTATATGGTTTTATGGTTGGCATTTACGTTACAGGCCAAAAATTTCAGAGTTGCAAAATCATATTTCTATCATTCATTAAGCATCTGGCCGAAAACCTTGTGATTTAATATTTTGGATTGATTTTATCACGTTTTGGGCTCTGGAATGATTGAAAGAAATTTGTGCTTTGCACTTTGAAAATTTAAATCCACAGAAATGTACTATGGGTTAAATAATTTACAAATTGTTTGCTAAATTAAGATTATAATCTTTATAGACTTATGTTTTATGTATAAATTTGATTATATCAAATTTAATTGTTTAAATTGAGAGAAGTTAATTTTTGGCAATTTTTACAATTGTTTTGAGCTATTTCATTGTCTAAATATTTCAGAAAATTAACTTTAGACAATTAAATATATTTTTTTTCAGATTTTTGAAGCCAACTTTAAGTTGAATTTTGTCAAAATTAATTTTTTAAACAATATTTGGATACATAAAACAGTGGGAGGATTTTTCCTTTCAATTTGATTATAATCCCTCCATTAAGATGTGCATATATTGGATTTATTTTGAATGCACAAAATAGTGGGAGAATTTTGTCTAAGTTGATTATTTAATCACATTTATTTGATTAAATTGATCAATTAAATTCTCATTAAAGATTTGTGCATATTTGGCATCTAAATGCACAAGATTAATTTGATGATTAATATTGGTAATATTAATTTAATCAAAGTGGGAGGATTTTATTTAGTCACTTATGTTGATTAAATTAATTAATCAAAATTCCTATAGACATTATATGTGTGTATGGTATTTACATTGTACATATTTGATATTAGTGATTAGCATACATATTTGTTTAAAGAATAGCTACAACATCTTTATGCACAAATTGTATGCATATTTAATCACTTAAGGTTATCCTATATCAAAATTATGATTATATGTACAATTAGTATACACAATGGTGTGATGTCTTTGTGATGAGTATGTAGAATTGAAGAGCAATCAAAACATCCTCACTAGACACATACACTCTATTTTTGTTTTGATGAAGCAAAATACATCACTTCAAGTTTTAAAGACATCAATTGTAATTAAAAATGTGGTTATAATTAATCTTTGCCCGCGGGTAGATAATTATAATAATAGTTTTAATTAGAGTGGAATAGAATGGCATTATATTTTCTAAATTGCCCACAGGTATTAGAAGATATAACTGCATCTGCATTCTAGTTTCATCAATTCGAGATAAACTCATGCTATGCTAATGTCTTTGCTCACAGATAGACTTTAGTGATATGAATTTATAATGTATGTTTTTGGATTTTAAATATAAATCTGAAAATTTATTTAAATTTGGATTTCATGTGATTATTATATATATTCTGTTATTTGCATGAATTAATTATACATGCAATATTGAGTTGAATAATATGCAAAACATGAAAATCCAATTTTATTTTTAATATTGCTTATAGTTTGTTGCAATATTAATTATTAATGTTTAGTGATCTATATATTTTTTATCAATTAGAGAGTAGCCACAGCATCTTTAATTAGTCAAAATTATATATATATTAAATTGTATGATCACATAAAAACATTAGTTGTAATTAATCATATGTGATATAGTAGATTTTCCCTCAGGAATTTTTATTATATATTGTATGATTAATTGGGATATAATGTCAAATTATATTCTTAATTTTCCCACAGGAATTAAGAATAAAGGAATAATTTGATAGTTTTATCATAAAGTAATGAATCTAATTGAATTATAACTTTAGCCTACAGGCAAGTTGTATGTCAGTAGATTCATGATTTTAAGCATGATTTACATTGGTAAAACATGATATAATTTGTTAGTCTCAAAATTTAGTTATAAGCATGTATGTTCAATACTATTCAGTCATACAACCTGTGATTTTCTCTCATTTCATCGGGTAGTAAGAAGCAGTCTTGAATTGCTACTTCCATAGTGGAAGCTGAGTTCATATCTTTTTGAGACTCCTTCACATGGTGTATAGATGGAAAGTTTCTTTTCTGGGCTTAATATTTAGGTCATTGAGGTTATATTGTAACAATTCAGTTGCTGCTTTTATGGCTTAAGAACAACTAAAGTAATAGTCGAATTAAGCACATCGACATCAAGTATCTAGCCATAAAAGAGTATGTTAAAGATAAAGCAGTGGTTATTGAATACATAAGCACTGAATTGATGATTAATGATCCTTTAACTAAAGGCATGCCTACATTGAAATTTCAAGATCATATAAAAAATTGGGATTTGGTTCCCTTATGTGATTTTCGTTGTAAGAACGATATTATTTGTGAAACTCTATTTGTGATATTTTCTCATTTCAGTTTTATGCACATATTCATTTTGAGAAATGTCATTAAAGTTTGGACCTAGAATAAACATGGGGTTTATTCATTAAGTTACTTGGGCTTGGGAAACATGATGCACTGTGATACATGGAAGATATTACTCGCTTTAAGAGGACCTATCGCTATGATCCATGCATTTTGTTTCTCAGAGGTATATACTGAAGTATGTGGACCAAGTGGGAGAATGTTGGAATTTAATATTGTAATTAATATTCCATTAATTCTATTAATGGCCCACATTAATTCTGGTTTTGTAACCGTCCATTAATTCCGTAACGGCCCAATCAACACGCATTTAATTGCGTATTGATACACATTTAATGCCTTTCCTTTTTTAACTCTGTGATGGCCAGAGGGGAATTGTGCGTGTAAATCTGTATGGTCCCTGGGTCTGCTGCTCTCTTACAAGTTTTACAGAACGCACACCATCTGCAGAAGAGAGAGTGAAGACTCAGAAGATCCATATTTGTAAAGCTTCTTTGTAAGTTAAATCAATGGCTGGAGGCATGTAGATCCTTCATATTAATTCCGCATTGATCTTATGCTATTCAGTTGTTAAGCATGACTAGATCACCTTTATTTCTAACAAGCAGAGGTATTGTAAAAGTTCAAATGACAATTTGTAAAAGATGCATTATTGACAATCTGGTAAAAATATTGTCCATTGAGCAAGTATTTATGTTTTTTTACGTATTAAAAACGTATTTGCGTCAAGATGAACAATTTGTTATTGACAATAGCTAAAAAGGCAACAAAAAAAACCTGTTCTGGGCCAAAAAACCTTTTGGCAAAAAAACTTCTCTAGCCCAAAAAACCTGTTTTGCAAGAAAAAAAAAAGCCAGATTCCTTAAACGGTCCCGAACTCATTTAGTAATACCCATTTAACTTGTACCCATTTTTATACGGATCACGGGTCATCCCGGTCAGCCCCGCCCACCCGCCCGTCTCTTTAATCTAACTCCTCTGACTGTGCTCTCTTACGACCGTCGCCGTTGGTAAGCATTTTCTTCTGCCTCTTCTTCGTTCAGTGCTCTCTTAGTCTGACAAGTCCTCTTACCGAGTCACGAACGCTCTTTTCCTTGGAGTGGAATCAGCAGCAGATCTCCAGCTCTGGTAAGTATATGCTTCTCTTCCCCTGCATTCTCAGTTTCTTCGATTTGTTATTTCTTCAAAACCAAACTCATGAAGCAATCTGTTTGTTTAAGTTTTTTTTTTTTGGAAGTTTTTGAGTCTACTCAGCTTTAGTTTCTTCGATTCTCAGCTTTAGCAATCTGTTTGTTTAAGCAATCTGTTATTTCTCAGTTTCTTCGATTCTCAGCTTTTGCAATCTGTTACTTCTCAGTTTCTTCGATTCTCAGCTTTAGCGATCTGTTTGTTTAAGCAATCTTTAGTTTCTTTGATTCTGAATGTATGAAATTTTTTGGAAGTCTCAATATTGGCTGGCTGCTTTATCTTTTTCTTTCCTTCCCTCTTCCTTGAACTTTGCTCTGTTTCTTCCACAACTGACAATCGTGTCTTTGGTGCCCTTAACTTACTGAATGTTTCAATTTCTTGCACTTTTTGCCTCCTCCTATTTTGTTAGCACCATTTTCCTTTTTTTTTTTTTTTGTTTTTCTTTCATCCCTTTATATATATGCCCCTATCTATTGATATACTTGTAAATTTTGACTGTAGTTGACTTCTTTCTTGATTATCTATATTTTTGTTTGCTTATTTTTATTAGACAGGCTCGGTTGGTTCCACTGTTTTGTAATGTTCATTGGCTGTAGCTTTTAATTAAGAGTGGATTTGATTTGAGTAAAGCCCCATACTAATATTCAAAGAGTGGATCTCTTGTGCTTAAGATGCTTGGTTGATTTGTTCATGTAAATAGTGAGTCTCATCTACTCTACCAATAGCATCACTTTGTTAATTAGTTGCAAGTTATAAGCAGAACGTGTGACTGCGAATGTAACACAGCCTTTCTGAGCTTTCTGTTAACTCACTGCCTTTCATGAATCAATGATTGTAAATCTTGTTCTAAGTATATTGTAGGAAATGCTAAGGTGTTGATTTGATTGATTGAGCTAGCAAGACAAACAAACCTCTGCGTCATATTAATCAAGGGGTGTTTCTGAGTCTTGTTGAATTATCTATATGCAACTTGTAGTAGTACATTGTTCAACTTTAATCTCGATTTGGACTGATATTGCTGATTAGCACTAAATATTCTTTGACAAAACCAAGAGTGGAAGGAAAGACAGCATGTCAGGAGTGGACTTTATCATAAACTAGACATGTTCTTCGTGTATTGCACAGAGTTAGGGGATTGAGTTGCATTATTGATAACTTGTAAAGACTGTGACAAGAATTTTTATTACATATTGAATATTTGATGATATAATGATTGTTAACATATGGATATGTGACATTGTTTGGTTTAAATTGGTAAACTTGTAATGAAAATTGTTATGTTGTTGTATTTGGTTTCATATTTTATGATGTATTTTAGATCATTAGTATTAATTTATGTAATTCGGCTTGTTTTCATCCTGTTTAAAGTAGTCCTGTTTTCGACCTGTTTGAAGTAAACATGTTTTGTGGTGAGGCCTGTTAGCCTACTTAAAAATTTTAGAAAGGCCTCTGGCCTGGCCTATTTCCATCTCTACTCATGACCCCCTTATCAATTAGAATGGGACTGTGGCTTCTCCTCTTTGATCCTAATCTCCAAGCATTGTTATTGCCTTAACTCATGAATCGAAAATTTGAAAAGCTTGCCCTTGGCTTTACAATGTGTTTATCGCCAGTCAATCTGTGTTTCATTGTTTCGCCTTTCTTCCTCGCACAAATCTAAAACATATCTGTTTTGAATTGTATGATTGCTTATTGAGCTATTTACTGTTGTATTTTAAAGGTCATGCTTGTTGTTATCTTCAGAAAAATGGTTGTTTGTGCTGTATTTCTGTGACAGATAGCATTATAAAGTCATATTCTCAGGTAATACTTCAATCATCAAATTGTAGTCTCTACAAGAACATTGACTTGGGGTGCTTCTAGGATAAAACAGACTCTTCCTTAGTCAAACTCAAGGATAGGGGGAGTAAGTGTCTTAACTGAAAAAACGGGCACGATTTCTGGAGGCACTTCCATATACTCATACATCTAGTCAACTTCGTGGTGTTTCTGAAATTATTTGGGATTTGAAAAGACTAGTCCCTATGAACCGACTATTGCAGGTTTGGATTTCGTTGTCCTTCTATTCCTTTGTCATCAAGTAGTAGGTTATCTATTTCTAATTGTTTCTTCCTTCTTGATTTGCATACTTCCTGTCTATGAATGTGTTGGGACTCAACTGAATTTCTTTATTATTTATCCACAATTGCTGAGTTACTGTTAGAATATTAGGAAATAAATCACCCATTCATTAGGATCCCCTGATTAGTTCGGGTCTTAATTACTGAGTTATGAGTCTTTATTAGCCTTTATTAGTCTTTATTGTATTTCCTAATGTACCTCTTTTGTTCTCCGTCTTTCTCCTATAAATACATTGTAATCCTTTTCATCAAATAATACAATACAGAGAGTGATGATGATACCTCTGATTTATAATATGGTATCAGAGCCAGGTTCATCCGTCCGAGGCTAGGGAAAGCGAGAGAAACAGTGAGTGACAGTGAGGCAGAGAGGAATAGTGTAGTGGAGGTTTCCGGCGAGTCTTGGGTTCTCTGTATGAGGCAAGTGGGACTACACCACCCAGCCCAAAAGAACCAACAGGCTCCGATCGGCGAACGCCTTGAATCCGGTGACCAAACGACGCCCCCACGACGGCGCGTGGTGTACACGCTCTCGACGGACAGCCACGCTGTGGCGGCGCGTGAGGAGTCCTTCTCGGCGGCGACTTCCTGTTTCAGCCTTCTCTGATTTCCGGTGAGGCCCAGTGGTTATTGCATCCTCCGATGACTTTTTTGAATTTTCCGGCGAACTCTCCGGTGAAAATTCCAAATTCCGGCGACTATTTCCTTTTTCCAGAAACATGGATTCCTCTTAGGTTTCTCCTATGTTCGGAACAATTCTTGGAACATCTCCCATGGGTTTTATGACCGGTACCAATTCTCAAACTCAAAATTCCTCCTCTTCTTCTTCTATGACCAGCAACCCAGTACCAAACAGAACCTCAGTGATGGCTTCAGAATTTACAGGCCATCACATTATGGCTATTAGCCATAAGTTTAATGGTAGAAACTATTTCCAGTGGTCACAAAGCGTGCTGAGGTATATTCGAGGTAAGAGAAAGGAGAAATACATTATTGTGGCAGCCCCTCAACCAGCCCCCGATGACCCTAATTTTGACACATGGTTTGCTGAAAACAACCAAGTCATGACATGGTTGTGTAATTCAATGACCTTGGAGATCAGTGAGGGATATCTGCTTGCACACACGGCAAAGGAAATATGGGATGCTGGTAGGAGGACCTACTCCTCCCTTGAAAACACTGCTGCCTTGATTCACCTGAAGAGACAACTTCGGGATATACGACAAGGTAATCAGCCAGTAATTGAATATTATAATGCATTGCTGAAATTGTGGCAACAACAAGACTTGTTTGAGGTCCACCCTTAGGAAAGTCTCAAAGATGCACAATTGTACAAACGAATTGTGGAAGAAGGAAGGATACACGACTTCCTCTTAGGCTTAAATGACGTTTTCGAGGAGGTAAGGGCAACTCTTTGGCGTGGTTAACTTTGTGCAATTCGAGGAAAGTAGGAAACTCTTGAACCGTAGTGGACCAAGCCACATTGAAAGCCCAGCTCTTGCAGTCAGGGACCATCTGGGGACCGCAAAACCAATAAATGGTGCAACTATTGTAAGAAAAAGGGCCATACTAAGGAAGAATGCTGGAAACTCCATGGAAAACGCTCCGGGGGGAAATCAAACTTCCAAAGTCACCTGACCACAGCTGGACCAAAGGTGGAGAATGACAATCACCTGAGTCAAGAGGAATTACAGATGTTCCGTAGAATGCTCGAACAACAGAATAAGTCTAACTCTATTCCTAGCGTGAATCTTGTACAATCAAGTAATTCTATTATTGCCCTCAACGCTGTGATGACCAATGACGATACCTGGATTGTTGACTTAGGAGCTACGGATCACATGACCGGTAACAAAACTCTATTCCATAACCTTAAACTCTGTCATGAACACCTCAAAGTAAAAGTAGCTAATGGTGTATTCACACGGGTTGAGGGTATTGGTACTGTTACATTATCTGACCACTTGACAATACATAATGTTTTGTTTGTACCGGAACTTACCTGTAATCTGATCTCTGTAAGCAAGTTGACTAGAGGTAAAATATGTCGAGTGATCTTTGATGATGGTTTATGTGTGTTTTAGGATTTAAGAACGTGGAGGACGATTGGGACTTCTAGAGAATGGCATGGATTGTTCTACCTTGAAGGGTCAACCTCAAAGAATAAAGAAACGTGGAAGGCAAGACGAGCACTGGTTAGCTCAAATTCACAGAATAATGATATATTGTTGTGGCACTGTCGATCAGGCCACCCTAGTTTTGATTATATGAAACATGTGTTTCCAAATTTATTCAATAAAAATTTTGTTCCTTTTCATTGTGAAACTTGCCGATTTGCTAAACAGACACGATCCTCAAGTCCCAAACAACCCTATACTCCCACCTCACCATTCACATTCATTCACAGTGATATTTGGGGCCCTGCCCGAATAGCTACTCTCACTCATACCAGGTCGTTTGTTACTTTCATCGATGATCACACTCGCACCACATGGGTTTATTTTATGAAAGACAAATCCGATGTCGCCAAAGTCTTTCAAAACTTCTATACCTTTGTATGAACCCAATTCAACACGTCCATTAAGGTGCTTCGAAGTGATAATGCCAAGGAATACATGAGCACAACCTTTAAAGAATTCCTTGATCATCAAGGAATTCATCACCAAACGTCTTGTCCTTACACCCCTCAACAAAATGGGGTAGCCGAACGGAAAAACCGTCACCTGTTGGAAGTAACCCGTGCCTTGCTAATGGAACAGAATGTTCCCACCATATTCTGGGGTGATGCCATCCTCACCGCAACTTATCTCATTAACCGCATGCCTTTTAAAGTTCTCAAATACAACACCCCACTTCAAAACATCCTGAAATTCTTTCCAAATTGCCCCCTCATCAACTCATTACCTTCCAAGGTGTTTGGTTGTGTTGTCTTTGTTCACAAAAAGAAGGGCAACAAATTTGATGCTCGCTCTGACAAGTGTATATTCCTTGGCTACTCCTCCACTAAAAAACGGTACAAATGCTACTGTCCATCTTCCAAGAAACTCATTGTCTCCCAGGATACCGTTTTCTCGGAAGACTTAGCTTATTATCCTAAATTACCCATTCAGGGGGAGCATTCTGATATTGAATGTGTGGGAATATTATATATTATATAATATTATTATATTATATTATTCTCCCTAGGTTGTTGTAACCTCTCCTCTATTATTTCCTAGATTTTCTCCATTAGTTACTCCTTTATTTTCTCCTTAATTTGTTTAGCTTTATCTCTCTACTTATTATATAAGTAGGTATTGTATCAGAACATTTATCAATCAATGAGAATACAATTCTTCTCTCATAAATTCCACATGGTATCAGAGCAGGTTTAATCAAAAAGCCTTGAAGAATCCATTCTGGTTTTCCGGCGCTGGTGACTGCTGCCTCCCAGAGTTCTCTCCTCTGCTCCACCGTTTGAGTAAGGCGAGTAGGGAGGGTCGGAGAGGCAGCAAGACACAGCGCCGGGAGACACTCATCTCTGGTTGAACCAGAAAACACAAACAGGAACTTCAACGACATTGTTGCTGCCGTCCTCCAGAGCTCGTCTGACGCTGTCCTCCAAATCTCGTTCGACGTCATCTTGATACATTCAGCCACACATGCATGGCCATTGACAGTAGAAACGAGAGGAAAAGGAAGCAGATTTGCTCACTTCCACTCATCGCGTCGCTCCGTCACAGCGTCGCCCCTATTCCTCTATCCACCATTTGTCGCGTCGTTACATCACAACGCGGCCCTTGATTCATAATCACTGCTGGTCCATCACACCGTCAAACACGTCTCTGATCAAAATCGAAAGGAGGGAGTGAGAAGCACCGTCGAACCAGAGAAGTTCAGGGGGCGTTTTTGAACCAGAGCTCGGCCCTTCAGACCTTGGCAGCCACCTTAAGTCCACCGTCACCAGCGCTCACCACCGTTGAATTTGCTCACTCACTTCGTCAACCTCATAAGAGCTTTCGAACGGAGAGAGCCCCGACAGGTGGGGAGGCTGGAATGGAGTGTTTTTTCAGACTGCTTGAAGAAGAGGGATCGCGGTTCAATATCACCGGAAAACATTCGATCTTCATCACCGTCAGATTTTTCGTCAACCACCGTCCCTTCCTCTTCACCGGCGAACCAGCACCTTCTCCGTGCTCCACCATCCTTTCCTCGCCGTTGTCGCAGATCGTAGGAGAGAAGAGAAAGAAGGAGAAGGTGAAGGACATGTTCAGTCCGCGGCGCTGTGAAGAATCTAACCATTGACCTAAATGGTTGCTGTCCAGTCATAAAAACGCTGCAGTTTTTGAAAGGACCAAACTGTCATTCTTCAAATTTGAAGGCCAAACTGTCATTCTTCAAATTGGAAGACCAATCTGTCATTTATTAAATTGAGGGACCAAATTGTCATTTCAAAAATTCGTTGGCCTCTGAGACTAAAAAAAAAAGAGTACAAGTCCAGACAAAATAAATGGACCTCTGAGACTCAAGAAGTACAAGCCAAGGATTTTGAAAACTCAAGAAGTTATGGGACCTTCATCTTTGATCATGTCGCAGCCGCTGCCCGTCGATCATGTCGCAGCCGCTGCCCGTCGATCTTGTCGAAGCTGAGTACTCCTAAAGTTGTCGTGTATCTGCTGCCCGTTCATCTTGTCGCAGCAGTAACTCCCAACATCGTCGAGGCTCCAATAAGTTGCATAAGCAAGTTGGACACCATTCACATCCATGATCCAACTTGAGGGGGAGTGTGGGAATATTATATATTATATAATATTATTATATTATATTATTCTCCCTAGGTTGTTGTAACCTCTCCTCTATTCTTTCCTAGATTTTCTCCATTAGTTACTCCTTTATTTTCTCCTTAATTTGTTTAGCTTTATCTCTCTACTTATTATATAAGTAGGTATTGTATCAGAACATTTATCAATCAATGACAATTCTTCTCTCATAAATTCCACAGAATGGCTAATCTTGGAAACATCTAATTCCAACACCTCAAACTTACCTGACACATCATCTGAACTACCTGACCTTATAGCCTCTCTTGACTCACTTGCTCCCACAAACCAGCCTAACACATACATTCCACCCCAACCTGAACCCAATGAATCAGAAACACATGTTGAGATCAATTCAGGGATGGATGCGGGATCACGACAAGAGATAGAGTCCAGCTCACAAGTTCAAACCGAACCGACACTGGTAGAACTATCTCTCCCATTCAAAGGAACGACCATGAATCCAATCTGGGATTAAATCCTGAAGAATCGGGTTGGCCTATTGCCTTGAGAAAAGGGGTAAGATCGTGTACTCAACATCCTATTCAACAATTTGTCTCATATAGTAATCTGTCTGCAAGAATGCAAAGTTTTGTTGTTAACAGTGCACAGATAACCGTTCCAAATACATTTCAACAAGCTATGGCTGATCCAAATTGGAAGCAAGCTGCAAAAGAGGAATTGAGGGCACTCAAGGAAAATAGAACATGGGAAATCACGACTCTTCCTAAAGGAAAGAAACCAGTAGGATGCAGGTGGATCTTCACTCCGAAATTCAATCGCGATGGCAATATCAATAAATACAAGGCGAGACTTGTTGCAAAAGGATATACCCAGACGTACGGGATCGACTACCAGGAGACATTTGCTCCAGTGGTCAAGTTCAATACCATTCAAGTACTGTTATCACTTGCAGCAAAATTGGATTGGTCTCTATACCAATTGGACGTGAAAAATGCATTCCTGAATGGCAACCTAGAGGAAGAAGTATACATGGAGATTCCGGATGGAGTTTTAGCTCCTAATAACTTTGTGTGTAAGCTAAGGAAGTCATTGTACGGCCTGAAACAATCTCCTAGGGCATGGTTCGGTAGATTCACCAAAGCAGTGAAAGGGCTTGGATATACTCAGGGACGAGCTGATGACACATTGTTTACCAAACGTGTTAATGGCAAAGTCACTATATTGATCGTCTATGTTGATGACATAATCATTACAGGAGATGATGAAGAATCCATGGCTCAACTCAAACGGGACTTGTCAACTGAATTTGTGGTGAAAGACCTTGGACAAATGAGGTATTTTTTAGGCATGGAAGTAGCAAGAACCAAGAAGGGCATCAATGTCTCTCAACGCAAGTATACATTAAACTTGTTACATGAGACAGGAATGTTGGGCACTCAACCAGAAGGGATACCAATGGAAGAGGGATGCCACTTAGAGATCAAGCCACAAGGTGTTTCAGCTAATGCAGAGAGATACAGAAGACTTGTGGGAAAATTGATATACTTAACCCACACTCGTTCTGACATTAGCTATGCAGTTGAAATAGTAAGTCAGTTTATGCATCAGCCCCAAGAAGAACACATGGAGGCGGTATACAGAATTTTGAGCTACCTGAAGCTTAATCCTGGAAGGGGAATATTCTTTAAGAAATGTACTACATAGAAATCTACACTGACGCAGACCATGCAAGAGATAAAGAGACCAGGAGGTCAACCTCAGGGTACTGTACATACGTGTGGGGAAATCTAGTTACTTGGAGAAGCAAGAAACAGACAGTGGTGTCAACAAGCAAAGGCCGGGCGAACTAAGAGCTGTCAACAAAGGAGTATGTGAAGGAATCTGGATTATCGATTCGACGAGTTGGGAATTCAACTTGAGGGACCAATGCAACTCTGGTGTGATAACAAAGCCAGCATTGAAATGGTCAAGAACCCAGTATATCATGATAGAACCAAACATGTTGAGATAGACAGATACTTCATTAAAGAAAAGATTGAAGCAGGCATTATGACATTGTCTCACATAAGATCTGCGGACCAAATTGCAGATATCCTAACTAAACTACTCGGTCGAACAAAGTTTGAATGATTTCGTGGCAACCTGGGATTGATCGACATATACTCTCCAGTTTGAGGGGGAGTGTTAGAATATTAGGAAATAAATCACTCATTCATTAGGATCCCTTGATTAGTTCCCTGATTATAGGATTTGATTATAGGGTCTTAATTACTGAGTTATGAGTCTTTATTAGCCTTTATTAGTCTTTATTGTATTTCCTAATGTACCTCTTTTGTTCTCCCTCTTTCTCCTATTAGTACATTGTAATCCTCTTCTTCAAATAATACAATACAGAGAGTGATGATACCTCTGATTTATAATAGTTACAAACTTCTATACATCATCTGGTATAGAAGCTAAACCTCGAGAAATTAGGACTCAAATGCGCAAGAATAAAAGGAAACCCCCAATAACCCAGTATCTAGCATTCAAGAGGTTAGAACTCTCAATTCATAGCTGCCTCTCTCTCATCCCTGCCTAACACTATATTGCCCTCATAAGTTGGCCGTTGTTTTTGTTGTTTCCTTCCTCTTTCTCTGCCAAATCATTCCTCTCCTTTCATCTTTTCTTTCTTGTGTAAGTCCTGAAAGGATTAGAGGAACCATTATGTGTAATAGAAATTAGCAGTTAGGCATGAATGTTTTATAATTTTAGTACTTGTCTCTTGAGGAACCATTATGTGTAATAGAAATTATCTGAAAGTTATATTTGAAGTCTAATATCATTTGGTGTTAATATTTTCATATTTAATGCTATCATAACAAAAAGTTCCTACATATGAAAAGAAACCATAGTAACAACGGAAACATTAACATATTGTAAAAACTAGAACTAATAACACCATAGGAAACTCTAAAATAAGTTTGAAGTATATGTATGATAGGTAAATGTAGAAGACTTTAGGAAAAGAAGGGGAAAAGAGATAGGAAAGAACAGAGAGAGATGATAGACAATGATAAGAACACATGAGGGACCAGAAATTCTTATTCATCAAATGATCAACAACCCAATAGCCAAGGACTTCCCATATATATATAGGATCAGACCTTAGGCAAAATCCCAACGGCTAGTAATTAACTATAACTAACTAATTAATTCTTCTCTAAGTGCGGCCTCATTGACTTACTTCTATGCCATCACTTTCCCAATTATTAACCCTAATTACCTAATCACTAACATTTACAGTCGACAGATCAATACTCCACCCTTTAGAACCCTGTCCTCAAGGGTCAACAACTACAAAATTAGGAAAATGCTGCTGAAAATGATAAAGCAGAACCCACAAAGCCTCCTTTTCTTGCAACTGTTTCCATTTAACAAGAACCTCAGTCACAATACAGACCTTCCTTCTACCAACTCTCTTCTGCAATATCTATTCTGGTTCTTTAAGAGTAGGAGGTTTTTGGCCAATTAACAGGCAGATGCCGAGGCCTCACAAATGGGTCATGACACAACTTCAGTAAGGAAATATGGAAAGTGTCATGGATCCGAGTTTCAACAGGAAAGTCCAATTTGTAGTCAACAAGACCTACACATTGTGTCACTCTATAGGACCCAAAGAATCTAGGAACCAATTTCTGATTACTCCTAGAACTAGCTGAAATTTGTCTATAACGCTGAAGCTTTAGGTAAACTGATATATAATCATAATATGCATTTAGGGACCTAGTTGTAATATGATCACAGGGACCTAAGTGTAAACTAGATAAGTAGTAGGGTGATTAGTCAATAAACCATTAGTTAGGATTTGTGAGAGGCTATAGTGTATAAATAGCATACTCCTTTATTTTGTAAGATCAGATCAGTTTGTGTTGTGAGTGAGAATACATTGTGAGAGAGCCATAGGTGCTCTCTTCTTCTCTTCTAATCCCTTTCTTGTGTCTCTTCTACTCTATTTCTCAATTCTTGTGCAATAAGCACATCAGTGGTATCAGAGCCTTACCTTCCTTGGCTGTTTCTGTCTGCTGCTGCTCTACACTGTTTTTGTGCCGAACGTGAACCAGGCGGAGTAATGAACCTCATGGTCTCGTTCAACATCTGAGTCAAGAAAAAAAAAGAGTTTGGTTCTGTTCTCATCATATTCTGTTTTGTTCTGATCGGGAAGAAACCGAAGATAAAGAAAGTGTTTCCTGTGTGGCTGGGTTTTTGTGATTCTGCCGCCGCTATCGCCTTTCTGCTCTCGTGTTCGTTAGTTTCACTCAGGTTGGTTTACATCGATCGTCTTAAAACAGTGTATTGGTTCCGGTGTTCTGTTATTTAGCTGATGGTTTTCATCAAGAAACCATCAAGACTCCATCTTTGTTTCTGCATGTACATCCAAAAGTTCTCTCGTTTCACATTTCCGGTCTTGTGCTGCTAATCTGGTGCGATAACCTGCTGGTCCTAAGTTCTTGAACTCTGTTTTCTGGGTCTCACTGTTCTGCCATTGTTCTTGGCCGGGTGGAGGGTTCGTAGTCGCTCAAGAATCATGGAAGCAAGAGTTTCAGCCATTGGAGAACAACTTCAGAAACGTAACAAGATTGATGATATGAAAGTGAAAATGGGCAGGCTTGATCAAATAGATGAATTGCACGCCACTGTCCAGGGATTCCGTAATGAATTCAGAGAGCAATTAAAGGTCTTGGTACAAGCAATGCAAGGCCAGAACGATGACCAGCAACACCGACGACGTGGGAATGGACTGGGCAATGGTCACGGTCAGGGAGAAGCTTATCATCGGCCTACCCACTTGACTAAAATGGAGTTTCCACGCTTTCGAGGGACGGAGGTCGACAGTTGGATATCCAAATGCGAACAATTCTTTCATCTCGATGGTACACCAGAAAAGGAAAAGGTAACAAGGGCTTCTACGGGTCTCGATAATGCTAGCTTCTCATGGCATGTAGCTATGGAAAGACACTGGAGACACCAACCAACTTGGAATGAATATGTGGCTATGCTTAGAGACACCTACGGCTTACCTATTGACAAACCAGTGGGCGAAATATCAAGATTAAGGCAGACCGGCACGGTGGCGGAATTCAATACCAAATTTGATTCCCTCTCAGCCAAATTGGATTTGTCCGAGGCGTACTTGGTTGAGATTTACGTGGCAGGATTGAAAGATGATATCGCCGACTCGGTGCTTAGGTGTGACCCCCAGACGCTAAACGGAGCACGCCGACTGGCTCGATTGCAAGAAGTGTCATTAAAACGTCGAGAGTTGAAGATGGGAAGTGACCGAGCTGGACAATGCGTGTCGACTGGACCATATACACCTACGGCTAATGCTATATCGGTGTATTCGCAAATGGATGCCACGACAGGGATGAGTAAGGGAAGTGGGACCCACCATCTTGGTGCCCACCAGAAAGACACGGGTGTTTTGGGCAATTCAGCAAGTAATACAATAAACCCATCAACCAGAAATTCTAATCTTGCAGACATCACGATGCTGCAAGATCATGAAGAAGTGACGGAGCTTATGGATAGTCACGAACAAAATAAATTCGACAGACACAAGGATGGACTCGTAGCAGATTCTTGCCGACTGAACTTGTGGGTAATTGCGAACGAGACGCCTTTGGTTGCCGACAGTCCCAGCTCCGTTCAGGAGGCTTCTTGTGCGACGAAAGGAATTAACGATGCCACGGTCGTCGCGAAACGGGACACGTAGGTGGTGGTGGAAGCAAAGTCGAACGTTGATGGGTCAGTGAGTTTCGATTCTCTTGATGAATTTCTGGAACGTACTTGGGCTAAAGTCTTCTCACCAATTAAAAGATGTATCCCAATGATACATGAAGGAGCTAAGTGGCGAGATATGGAGTGCTTGGAACAAGAGTTTCTTCAGTTTGAGTGTACATGGCTGGGGGTGGTTCAAGTGGAAAAGTCAAATATATTATTTTGCCCAGGTTCATAATTCAGTGGCTGTCAGAGATATTTTGAAGATGCGTGTGGGTTTTTCATGCTCAAAGGCCAAATGGGCTTTGACTGTAGCAGTAAAGGCAAGGGCCCAACGTTTCACGCATGGATCAATTTCAAATGGCCTCCTTTTGTTCAAATCTGCCTTATTCCTACACTTTGTCTGATCCAGTTTTGGTTCAGGGGAAAGCTTATTAAAATGCTTTTTGGTTCAGCCTTGCACCAATTATTTCTATTTGGCTCAGAATTCAACAAGTGGGTTGTACCACCTGTGTGCAGTATGCAGCAGTTATTCAAGACAGATTTCTACACCATTTCAAGCAACAGTTGTCAGAGATCAGCAAAGTTTTTTTTTTTTCAGAATTAGAAGCTTACAAAGCTCGTGTTTTAATTGTTTCAGTTTTCTAATTTTTTGTTAGGTTCAGATTTGTATTTTGTTGTTTAGCATCCTTGAGGGCAAGGATGTTTTGGGAAGGGGGTATTGATATGTAAAGATAATAATGCACTTAGGGACCTAATTGTAAGATTAGCCTAGGGACCTAAGTGTAAACTAGATAAGTAGTTGGGTAATTAGTCATTAACCCATTAGTTAGGACTTGAGTGAGGCTATAGTATTATAAATAGCCTACTCCTCCATTTTGTATGAACAGATCAGATTTGTGATAAGTGTGAATACATTGTGAGAGAGCCATAGGTGCTCTCTTCTTCTCTTCTAATCCCCTTCTAGAGTCTTTCTACTTCTAATCTTGTGTCTTTCTTGAGTCATTCTACTTCTCTATCCCCTTCTACATCAATTCTGTATCATAAACCCATTGCCTTCCTGGAATTCCCTATTTGTCCTATGGGAATCTGCCTATTGCTTCATCATATTAATAGCTTGGGATAAATGATGCTTATCCACCAATAAGGCTTCTTCACGAGCAACAAATGATTGATCTATAGCATCTACCACTACTGAATATGGTAAATAATGAACATACAACGATGGCCGTTGTCTATACAAGACTCATGAGGTGTAACCTTTGTAGATGAGTGAAAAGTGGTGTTATACCACCATTCAGCTAAGGGCAACCACCAAGACCACTCTCGAGGAAGTTCCCAACACTTGCAGTGCAAATATGTTTCCAAACATCTATTTAATACCTCATATTGCCCATCAGTTTGAGAATGATAAGAGGAAGTCAACTTTGTCTCTACTTTTAGTACCTTCAGAAACTCCTGCCAGAAGTTAATAATGAAGATGGGTTCCGATATATGATTTCTACTAGAGCCCCATGTAAATGATATATGCCATCCAAAAATTGTTGTGCAAGAGTGGATGTTGAAAATAGATGTCCATACTTAACTTATCAACCACCACCCAAATAGTGTCTTTCCCATTCGATTTTGGGAGAACGTCAATGAAATCCATGGTCACACTCTCCTACACCTTGCTGGAAATTGGCAAAGGCTGAAACAAACCCGGATAAGCTACTATTTCATACCTGCATCGAGCACACACATCACAGTGCTTGATAAATTCCTTCACCTCCTCAAACAAGTGTCTCCACCAAAAAAGTGATTTTAACACGCTCATATGTCGCTTGTATTCCTGAGTGACCTCCTTGAGAAGAAGTATGGAACCATTCCAAAATTTTCTGTCTCAACAAGACTCATTACCTACTACCAGATAATTTCCCCTACGTAGCAAGTCCCTATCCCAAGTAAATTTACCATCAATACCAGTACCTTTCTTGAGATTATCAATAAGAGTTTGGATCTCAGAAACACTT